>LR749674.1:554940-777440 GCA_902729485.2 Mus minutoides | reverse complement strand
CGAGTTTAAGGGGAAATCCTTGAATAGGCTGAACCTCTTGTAACAACAGAACAGCCTGGATTCTCCCTCCCTTTGTTAGTGTCTTTCTTTTTCTTCATCCCTAGCTAGCATTAAGGTATCTGCTATTCCCTTCTTGAATCATTTGTTCTGCAGTCTTGACCCCCTTTTGACAAATCTGGACCATCTATTGGTTTGGCATCAGTCAATTACTGCTGGTGATGTAGCTGGAGCACCTGCGAGCGGGCTGAGAGCATTCGGGAGTACTTCCTACAAGCCTACGGGCAGCCTCTCTGCACATTTAAGTGCAACTTAAGACAGTGGATTTGTGCATGAGACCAGCTGCACAGTTCAAAAAAAAACTCAGCCACTGGTTTCAAATTAATAACTCTTAAAGGAAACACATCCACCAATATAACAATTTCCAAAGACAATAATTAGCATAATAGATCTCTTCAAATATCAACGTTTCTGACATGATTGGTGGTGGAAAGCACCTTCTTATTTGTTTCTGATGCAAGTGTGATTTAACCCTGGAAACTTAAGTGTTTACATCCAGGTAACTGGATAAGTATGAAAGAGACTGTTCTTAGCATGTAATAGAAGTTCTATGTCTCTGCCTCTTAAAGTATGTTAAATAATAAATAACTTATTAAAGCATGTTCAATGTAATAATGGGCTTTTTCATGAATTGTTGTAAAAGAGAGATTAGAAAAGTAGAAGCCACAGTCTTTGGGGGAAAATAACAGGAATTCTTAGCAGTGGGGTTGCGTAATGGTTCTATATTTTTTAAATGTGCCTGTATCCACCCACAGTCATTTAAGTGCTTAAATAAGCACAATAAATGTAAATAATTTACTGCTTTGCAAACAGAAAATTGGGCAGAAAAGTAATTTTGAACTGCAAGTTGGCTCGCAGTCTTCCATGATTTGGGACCCTGTAAAACGTAAGCGACACGCTGTTCATTAAGCTGCTGCGATTGAGCCCTCTTCACGTTCATTAGCGATTAATTCAGACAGATATTTAACTTAATAAGGTAAGCAAATAAACAAAAAGGACTCATTCTGGGTCTTAAGGTTCTTAGACCTCTAATTGCTTTTGTGCCCTAATTATCAAGATTAACACCTTATAGGGTTCCCACTCTCTTTTGCCTTGCAGGGAAAAAAAAAAAGGACACCAGGGTGTTTTCAGACCCTTTTAGTAGGAAAGGGGAAGGGCTTAAGGGACTCTTTCTTTTCTTTTCTTTTTTCTTTTTTTCCCCCCTTTCAGTATTTTTTTTTCTTCTCTGAAGACAAAATGACCACCAACCAAAATAAGAGGTTCTGGCTTTCAGGTTGTACCTGGATTTTTTTTTTAAAACCTCTTAGCTGAGCTGAGGAGCCATCGGGGCTCTGCTGGGAAGGGGGTTGGAAAGTGATCCCAGCCAGGAGCCACCTCTGCCCCAGGAATAGATCAGGCTTCCAAGAGAGCTGTGACCCACAGCTCAGAGGCTCAGCTTCACTCCTGTCTCCGGCTGCATCCATCCAGGCTTCTCCGAGGCTGTTAGAGTTAAAAGTTCATATTAACTTAAGGTCATATGTGGTTGTCGACACTTTGTAATTAGTGACAAACCCCATGCAAGTCCTTTAATATTTACTGTAATAATATTATTCGAAATGGAGTCATTCTGTATTCATGTGGATATAATATGTAATTCCATTGTAATTTAGCATTAATTAATGTCCACTTATTGCAGTATATTATAGTATAGGAAACAATTTCTGATAAGAGACAGCAGTGTAATTTAAGGGCAAACCTGATTGTAATTTGAATAATGATATACATGGCTTCGTGTCTCCGTGCCCCTGCCCCCACTCTGATTCCCCTGTGTGCCCGGGAGCCTGAGGGCTCTCACACATGCACATACACACATGCACACATATGCACACCCATCTGTACTCAGTACGTCTATAGAGCTGAGTAGTTGCTTATGACGAGAACACTGTTTAGAAATGCTTAGAATCTCTTAATAGCTATTTCTTGTAAGAGCTAAAGTTTGTACCTGTACGTTTTTCATGACATTTACATTGTCAATGCCAGCACCTCAGTGTTACCCCCCTTTAAAAAGATCCATGTAAGTCAGTTGCCCTTAGTGAAAGCTACTTTTTTTTAAGTGGCAATTACAAAAACACTTTGAAGATAAAAGCCAGTCTTCTCTGGCCTCTGCATCTGTTCACCCACCTAGCTACAGAGTATCTTCTTGCCTGCCTACCCATCCAGGAACAAAGTGAAAGGTGACTGTTGTGGGGGTCACAGCAGGGCCATCTTGCCTAGCTGAGTGGTGAAGGTGGGCAGGGTGGAGGTGGCCCGGCCAGCTGGGATCTCTGTGGCTTCCTGAGTCCTTGCAAATGCCCTCCCAGCCGCCAGCTGCTAATTGCCATTTGTTGGGCTTGTAAGAAGGTCTGCAGCCCCACTGCCTTTCTCTTTTGAACTCCATAACATATTTCACTCCTTCTTGGGGATTTCCAAAGCCCCTTTTCCTTTAATTCTTTTCTTTCTTTAATGGGTGACTGGATAAATTCAGCAGTGGATTTTTGTGACACCGAAATAGCAGCTAAGTCTATGATGCAGTCTTGCTGTGTGGTTTAAAACTCCCACGCCATATGTTTTCTCACTGGAATGCCTCATCTTGCAAAATTACAGGAACCGAAGCTTAAAAACACAATTAGGTAGTTTAAAATGGAGTATTAAAGACATACCACATATATTCCTAAGCCTGCAAGGTTTTCTTTCTCGCCTCTTTTTTTGGTTTGTTTTGTTCTTAGAATATTCTGTATTTGATTTTTACACTAATCATGGCCCATATTTTTTGGATTATGCTATATAGGCTGTGGTTAAATTATAAATGAAAGAGTGAACTACCAGACTTCTTGTCACACAGAGATTTTCATGTTGTTACAGAAAATGAAAAACAAAAAAAGTGTTTCATGATGAAGGGTCCCTTTTCTTATTGTGTTCAGCGTAACATACATAGGTAGACAAGCAAAGCAATTTGTAGTGATGTTTTTTACAGTATTTTGAAAATAACAGCATCCTTTCCGACCTCTGAGGGAAAAAAAATGAAAGAAAGCTAAATGCACACGTTACCAACAGAGCAGTGTCCAAATGGCTCTTCCGGGTTTCTCCTGCCTGTGTGTCTGTCTTAGCGAAGACATACAAGCAAGCATGCAGATATTCCCCCAACACACACACACACACACACACACACACACACACACACACACACACCTTATTTCAGTTCAGCTTTTTGCCAAGCTACAAGCCAAATTGAGTGACCTGAAACTATACTCTTAATTTGGGGCTTGTCCATCTCCTGCTTCCTAAAAGGGAAGAGGTATACAGGACCCAGTGTGAGCAGAGTACTGTCAAGAAAGGAATCGGATGACAATTTGTAATGAATGACAATTTGTAATCTTCCTACATTTTTGTTTCCTCATTAAACTTATTTCAGATTCACTGTACATGAAAACACAGTAAAATATTTTATAGACATTCTGTATTACAATGCTCAAAGCTCTTGACCAAACTACCACTTTATGCCCCACTCCTACGGGGCTAAGGTTTTAATATAAGATTTATAGTCACAAAATGATAAACTATTGAGTTTATAGATGATGGTACTTTGGGTTCCCAGCAACTGTATTATTTAAAAAAAAAAAAAAAACTACATGTGGTGTAGGCACAACAACTAACTGGCTGCATGAAATTTATCAGCGTGCTAAAAACATTGGGTTAATTTGTCCCAGAATTTATGCCAACTAGAATTGGGGGACTAGGAAGTTGTTGAAGCTGAGGCCACCAGGAAGGATAGTCTTTGGATAATATTTTTTTTTTTTGTAGTGGATATGGGAAGTATACAGCATCTGCTGAAGCAATGGGGGTTCTCCATAAGCAGTGGGTTCTATATGAAAACCAATAGCTAAGCTTATGCCTTTCCTCTGTGGATCAGAGTATTCTTGAGTGTCTGAAGGAACATTTGATAAGAAAGTTAAATAGCCCTGTAAAATATATATTTTAGCCTTAATTATTTTTCATTCTATAACAAAGGAGATACCTCCTCTCAGAGGTTGGAGCAGGCAACATAATGGCTGTCTTCTTCATGCCCTGTGATGGTGGGCTTGGCTTTTGCTACCCTGGAACCAGCTTTAAGGATGCTGTTTTCTTTCCTGGCTTCATTGGATGAACTGCCTTCCTGAGATAACAAATCTTCTTTTGCAGTATTTGGAGGAGTTTGGTTTGGGGCTACCTCTGAGCAACGTGAACTTGGCCTTGCCGGTGACTTACACTAATACCTCAGTTCCTATTAGGAATCAGGGCACCTAAGAAACACCCTGGAGCCATACAGCTGATTTTTTTTTAAACCAAATTTGCATCTTTTCAACAATAATAGGAATGGCTTCCATAAATGTTTCCAGGCTTTAAATAGATGTTTAATGGTTTCTAGTTGTTTCTAGTTTCTTCCTCTTGACTCCCTGGGGGGATGCTTCTCATCCCACCCACTCCAGGCCTTCTGCTAAGCTGCCAGACACTGGAGCCCTAGCTGGACCTGGCAGCCAATCACCTAAGCCAGGAGCAAGTATGTCAGGAAAAACAAAACAAAACAAAACAAAACAACAACAACAAAACACCTTGGACAGGAGAGGAGAGCCAGTGCAGCCCTTGGTGCTGGGACTGCAGGGGGTCCATACAGCAGTCCTGATAAAGGAAGGCTGGACAGGGAAGTATAGCTTGAAAGATAGTGTGGAGAGCACTACCGAGGGTGGTTAAGGAGGTCCTCCCTGGGTTAAGGAGGTCCTCCCTGGGAGAACGTGCTCATGTCTCATGCATCTCTTCCTGACCCACACAGCAGGGGCTGCCGGGGAGGTTGCTTTTCATTAGTGATCGAGTACAGCCGCATATATTGAAAATGTACCAGACAATTTTTTATTATGTTTTTAAAAATATTTTACATAATTTTGAGGCAGGGTCTCATGTAGCCCAGGCTGGCCTTTCATCCACTATGTACCCCAAGGATGACCTTAAACTTCTCATCTTGTGATGCGCTGCAGCTAGCTGTGAGGCACCAAACATGGTTCACGCAGGCTTTGTGTGAGCCAGCACTCTGCCCACTAAGCTACGTCCCAGCCCTGAAGCTGCACCAGGTGCTCATGCTAAGTTTTTGTTGCTCTCAGCTACCATTGGTGCAGGGACCGGTCAGTTTTGCTAGGGCTATGCCATCTACCAACAGACATTACCTGTCTATGGTTTCTGTATATCCTGATAGCTCCCAACCTTAGGATTTTGAGGGGCAAGCCTTCCCTGAGGATGCTGTCTTGTTCCTGGCACTGGAAAAGGGGAGTGTGCAGTGTGCCTGTTTCTGTCTTGAGGGTCTTTGCTCCATCCCCATCTCCTGCTGGATCAGGCAGAGCAGTAGTGTCCTTTTCCTCCAGCACTGGAAGGCTGATTGAATCATTTGTGCTATAGTAGACTTGCGTTCGGAGCAGCAGTGTGCTAATTAGCCTGATTCTGTGTCTGTGGGCTGAGATGAGGGCCAATCTATCTCCAAGTGTCCAGAATGTATGTTTGGCCTAGAATGAATGTCCTTGGAGACTGGGGAGTATCCTGAGACAATGTCATTGTCTATTGCTACCCAGAAACCCTCCCTAAGAGTAGCCTTCCTGGAGGGTAAGGCGTCAACTTGGCCACGGTTGTGCGCTCCATTGTTTGTTGACATACATTACAGCCCTTGAGTAGGTGTCCTTCCAAGTCCTGTACCCGATACATGTCTCAGCTCTACCATGCCTTATGAGCCAAGGAATCTTAGCTTTCTCACACAGTCAATTTATAACTTTCTTGAAATACTACCTTTTATCTATTTTTAATATATGTAAAAAGGTTATGTTTTCAAATTTAAAATATGACCAGCAACACTGGACTTTTTTTTTTTTTTTTTTGCCTTATCCTTTAGGAACCAACCCATGAACAGGTGAGGAATTAAAAAAAAAATTGCCAGTAGAAACTCTAGTGGGCTCTCTCCAGCTCTTCTTTTTCTTCCTGTCTCATGGGGAGGCTTAACCCCATGTTTTATCTCCCCATCACTGACAGGGAGCATGGGAGAAAAGAATGAAAGAATTCCAGTCTCTTTGCTGGAACAAGAAGCCAGGTAGAGGAAGCCAGGGACCTGAACAGCTTTGATTCCCCTGGAGCCATAGGGTGTTACCCAGAGACAGCTGCAGGCCACGGTGAGCAGGTATCCTTATAAAATACCTTCTGGGACCTGGGCTTAGCATAGCCTCCATGGGTTCCTGCCCTCAGAAAAGGGAGGAGAGGGAAGCCAACACTCTCACTGCACTTTCTTAGATTTCCTGACTCCTTGGGTATTGGAAGTTGATTCCTTTCATGAACCCAGAGTAGAAAATGTGCATGAGAAATGTCAACTTTCATCAGGAAACGGAAAACCAAAGCAAGCCAACAGTAGAAGCCCCTGAGCGCGCCTACCCCAGCCCTTCCAGAGGTGGTGGGTGCATAACTTCCCACACTCAGCTCTGGCTGATCCTCACAGTCACCCCTGACCATCACCAGTAGCCATAGGGAAGCTGCTTTCACACTCACTTTGAAATTCCCTTTTCAGTGTATTGGTCAGTGTATTGTTCCCTGAAAGCCATTTCACCAGACATGAGTTAATCTTTGGGCGACCCTCCCTATTTTCTGTTAGTAGTAGATGAGACTATCAGTTACTCTTCTAACTTTGAAACAGAGTGTATCTACCAAGTACCGGGCCAGTATTTAAAATGCTAGTCATTTAGCTTATTTTAGAAAGTATCTTTCTATACATGTTTGCCCCGATACTTTGTTTCCCTGTCTAGGCTTCAGTAAGCCTCCCAGTGTAGGGGCATCTTGGCTCAGTGCTGTGGGTTCGCTATGTTAGTGGAGAAGGACAAACGCAGCATTGTAGCAGGAAGCAATGCCTTTCTGTGGGATTTGCTGGAATTTTACTTTATCAACCGTGCTCCTCGGCTCTCAGACCAGTCATAGCTTTTGGCTGATGTTCGGCCACCACCTTCTCACTTTTCTGGGAACACCATTACTTTCGGCCACACTCACACTCTGACCTGTGCTACTTGGAAAGTTTTGAGATGAAGTCACTGCTGGTTCGAGTTACTGGACAGACATTAATTCACCCAGCTGGGTCCATTCAGGGGTAGAAGCCTATGGTCCTGACAGCCACAGTGGGTGAGAAACGGGACTCTAAGGGGGGGGGGACGACCAGGGAAGTGAGCCTTGCAGAGGTGGTCTGTGGGAATTTGACTGAGAATAGGGAAGCGGAGGAGGCAAGTTTTTCACCCCTGCAAGTCAATGTGGAAAACACCTTCCTTTCTAAATAGGCATGGAGTGAAAAACCCTAAGAAACAATTATTAATTATGTTGTCCAGTAACTAGTGAAATCTAAATGCAAACCTATATGACATCACTCACGCATGCACTCATGCACACACACATGCACATCTGTATATAAAGGCCCCATAGCTGGAGACAATAAGACATTCATTCCCTTTGTTAAAACACAGTGGCCTGTGTAAACCTGCCCAGATGCAGTGTGAAGACAGGGACCCAAGGTCCTCAGGCTGGAGAGTAGATTTATCCCCTATCAAGCTTTGTTAAGCCTAGCAGCCTCAGTGCCACTATCCTAGAAGAACGGGGTCGGGGGAGGAGGAAGATGACTCCTCCCCTGACCCAGGGTATAACTTGCCTGTGACCCATTCACTTTACTGCATAACGCTCAGATGTCCAAAACCATTTTTTTGTTAGCGCTGTGAAATTTGATAGAATGTGTAATGTGATACAGCACACGAACTCAGTGAGAGAAATTATAAAACACAGCCCATGTTCTAAGTGTAAGATTTTCAGGGGTGCTTTTCCTAAAGGTTAAAAACCCACAACAAAACCCTGGAGGGGGGTGTCACATGGGGTCTGCTGCTGCCACCTCCTGGACCCTTCTCTCTTTGTCCCTTTCCGATGCTGCCTTTTCTCCTAAGGCTTTCATGTGCAGACATTCATTAAGGTTCCTGGTGAAGTTTCTGTGGACACAGCCTTCATAAACAACAGAAACACTTCCCAGTTCTGTGTCTCTGTTCTAGAAGATGACAGCTATGTCTGCAGAGGCAGGAGGAAATGGCCCAAGGCCACACTGTGGAGCTCAGATGAGATCATCTTCTGGTGGACCAGGTGGACAGGGAGCCGTGGGAGACAGGAGGTAATTGTTCCCGGTATCGTCCTCACTGTCTGGATGCCCCTGGGAGCAAAGCTTGTCCTTCTGTCTTCTACCAACAGCTTTGTCAATGTGCTGAGAAACTAGCTCTTCAGAAAGTTTACAAATCCAGAAGAATACAGATGTCTGGGTGACAGCAGTGCTTGGCACTTCAAGAGTGTCCCTTACTGATGTTTAATGACAGGGTTAATGTGTGAGGACCCAGAGCAGATCATAGAGCTTGTTCTTTTTCCTTATGAGGCTAGGTGAGCCTTAGAGGCCCTGTTATGACTTAGAGAGCCCACCCCTGATTTAACCTTGTGACTTAGTTTCCTCATTGGTAACTGGAGAGAGTTAAATGCAAATAGGCTTTATTTTATTTTATTTTATTTTATTTTATTTTAGTCTGTGACTTGTTCTGTAGATGAGAAGCCAAGAGTATTGGTTGACAGCCCAGCAATGCTGGCCAGGTTGAACTGTTTCTGCCTTTCCTGTTAGTAAGCAAATGACTTTAAAACTCACATGTGACTCCCACACGTCTTTCCTAGGACTTTTCAGAAGCAGGGATGGGTTGAAAACTGTATTCACAGCCTCATCCCTTTGTGACAACATTGTGGATTTGAAACTCGTTTCCCTTGTATTTTTTAATACATTGATTACAATTGGTATGTGTGGTTTTATATGTCCCTTTTCCCTACTCAGGCTTTGGCCATAAACTGTTCTTTATTTTGCATTAATAAACTTTGTGACCAGCCTTTACAAATGTCAAATTATCTTACAAACGAATTTAAAACCATTTATTAAACCTAGTTTTACGTTTTTAGAGTTCACATGGCTTTTTCCCCCCCAAGTTTGCACCTATGTACGATGATTTCTTTGGGATAGATTTTGGAAAGGGCATTTCTGAATGCAGGGACTTAGGAGCACAGATCTCTGAAGGGATTTGCATGGCTCATTGTCATCAACAGTGGAGAAAAAGCGAGGTTCGGGACCAGAAAGCTTTTTTCTCAGCTATCAAAAGTAGCAGGTGATTTTAAATGATATTTGCTATTTAGTTTAGATCTTGTTTTGTTTTGTTGTATCAGATTTAACCAGAGGTTTTTCTTTTTCTTTTTCAAATGCCTGAAATTTTTTTACTTTTCTCCCAGGATCCCACATGCAAGCTCCTCACACCTATCACAGCAGAGCAGCTCAGGGGCTCAGCATGCTCTACTAGAGTTACAAAAGCTATCACTTGGAGTCTCTAGAAAGAAGAGGTAGACAATGGTATCTCCTCCTCCCTCTGATTTTTCTTTCCTCTAAATTGCTTCTGTCCCTCCAGCTTTTGAAAAGGGCACCCTGACCTTGGTGATTCTACTACCAGAAGAAAGCTGGCAGCATCCAGTGTCACTAAGCCCAGTCCCACTCTCCACAGGAGGACAGCCTAACGGTTACCATTTATTCCATAACATTAACCAGCTCACTGACAAAGCTCACGTCAGCCATAACCACATTTTGGCAACTGTCTCAACCATCAAAGCAACATGCTGTATGAAAACTGTTTGTTCCTTGAGGAATTAAGACACTTCTAAGGATGCTTGAGATAGATGTTCTGGAGGTGGTGGCCATGTGGGAGTCAGAAACCATATATCACTAGGATGAGATCTACATGGCTGCTGAGGCCCCTGTAAGATGTTTGGATGGCAACAGCCTGAGCCCTTTACTCTGACAAACACTACTGGATCCTTCTGTCATTGGCAGATAGCACAGAGTGTTTATATGCAGAGTGGACTTGAGTTTCTCCCTGTTTGAGGCCTGGAACCTTCTGGAAGTGAGCAGCATTTCTTTCTCATAGTATTTCTCAGCTCATTAGTGAGAAATTCTTGAGCCAGCCTTTCTGTCCTCTGCTGTTCTATTTCCTTAAAGTTGTCCTCTCCATTTTTATGGAGATGGTTCCAGGACCCCCTCTTCGACATAAGCCCCTCGGATGCTCTAGTCCTTTATAGGAGGTGCATGTTTGCACAAGATGTGTGCACATGGCTGTATACTCTAAATCACCAGTATACACATTATTGGTTTGTCAATAATTGCTATTCTGTATTATTATGGATTGACAAGGGGAAAATATTCATCTTTTTGGCAAAGAAATGTGTGTGTGTGTGTGTGTGTGTGTGTGTGTGTGTGTGTGTGATGAGGTTTTATGTATTTCTAGGCTGGCATCCAGCTGGCTGTGTAGCCAAGGATGACCACAAACTTCTTATTCTTTCTGCTTCTACCTCCCTAGTGCTGGGATCATAGGTATGCATCAGCATACACAGTTTTATGTGGTTTAATGATCAAGCCCAGGACGTCATGCATGCCAGGCAAGAACTCAACTAAGTGAGCACATCCCCAGCCAAGCCATGCTTTGTAAAAACAGATATTTGACTCATGGTTGGTTGAATCCATTCAGGGAGGCATGCTTAGACAGAAAACCAGAGGTATTTTTCTCCAAGAAAGATAATTGAATAAGAGGCTATGGCACAGTGACACTCCACTGAGGACACATGTAGCCTTTATTTCATAGCTGCTGAGGGGTTTTGAAAATATCTCTGCTGAGTGTGACATCACATTGGTTGGTGTCACAAGAAATGACTGGAGAACGAGGAAACATTAGGGCTGGGGACTTGAGGTTGTGGTGTGTCAAAGTCACTTTCATTTTGACTCTTTACTCAAAGCTGTGTCCTTTACAGTCCAAGGGATTAAGAAAACTGTCAAGCTTGGTAAGCAAGCATACATGCCAATTAATCCCTGCATATTTGAAGGGTAAGATTTCTCAAAGACAGTGACCCACGCGCTTAATAAAACTTATTGGGTCCGGGAGTATCCAAATTGACATCTATAAAGGAAAAAGCCCTGTTTCTAGTGTTACCCCATCCTAAGCAACATGCAATTATTGTCATTTTAATTTGGAGTTTGGACATAAGTCTGTGAAGTGATTTATATAGACGAAGTTTGCCACTGAATAATAAATAAATGAGTTGCCAATAACTCTGAAATGGTGTAACAACACCTCCTTTCTATTGTCAATCATCTTTAGCACAAACTTCTGTGGTGAGAGCGCCGTAATGAGTATCTGCTGACTGTGTGGAGACCTTGAAGTTCTTGCAGCACAACCATAAATAAGAAGATGCCCACTTCGGTGTTCTATTAAAGGGGTTTGAGCTGAGCAAACTTACCCACCCACCCACGCACCCACACCACGCCAAGACCCAAAAGCAAAACCAAAGCAACCTATAACATGCAAGAATGACCAACATATTAAAGGTATGCTTTTTAAAAAATTCTTATTTTACACATATTTTTATATATGCAATTTTAAAGAAAATGATCTCCTTCCGTACCTTGTGGTTCTTATTCCAAATGAGAGCCTAATTAATTACAGTGTCTATTTGAAGCCTTTCCAGTTAAATTTTAATATACACATGCTACAGTTGAAGCCCTTCGTTCCCACTCAGTGTCCCCTAAAAGTCTTATTCTTACGGCTTTAAGAAAAGCATAGACCTTCCCAATATCCCCCCAACACTTTATCTGTTGTGTTACAGAGGCTCTAGTTCTTTCCCTAATTAGGAGCCTGAAAATTATTTACTCTAGGTTTAAATTAAAGAAACAGACAAGCAATCTGGTATAAAAAGCAGAGTTCCAAATTCTGAGGAAAAACGAGTCTGTGTTTAATTTCTCTTTAGGCGCAGAGCTACTCAGCCCCGTGTAATGGAAGGTTGAGGCAGAGTGGTCCCCCTCCACCTTGCCGCGGTGTAATGCAATTTAGCTTCATTAAATTACTGGAGGGCCAGTTACTTAAGCAGAATATTGATTTTCAGTCTGGTCCGTGTTTAACATAATTCTGCGTAGGCAACAGCTAATTCTGCATTTGAATCTAACACCCTAATGGAATTACAAGATGCCGCTTGACCACAGGAGGCCATGCAGCTGTCCACTGCATGCCTTGCGACAGCCTTTCTTACACTTTAACCCCTCTCTGAGATGTGGTCTCCAATTCCAGGGTCATCCATTGTAGCTGCTGTCCTTTTACTTAGGAGATGGTTTGGGGGAGAGAAAGCATTGTCTGCAGGGTCATATTTTTAAAACAGCTTGGACCGTATAACCTTGATAGATACTTGTGGTAAGACCTGGGTAAGACCTACAAGTTTTGTTTGTTCCCATTTGTGCTTATGAGAAGTAAAAAATGAGGCTTGATTTCAAGTTCGGACTTCCTTCGCACAGGTCTTGTGACTTCATAATTTGGTTGAAAACTTTTAGGTGGCAAAAAGAGAATCAAATATTACTTAGCAGCAGTAGATGACATCCCTTGTTCGCTATGAGCATAAACATTTCTTTTGAGAATGGAAATGTTTTCCATGCATGCAAAGCACACCCTTAGCTTCTAAGTGGTGGAACAAGACAGGATTGGGGCCATCCTTGGCTACTTAGCCAACTTAAGGCCAACTTGGGCTATGTAAGACCTTGTCTCAGCAAACAAAATAAAAACAAAGGAAGTTAAGAGAAAGTAAAACAAGGTAAAAACCCCTTTATTTTTGGTGGATCATGATTTTAAAGAGATAAGTATTTTTGAATTTGAGAAGGAAAAAAATTAATTTTTTTAATTAATGAGGACTGAGGAGATGTTGTCAGGAAAACATGCACAATTTTACCCTAAATGTGGGATATTTTGACCACCGTAGTCTTGCTCTTCCAGGCTTGCATTAAAGCTGGAGGAAACATTTGAATATATACATAAAATTCTGCTACTCACTTACAGCATTTTCCTGGATCAACTCCCCATTTCCCAACTGTAAAATGTCTTTTAGAACATGTGTATTTCATGAAGGAAAACAAACAGGTAAACATCTTTAAGTGACTAATTAGATAAATTTTTAACCAGCCTCATCAGAGGGCATTCCACTTCCTGCCTAGCTCTTTCATTCATAAATATTTAATCATCAGGTGGGCTTCCTGTACATCCTGCCCTCTATGCTCTTGGTCCACTTTCAGTTTTATGCATTTGCCTAATTGATGTAGAAAACGGCATGTGGTCTAAGTATGTATGTTTGTGTATGTGCAAAAGAAAAAAAAATGGACCTTAGACTAGTTACAGTATAGATCTTATGGGCAAAGTAAGAGCAAGAGAATTTTAGCTGATGTTTGGAAATTGTTGCAATATTCTACATTAGGAGCTGGCAAGCATAGTTCATGTCTAAATTAGATCACATCGAAGGGTAGATTATATATAAGATTGTAGATTATTGAAAAATTTGACAGTAAATATCATAATAATTAATTTCATACATTTTTATGCTATGCCTTCCATTGAAGCCATTTGAAACAGGACAGCATGAAGGTGCGCGGCCTTACTATGTGTTTATTATCCACATACTGTATGAGACAAGTACTGGCCAGCACAGGCTGGTGATGGTGGGCATTCCTTAGACCTTGTGTATCATGTTGACAGAGGGAGGGGGTATTGGAAATGAACCATTTGGAAACATCCTGGACCCTCATTTTTTAGGGGGCCCTGGAAGGCACTCAATGATTTAAGATGGGTTTAAGAGTAGCTGCAGTTGGAGTCATATTTTATAATGGCTCCCTCTGGTTCTCAATGGCCAGCAAAGCTTTGGCCGAGGGATGAAGGGAAGGATAAATAGCCATCCAGAGATGAATATGGAACTCTAAACTTCAGTCCCTGGTGTGAAACCTGTAACCCTGGCCCCTTACAGTGCACAGTTGCATTCTAGTTGGAGGTCTGAATCTAGACAGATCCCACGAGCCATGGTTTGACAAGTTGATAACATGGAGGGTCATTCCAGGCAGCTGGGATACACAGTCTTTGCACCCTTTGCTGCACAAGTCCCTGCTGGCCAATTAACAAACTTTCTCCCCAAGTCAAGTTTTCTTCCAAAGCTAACCTTTCCTTCACTGTCTAGGCTGAGGGGCGACAAACACACAGGCAGGAGGAGCCCAGTTCTTCCTCTCCATGGGGGACAGTTCTACCCTTGTGTGTGAGGCACTTTTCTGTTGTAGATGTAATGCATTCTGGGTATGCTCACCACTAGGTACACCTGTCCTTGCCTCACCTGGTCAGAGTGGTCCCAGCCATGATGCTGGGCTGTCATCCTTCCTTCTCCTGCCAAGTTTGTTTCATCGGGGACCTTCCTCCTCCTGCTCTTGTTCCACTCAGGTTCCCAACCTGCTTCCAGTAAACCCACCAGTATCCCTGCTGATACTAGGATAGCTTTCTCCTCCGTTAGCCGCTCTCCCAAAAGCCAGTCAGCTCTACAGATGCCATTTTAGACACATCTAGGAGTGTGCTTTATTAATCTTTGGTGGTCTTTCTCTACTTAGTTTTTGACCATGATTATTAAACATCACAGTTTTTTTTTTAATTTTAATAAATGAGATTTCATAAATGCTTTAGAAAAATATCATTAATATAAAAATAACTTAAAATGACTATTCAGGTCAGTTTTTTTTATTTTTCGAGACAGGGTTTCTCTGTATAGCCCTGGCTGTCCTCGAACTCACTTTGTAGACCAGGCTAAGAAATCTGCCTGCCTCTGCCTCCCAAGTGCTGGGATTAAAGGTGTGCGCCACTACGCCCGGCTTCAGGTCAATTTTTTAAAGATAATGAATTTATGGAATGTGAAGTTGATATTTTCTTTTTTTTCAGGAGAAAAAAATGACAGATAGAAAAGAAAACAACAGAGAGTAGTGATAGCAAATTAAGTTCTCTTATAATTAATAAGAGAGGCAGCAAAAAAAGAGAGAGAGAATACAGAATGCAGGGAAGCAATGGAATAATTAAAGTGAGTTCTCTAGAGATAAATCTAAAGTTTGAAGAGAGACATACAGCAATAACTTTAGACTATCCAAAGCCACCATTCCAGAGTAAGAACAAGAAGCAGCGTGAGCAGAGAGGCGGGCTGCCTGCAGAGGAGGGACAAGGACAGACTTGGCAACAACCCCAGTGCTTTCCAGAAGTCCACAGAACAATGCCTTCAAAATTCTGCATTCTAGCCTAACCTTCGGTTCTATTCCTACACTGTCACTCAGCGTGAAGACGGAATCTGCCTTTGTTCTTTAATGAAGTAATGGGGACATTAACTAAGAAAAAGGGTGAATTCTTGGGACCAGAACTCTGTCTATTAAACTCATCACAGTGGGATTCAAATGCGACCGCTAAACAAGGTGGCCAGAGAGCAAGTAACACAGTAACAGGGGTTGAGCAGAGGGCTTGAGGAGGTGGGCATCCGAAGGAGAATTCACAGCCTAGGTGATATACGTCAGAGCTTAAAAGAAGGTGAGAATGCTTGAAAAGTAGAAGGGAAAATCAACTTTAGCTCAGTCTCAGGAACATTTTCTATAGCTACTCAGGGCTGATTGGTCACCGAGAAAAGAAATGTGATTATAGAACAGGTCTGACTGCTGCCGCTGCAAGCATCGTTTCCAGAACCAGAGTGACGACTATGATATCCGTTGCTTTTTAAGCATTGACAAACACTTTCAGGCAAGATTCCGTAGTGACTCACTGGCTCTCTATCAGTGTATATCAGCCATAGCGTTGGTAATGCAAAAGGAAATGGAGGAACGGGGGGGGGGGGGGGAAGAGATGGAGATGCCTGTGTGAAAATAGAACTAATTGCTTGATTCTCCAAAAGTAAGCAGTTGAAGAACCTAACCAAATGAGAAGAGAAGTGTGTGTGTGTGTGTGTGTGTGTGTGTGTGTGTGTGTGTGTGTCAGGGGGTGGGGACGGAACTAACTCCTTCCCTCGCATAGCAATCATTATATAAGCAACTGTCTCAGCTTGCTTCTCTGCCACTGAGATAAGCTGCAGAAACTGAAGTAGAAGCCATGAAGTAACATTGACCACTGGCTTAGCCCCCACCCCACTGCTTACTCACATATCTGTTTTATTTAACCCAAATCTGCCTGCTAGGAATGCCACCACCCACAGTGGTCCAGGCCCTCCCATATCGATTAGCCATCAAGAAAATGCCCCACGCACATGCCCACAGATTAGCCTCAGACAATTCCCCAGTTGAAGGCTGACTCTCGAGTGTGTCAGGTTTACAAAAACCCCACTTCACAGCAGCATTGAAAGTTAAATCTGGAAATAAAAAATAAATATGTACACCTGACTTATGAAATGCAGATGAAATTTGTTTCAATAAAACACTGAATGATGAACGTGGAATGTGGAGCTCAGGAGGAAAACAAGATCAGATGGAAACTTTCCATTTGAAATCTACCTGGCTTATTCAATATATAGTCATTTTTCACACTGTTAATGTTTTTCTAAAGCATTTAGAAAGCAAACTATCTTTTTATTTTAAAAAAGCTGTGTGATTAGTAAGGGTGGTCAACAAATGAGGTGGAGAAATACCTTGGAGATTAAAAAGCATGCTTCTGGGTGGGTCTGAGAAGGGGTCTGTGGAGCTATTGGCTTTGGAGAGAGCACATGAAGCAGGCAGACCCACCCTGATGTGAGCAAGGATATCCAGGAATCTGGGAAGCTGAGCTAGAGGAAGGACCAGGATGGAATAAACACGGGAGAAGAAGCACGCATGACATAGCACAGCATCCCCCCTCCATCTCTGCCTCCTGATGCCACAGGGTGAGCAGCCTCCTCCACTGTATACCCCCAGAGTCAGCAATGGGCCCGGCCCCACCATAGGCCCAGAGCAATAGAGCCAAATGACCAAGGTTGACAACTCTGGAACTGAGAGTCCCAATCAACCTTCCCTCCTTCCGGTTGTTTCTGTCAGGTCTTCTTGCCATAGCAACAAGACAGCAACACAAAAATAAGAGTGATCCTCTCTTAGAGCAAGTGAACCCAGTCCAAATGTCTCCTTTAACCATGCTTCCAACAAGGACTGTGAGGGACTGCTATAGCCTATCTTTGTTTACTTCCAAAAAAAGATGTCTCACAGTGTGTTCCTAAACTGAGAGAGAGAGAGAGAGAGAGAGAGAGAGAGAGAGAGAGAGAGAGAGAGAGAGATCCACAGCTAAGCCCTGTCCAGTGAGAGTCTGCAATCTCTTTCTAACGTCATCCCAGATGACCCGCTAGCCCGCAGCAGTGTCGCTGTGACCACTATAACCATGTGAGGTGAGGGTAGGCCAGCCTGAGTAGCAAGCATACCCAGAGTGCATCAGGCTCCAACGAGGAAGTCACCAAAATGAAAAACCCTATGTCTTTCCTTGACTTTTTTTCTTTCGCTACCCTACTGTGCCCTTGTTTTATGAGCGCAAGCATCTTCAGTACCTCTGAGAATATATCCTAATTTACTTTACTGGAAATATGCCTTCTGTCCAAAATATCTATGTTCCTTCTTTGTATCATTTTTCAGGAGTTTCTTGGTCATTGAATGACCTTTCTAGCAATTGTGGGTTGTCCAGTCATATTATTAACTGGCTGTAGCAAAACTCACTGGAAGCTCACTGTTGCTTGCTTAGAAGCTTTGCTTTGCGTTTCTTTAGTAATGGAGGAGTCAGATATTGCCTGAAAGATTACATACAGGAACCCTAAGACCTTATTTGGGGTCACAAACACCTACATACTTTTTTTTGGTTTTGGTTTTTGGTTTTTGGTTTTTGGTTTTTGGTTTTTGGTTTTTGGTTTTTGGTTTTTGGTTTTTGGTTTTGGGTTTTGGGTTTTGGGTTTTTGGTTTTTGGAGACAGAGTTTCTCTATATAGCCCTGGCTGTCCTGGAACTCACTTTGTAGACCAGGCTGGCCTCGAACTCAGAAATTCGCCTGCCTCTGCCTCCCAGGTGCTGGGATTAAAGGCGTGCACCACCACGCCTGGCTTACATACTTGTTTTCTGCAGAAAGCTTTTATGTTTTGGTAACCCACACTCACACATAAGGGCCCTCATGTGTTAAGTTATTGGCTACTAGATCTTCTTTTAAAGGTAGCTGTTTGTCTGCAATCCAGCCTTTTTGTTATGAGACCAAGGGCCATTCATGCCTCTGTTTGCGATGTTTCCTCTCAATCTTCTACACTCTACTCCCTCTAAAGCCAATTCCTTCTTCATGTGCCTCTGAGCTTTCAATCACCCGTGTTTACGGTTAGCATTCCTTAAGTCGAATTTTGTTTTTAAACTTGTTGTTGTTGTTGTTGTGTGGGGATGTAGAGGTCAGAGAACAACTCTCTTAACATCATGTGGGATGCAGAGATCAAACTCAGGGCATTAATCTTGTGTTCACGTGCCCCTACCCTCTAAGTCACCTCACTGAACCCCCATCTTTAAAAACACCATTAAATCTCTCATTTTCCTCCTTGCTTTTACAGTACCGAGCATTTGTGGAATATTTAACTTGTTCTCAAGGGAAGGGGTAGTGGGAGGAGCTGTCTAGGTCCCATCTTGGTCATAAGCTGCTAATCTTACTTTTCAATCATTTTGTTACTTAAGCAACACTTGCCATATTGTAGGTTTGTAATTATGAGAAAAACAAACCCATACTATCCCACCGTGAACCGTATGTTTATTTTGGAACAATCTGTCTCGCGAGTCAAGCTGTAGTGATAAAGCGAAATCCCACAGTGAGACGGGCTAGTGTTGGCTTTGAGCAAGTGTAGGAGCCTGAGAGACCAAGTCGGGTGCAATGTGCAGGGATGTCTTAAGGGCAGAGGAGGGACTCTTATTGTCTTGGCTCCAAATCACCCTGATTCCAGAATTAAGATGCTCCTGGCGCTCTCTAAGGCCCATGGGAGAGCTTTCTTTGGAATCTAAATTGTAAGGAGGCCCATGCATCGGATGGATCTATCTGTGCTCTAGGCTCAT
Organism: Mus minutoides; assembly: GCA_902729485.2. NCBI lineage: Eukaryota > Metazoa > Chordata > Mammalia > Rodentia > Muridae > Mus > Mus minutoides. The sequence goes on along the minus strand of LR749674.1, from coordinate 758,381 downwards.
AGACCTAGCCTTGATCCTGCTCTACTGGCATGCTCCAAAATATAGGAAAACCAGTGACTGTCTCCAACTCTGGGTAGTCTCCTCCATCTATGAGTGAGGTGTGGGGTCTCCCTCTTGTTTCCTGTGCTTCCAGTGAGGTGTTAGCTGGAAGTATACCACTTGGGGTTGGCTCTGAGCTCTTCTCCTTCCTGGGCAAATCATACAGTTCCTAACCAAGTTGGCCATGTGGAGCTGTGAGCTATGCATGGGTATGAGCCCACAGGTGGTCATGTCATGGGTGATGTGGCTACTGTGGTGACACTGTGTGTGATGAGGGTACTGGGGTGAGTTCATGGGTGATGAAGACATTGAAGTGGCATCATGAGTGATGGGGACATTAAGATGACAGTGGGGATGATGTGTACACTGAGGTGGGTGGCATCATGAGTGATGGGTCTGAATCTTCCCTTTCAGTCACAAGAAAAATATCCTTGACCAAGAAGGCCAATTGCATTTTTTGTCATCTCTGTCAAAACTGACCTTCACTTCAATCGCATTGTCTCCTGAATGCCCCCCAAAAGATGGGTTGTGGCGTGAGAGGCTGACTGAGGGAATAGAACACCGCCTCCTGCAGATAAACAAAGTTACTATTGCCTATTAGATCTTCAATGACAACACGTCTGTCTTTATTTTTAGGAGAGTTTTCTTTCAAGCAGAAAGAATGGAGTTACTATTAATAAATGAGCATGGTTTGTTCCATGACCACGATGTAGGCAAGACCTTCCACGAGAGGGTGGGGGCACCATATTAAAACCAAGCTTCCAAACAGAAGCCTTTGAAATACAGTGTAGATCTGAGTCAGGTCTGGAAATAATGAACTCCTGTGTACTGGCCAAGCATGTATCATCCCCGAGTTACTCTTGTTGATCTACAAATCTGTTAGATGGCCCATATATCTGTTGTAGCTGTCCACCACATCCATCATCAGGGAGCTGGGATCACCATTGCAACACCTGAAGTTGGTCAGCCAATGTCTATATGGCATCCTCTGGTTGCATGCAGTCCATTATCAGCATCTTTGCCCTGTGTTGTGTTCTTGATGCAGTTGTTCCTTGTCACTCTGGCTCAGAACTGACTAGCATCTATTTAAATACAATAGGAGAGGAGCTTTCCAGACATATATAAGAGACTGCAAGTCAGGGTTAAAAGAATAGAGTTGGGTAGCTCACACATCATGTCCCATACTGTTGATGTTACTTCAGTTCTCTAGTTCTAAAATCTGAGACAGTAAACATGGCCACAGGGTCACTATTCATATTGGTTCTGAGCATCCTGGGCTACAATGGAGATGGGGGACAATGTTGACCTTAACAAGTTACCACATAGTATGGAGGTTTGAGATGAAAAGGCCCTTTTCTAGGAAGGGCAGAGAAGACACTAGCGACTGAAGTGTTGTCAGAAGGATTAAGGCATACCCAGTTTGTGGTCACTAACAGCTACTAAGGGCAAATGTAATGGCCTGTGACACACAAAACACTTAACATGAAGTCTTAGGAGTGTCTCTGACTCAGTCTCGCTGCAATTGCTAAAAAGAAAGATCACTCCAGGAACAGATGCCTATGAGCCGCTGGTTAATACCTTTTTAATATTGGACTGTAATTCCTTATGGCTTGATACAGCCATTTTTAGAGATTCTAATAAATTAGAATCACCCCTTGAATGAACACATTTGGGTTGCACTCAGTGTGCCCAGCCCTGTGCCAAGCTCTTGGATGCCAGGGGAGTAGAAGCAAGCTCTCAGGCTCAGGGTTTGACTGCTTGGAGGATCCACATGAGTGAGCAGGGGGAGCCTGGGCAAAAGCAGAGCTGCAGACCAAGCTTTGGTGGAGAAGTGATTTTTGATTCTTTCTGAGCATCTTTGAAGTGGAAGAATGCATGGAGCAGAGATGTGCTAGAATGAAGCTTCCTTTGTCCGTGGCTCTTGGATGAGCCCTATTTGGTACTGAGAAACTATCAAATCAGAACTTTGTTCAATTCTGCATTTTCATTACGTCTGCTCAGTTATAACGTTCAATCCATCTCATAAGGGAAAAGCTCCCCATTTTTTATTCCCTCCATCCCTGATCTGCTGCACACGTGCTAGTCTGTTGCTTTGAAAATGGAAATTCCATCTCCTTCAGGAGCCCCCGGGATGGCTTTAGTGGATCATTGTACGTCAGGCTTGGCCTGTTTGTTAGTTTCTGTTTGCTTGGTTCCCACTTGTGGGCCCTTTTCCCATTATTCTTTAAACTTCTTCAGAGTTGTTCTGTCATGTTCACTCCCGTGTCCCTAATGCTTGGACTCTATCTGGCATGTTGAAGATCTTCAATCAATATTGGCTTCAATAAATGACTGACTTGGCTTATTGATTGCATGAATGGACATGTGGCCTGAACTGAGAAAGTCCCTGGGGGATCAACTGATAGTCTTTGTGTACAGGGTCTTTCTTCTGTATTGTCACAAAGTGAAATAGCTGAGGATTCCCAGCGGTCTCACCTTTTTACCTAAGCCAGTCAGCAAGACGCTACCGGTAAATAGAGAAAGGATCTTCCTGGGGGTTGGTGAGGGCTTCTAGGACAAGAGAGGCTAACACAACCATCCAGGCTCAGCCTCAGTATTTTCATACAAGAATATGAGCCACTAAGCCTGCCTTTTGGAGTAATGAGCCTCTGTCCTACACAATCAAGGAAACCTGACAATTCAAAGAAGGGATATCTGAGGACAGTGAAGGAGTGCTCAGGTTTTTAAAACATGTAAACTCCTTAGGAGTGTGTGGTGCCATTTTTTTTTATTCTACAAAGTCACATAAGTGTCAGGGGTGGAGAGAATAAAAATGGGGAGCCTTTCCTTTATGAACTGAATTTAATGTTATAACAGGGCAGTTCATATGTATATAGCTGCTGTTGCTCCTCTTCTTCCTCCCTCCCTCCTTCTCCTTCTCTCCCTCCTCCTCTTCCTCCTCTCCCTCCTCCTCCTGTTCCCCACTGAAGTAGAACCTAGAGCCTCTATTATTACAGCAGATTGTTCTGCCAGCGAGCCACTTCTCAGTCCTTGAGTAGATTTTTACATAAGGCCTTGCTATATAGACCAAGCTGGCCTTCAAATGGGATCCTTCTGCCTCAGTTTTCTGAGTACTGAGATTACAGACATGCAACTTCTTACCTGTGAAGTAAGGAAAGGTACTCTGGAAAAAGTGGCTACTTCGACCATGTGTCATTTTCTCTGTCCAACCTGGTCCTCAACTTGTTACCTTTCCTCTGTCATTCAAGTGACCACCTCAGTTTCCTCTATCAGAGGTCCCGCCCTCGTGGCTACTATTACTACCTGCTTGTCCTATCTAAATGCCACACCATCCCTGGGTCCTGTTAAGCCTCTTAAGTAGTCTCTTGGCCCTGAGCAGTCCCATCCAACCAATGCAAGGCTCAGAGCACATAATCATATAGTTCAAAGCTTGCTCAGAGTCCTCGAGAATTTTGCCTGCTGACATAAGATTCTTATGAAGTCTCTTCAGGTTCAAATAACCTGTCTTCTCCAGTGACTATTCTGATTCCTCCACCACAATTAACCCCTGTTCTTTTGGACCTCATTTTCTTTCTTTCTCTGCCTTGCCTATAGCAATGGGGTTTATACTGCCACCCAAACACCACAGTCCCTTAAAATGCCAAGGGCCAGCTCATAGATGAGCACATGTGGAAAGTGGAGGAAAATATGTAAAACTGATTGCCTGTGCTGCTGGCTCTGGCTCGGCCCTCCTTTATATTGAGCTTTGCCTCTACATCTTTGGAAAACATTATCTTCCCATTCTGGCCCTTAACCTTCCCTCTTCCAATCCCCGACTTATACATGGATCCCACACAAGGCAGGCAGACTTCTTTGGGTTCTATGTTGGTCCAAATAGGCTTACTTTGTGTGTGTGTGTGTGCATGTGCACATGCGTGCACACACATGGATTGCTAAGGATTTAACCCAGAGCCTTCTATATATTAGACAAGACTAGAACTGAGCTATTCCCCACTCTCCCCCTTTTGCTCTTTCAATTTTTTGCATGTGTCACCAAATTTGGTGCCAAAATGGTTCATCATGTGTTACCTTTGTCCAGAGGCCCGGTGCTGCTCAAATCCTCAGAAAGCACCCGCTCCTGCAGCAGAGGCAACAGCAGTTTCTCTTCCTTGCATCAAGATTCAAGCAGTAACAGTGGGACGGGTCCCCTCCCAGGAGGCCCACACCAGGCCGGCAGTGTTAATTGCGTTTAACCCAGTGTGGTCCCTCAGTTTTTTTGTGTGTGTTCTACAATAACTAATATGTAAACTATGATTGTGCTTGGCAATTACTTTCACTTCAGTTCTATTACTGAAGCCAGGCACGTGTGAGAGCTATGGCCCATTTCATTAAAAGACAATCACACTGGACATGGGGTGGACGGGCTCCTTCTGTGTGTCTCACTGGCAAGCGCGTGCCAAGCTCTCCGCTGATCCGGACCCAGGATGCTAAGAAGAGTGGTAAACACACCACTAAATGGAAATTTCAATTGTAGCCGATGGAGAGAGGTAGAAATTTTAAAGTATGATAATAAAAATGTTCTTACCCATAAAGCTTACCCCTGCTGGAATTTATATCGCAAGGCCGATAGTTTTTAAAGTCCACACTGGTGTGGAGTAATGACTTATTAGTTTTGTGCTTGAATTTTCCACAGGGATTTTGACAAGGGTCTGCTCAAGTTTGCTAATGCTTCCATCTCAGTGGGCTCATTTGGCAGCACACGAGGACAGAGGTCAGTGCCAGGCGCTAACTTGTGGGGTCAGCTCTGTTCAGGCTGGGCTTCCCCACTAACAAGCTTGGAGAAATCAACTTTGCTTCTGTGCTATGTTTTTCCACTATGGCATCCATGGATGATGCCTGGCACTGCAGACCCAGAACAATGAGGAGGATACCAGCTCAGAGACTCAGCCTGTTGGTGCTGGGGCTGAGGACAGCTGGGCAGGAAGCCTGGCATGGCCTACTAGCCATCACCACCTAGGCTCTGAAGCCCAATGCATTGGTGGCTTGTGGCATTTTCATGGAGGTCTCCAAGCTGCTCTGCTGGCAGCAGCCTTTCACTGGGCAGGGAGACACAGTGGAGGTCCAATGGTTTGGACTTCACAAAGCAACTGGCTCTGATTTGATCCACCCATGTTCCTCAGAGAGAGATACTCTACAGCCCGTGCCCAATTTCTGGGACAGAGGCTCTGAATTCAAAATAGCCATGGTAGATATCTTTTTTGAGTTTTTTCAGGCTTCAGGCCAGTGAGTAGTTCCATGGGAGCTCTGGGTCTGCTGTCATAATCCAGCCCCATTTTGTCCAGTCTCTGCAGGCTTCATCCTCAAAGGCTGCTCCCTGGTGACTTTTCTGTCACTCACCATTGGAGCTGAAGTCCCTGACCAGTCTAGCATGGTAAGTGTGCTATTGAAACCCAAATAAGATGGCCAAACTTGCCCAGGAGCTGTCCCCAGAAGCTGAGCATGGCTGAAGAGACCCATTTGATCTGTGGTCCATGGTTTTCCATCTTCTCTGTGCCTGTGGCAAATCTGTGGGTGGGGGAGGGGCATCTCTCTCAGAAAACTCCTCTGGATGGCTCTTTGCCTTTCTCCACACACCAGAATGACCCACTTTCCCTTGGGTTAGAGTTTGAATAGGCAGAGTTCCTCCCAGCAGGTCTGTATATTGAAGGTTGAGTTTTTAGTTGTTGGCTCCATTGGGGAGAGAGTTTGTAGACACGAGAAGCAGAGCCTAGTTGGAGACATACATCTTGGTGGTGTGCCCTTTAGAACTGTGTTTTGGGGAAGGCTCCTTCCTGTATGTCTCTGCTTACTGTTCATCAGGATGTAAGCAGCGTCTGCCACACATTCCCATGGTGTTCTTCTCATTGTGGACCCAGAATCAACAGAGTCAAGGAATGTGAACAGAAGGCTTTGAGGTGCTGAGCTTAAATAGATCTTCCTTCTGCTGTAGAAAGGAAGAGGGCAGGTACTGAATGTCCTCAGGGTCATTCTCAGGCTGTGGGGCACCAAGCATTCACAGAAACTTCAGCTACCATGTCTCTGTCCTCACTAACCTGACACTTTACAGATGGGGAAAGTGAGGTCTACAATGGGGAATTGTGGGAGGTGATACCACCACTTAGGTCTTCAAGCACTGGTGTATAGTCTGGGAATCTATTTTGGAAGATCTGCTTCTGTGGGAAAACACTTTGTCTTATCATGTGACTCGGGGAGAGTGTGGGAAATGGGGCAGATGACTGTAGGATAGAGACAGGTTATTTCTGATGAGCTGTGTTATCCCAAGGAAGTCAGTCCCCTGGGCTCCGGTCTCAGAAGTACATCTGTTCCTGTGCTGCTAAAGAAAAACCTTGGTACCTGGTACTTTCACTTAAAGCTGCCAATGCTCTCAAATTGAAAGAGCAGCACGTGTTTTTCTGCCAGGTGACTCTGTCATCATCCCAGGTTGGTGGCAGTATGAGTATTTACCCCTAAATCTTGAGACCTGGGCTTTTATGGACTGAGACTTGGGCCCATTAATGGTCACTCCCATTTCTTAGAGACTGAAGTTTCAGAGGACGCTGGGTATCATCAGGCCTGGTAGATTAAATCAAGGCCTATGAAGTGAGTCCCTCTGTTCCTCCCTCACAAATTCTACTCCTCCCTCCCTACATCCCTTCTGCCTCCCTCCCTTTCTGTCTTCCTCTCCTTGTGTCTTCATTTTACCCACTTGAGCTGCTGAAGCAGAAATCTGGCTCTTAATATGATAGAGGCAGAGGCAGCAAAAGGAACCAAGAGTTCTGGAACTTCTTGGTAATTTCAGTAGGTCCAGTAGACCCCCCCCCCAGCCCACACCCTCATATTAGGGCAGTGGTCATATAGAAGGTAGGTAGCAGAAGAGGTTTTCCAGTTGTCGGTTCTCAGGCAAGTTTGAACTGTTCTTGGATGGGGGTGCTCTTGTCCCTAAGCTCACCAAGAGTGTGAGTAGAAGCATCCCTGTTCCCTGTGTGGCAAGTGTTAGCAGAAGCTCACTTGAAATTTGTTTGAAAATGAAATGCTTTTCTTCCATCAGGGCGTAGAAGCCTGAGGATTGCTTGGCTCCACAAGCCTGGGAACTGGGAAAAATTCCATGGTTGTCTATGCTCATCTTCTGTTTCCCTTGTTTTCTGAGCACCCGTGCAACCACACTTTTGCACTCTGAGCACTCTTGCAATCATGTGATCTCAGTTTTCAAGAGATATTGGATATTAAGGTCTAAGAAAAAAGAAGTAAAAAAAGAGCATACCTTAAGGAAACTATGGTAAGCTAGATTCTCTGGATTTAAAGAAAAAAAATAAGAGTCAAGGTAGGCTCTTTTTCTAACATCAAGGTGTGCTGGACAGTAAGGCAGGTCCCTGGAAAGATGACATGTTTCCCAGCCCAGCTTCCCAGTGAAGTGTAGCTGAGCAACAACTCTGGCTTAGTCATAGGCTGGGGACCCTCTGTCACCCTGTACAAAACAGGGAGAGTCCAGCTCTCTGGCAGGGCCCCACCATGCCTCACTTGTGTACAGAGCTGGTGTTCATCTTCTCTTGTTTCTTCCTTTGTTGAGGTCCTATCTTGGCCTTTCCCTGACCTGGCTTAGCCTTGGCTGAGCTTCCCAAGATCCCCTTTGATCCTGGAAGTCTTCAGCTTTGTAGCTAGGACCTTCCTGCCTGCCTTGATGATCTTCTGTATCCTGTGTACCCACCCAGCTGAGCCTGCTTGCTCAGCATGTCCTTCCACAGCAGAGCCTGCCACCTTCTCCTTCCAGATATGTTACTGAGCACATCTACTTCATGGCTAAGGAACTGCACATCAGACCCCCCATAAACCCTGGTAGGATCTAGTCTCTCTTCTCAATTTGACCTGAGTTCTACAGGTAGGAACCATGCCTGGCTCACCTTTGATCCAGGCATACAAGTGAGTATAGATGGAGCTCAGTGTCTACCTAGTCACACTGGAAAAGCACCACTGTCTCATCCTGCGAATGGGATTCCTGAGAACCATGCCCTTTGCTGTATCTGATGCTTTAGGGAAAAGCAGGCTCCTTAAACTCATAGTCAAGAGCCAACTGGGGATGTCCACAGGGCGATACTTCCCATGGGTCACCACTCTGGACCAAGTTCACCACAGTCTGGAAAACATTAGTAAGTCTTACAGGTCCCTGGACACCAGCAGTGTCCTTGTCTTTGTGGGACATCTCAGGAAAGATGCACAAAGTGACTGGAAGCAGGAGGACCACATGTCCATTCAACAAGTCACAGTGACTCCAAAACAAAACGTTCTAGTCTTTTCTCTGAAAACGTGGGTAAGAACTTTTTGTCATGATACATGTTGTGTACCCCCCCAACCCCCTCCATGGTCAAACCAAGCCAAAAAAAAAGTCTCAACTCACAATGGAGCAACTTCCATTTCAGATCAGTTTCTCCTCCTCTAGCATGGTCTATTTATTTTTATTGGTTTGTTTCTCATTAAATCCTTCAATTACTCTGCAGTGTAAAATGGCGAAATTATTGGCACATGCCACCTCCATCATGTATCCGAGTTTGCTTATTACACTTGCAGAAAATGCCTGAACGGCATTTGCTTCTGCTGTGGGTTGAGGCAGAGTTAATAAATATTATTTGGTGGTTTGTTGTTGTTTTTTTTTTTCCTGAGAAGCACTGCTTTTCTTGATTGTTTTTACAGTTGGATTGGGAATATTGATTAATTCACCACTGTTACAATAATTGTATACAAGGAACAAAAAAAAAATGCAGAGGTAACATTTCATCAGCTCCAGCAGATTAATTAGTTGTAGGAGATTAGGCACAGTGTTCCCAGGAAGATTTGCATTTAGAGGAGGCAAAAGTTTCTTCCCTTTTTAAGCCTTAAAAAAAGCCAGGGGAATGTAATAGAGATGTCCACCCTTAGCCACTCCACACATGACCTCAGCTTGACCTGGGACAGAAACAAGTGAGAAATTATGGGATGACATTATAGGGAATTGGGCTACAGAAAATGAAGAGAGTACAGTTCATCCAACCAAAATCTAAAATTAAAAAAAAAAAAAAAAGAATTTGAATATTCATGTGATCTAACAGAAGTTCCCAGCACAGACTTAGTGCAGCTTCTGCATCAGGAAAGTCTTTTCTGATGGAAAGTCTTTTCTGATGCATGCTCTAATGCCTTACACCTTGTGGTTTCCCATGCCTGTGTTCTCCTAGTGCTGGGAAACTGAAGAAGAGAAGAGTCAGTTTCCTTCCGGGTAGGGAGAGCACCGGGGTAGGAAAGAACTCGATCGAGGCTTCTGACTTCAATGCCAGTCGTCCTACATTCAGTCTATGCACAGTGGAGAAATGAATGCTGAAAGTCAGGCATCCCAGGACAGATCACTGAACAGGATGGGTAGCTCCACTGAAGTGGGTCCATGATGCTGCCTGTCCCTGCCTGGGAACCTGTCACCCTCCCTGACCATCTGGGATTCTTGGTGACTGCTTTCCATACACTGTTGGAGTGTTTCAGGATTTGGACAGTCACAAAAAGCACAAATTGTCCTGTTTGTTTCCTGCCATGAGTTTGTCCAAAATCAGATCTTGGTATTTGGGTTGTTGATCCATTCTGCATGTTTGCCAGCTTATTGGATTTTATTTTTATTTAGCTCCAAACTGGACAAGTGAGGAACACATTTTATTTTACATTTATACGTGTATCTTGATTTTTTTCCAGTGTCATTGAAATACAACAGGCAGACAGAATTGTATCTATTTCTAGTATATGTTGGGGTGACTTACAGACTCACATAAGCAAATCCTATAGGATGTATAACACATCAATTAATCAGCAATTACACTCAGAGCATCTATGATTTTTTTTTTAATCTCTACCCACTTTCTTACATTCTTGTCAAACTGGCTTCTTTTCTTTTTGGGATTGTACATGTAAGATGCTATAGATTTTTAAATGTATGTGGGCATGCACATTCTCACATGCATGTGAGTGCACTGGTGTGCATATCGTCATAGAAGCTAAAAGACAACTTTGGGGGCTTTGCCTTTGGCATTTTCTACCTTGTTCTAGACTCATCTGTCTCGCTGGCATCTATCTGCCAAGAGCCTAGGCTGGCTGACCAGTCAACTTCAGGGTCTCTGGTCTCTTTGTACCATCTCAGTACTGAGGTAACAAGGCATGCTGCTACACCCAGGTTCATCTATGTTCTTTTTTCTTTGTGACTTGTCTTAGTTACTTTTCTTTCAAAATCAACTGGAAGGTGAAAGCATTTATTTTGGCTCACAGTTCTATCAAATCTATCCCCAGCATGATAGGGAAGACATGGTGGCGGTAAGGAAGGCATGGTATAATGAACAGGAATCTGTCTGACCCTATTGCATCTGCATCCAGGAAGTGGAGAGCTATGGATACATGCTAGTGCTCAGCTTACTTTCTCTACATGCCCAGAGAATGGCTATGGCCACAATCAAGGTGGGACTTCCCATATCAATGCAATCAAAATCATCCCATGTGGGCCTACCCAGAAACCCGTCTAACTTAGACAACCCCTCATGGGCATTTTATTTTATTTTTTGTTTTCCTCTCTTTTTTCCCTTTCCCCCTTTTTTATTAGATATTTTTTATTTACATTTCAAATGTTGTCTCCTCTCCTGACTTCCCCTCCAACTGCCCCATCCCCTCTCCCCCTGCTCACCAACCCACCTATTCCTGCTTCCCTGTCCTGGCATTCCCCTATACTGGGGTATCAAGCCCTCTCAGGACCAAGGACCTCTCCTCCCATTGACATCCAACAAGGCCATCCCCTGCTACATATGTGGCTGGAGTCATGGGTCCCTCCATGTGCACTCTTTGGTTGGTGGTCTAATCCCTGGGAGCTCTGGGGGGTGCTGGTTGTCCCACGCTGCTGTTAATTCCTGGCCCAAGTAGGACCCCTGTGGGTATTTTAGAGACCTACTTCACAGAGAATTCTAGATCCTGGCAAACTGACAGTTAACACTAATCATCAGACGTGGGTTTGAGGGACTGAACTTGAGTCCTTGTGTTTGCCGCACGAGCACCTTCCTGACAGAGCAATCTCCCTAGCCTCTAGACTTCTTACTAGGTTAGGTTGTGGTGAGTTTATGGCCATACATTTAGATGACTTTCATAAAGTGACTCTCTTCCTCTAATCCCAAATTCTTAAAAAGACAAAAAAAAAATAGGTGGGCAGATCCTCCCATCTTTTCCTCTACAAATTGTCATGCACTGGGGGCAGACAGTTATTCAGCATTTGCTCTTCATGCTTGAGATGAGTGATCACACTTGGTATCCCTCAACACCAGCCTCTCCGCATCCTGTTTCTTCCATGCCGAAGATAGACTTTGCACATGCCAGGCAAATGCTCCAGCCCTGAGCTCTATCCCCAATTTTTATTTTCGAAATCTAGGTTTACTGCACATAGGACAATTTATGAGCATTTATGTAGTGGAAAGGTGACTCTGGGGAAACACCAGGACGTCTAAGATCTAACTTTAGAGATGGCCCGGTTAGCGGTAGAGTCCTGTCTTTGCTTGTGATACCGGAGGACTTACGCAGGAATCTGGAGTTCTACCTACTACAGGCCACTTTATCCTAGGTGTCACAGAGGCATGCTGAGAAGTCTCCCAGGATGCCAGAGCACCCGGGCCGAAGGCAGTCAGGGCAAGCCGCGCTGGACAAACACAGACTGCTCAGAACCTTGACTTTTGAAACAGACACTTGATACAGCCTGCACTTTGAACTTGTCCCTCAGTTCTGAATTACACAGCTTTTCCCATCTTATTACCGTGAAAAATTTCAAACCCACAGGGGACTTTCAAAGATGGAACAAAGAATATGGCCTACCCTCTACCTCTGACACTCTGCTTCATGGCTCTCCTTGTGTGCTTTTTGACATATCTAAAGTTACAAATACCACATCAGTTTGTCCCAAACACTTGAGCATACATGTGAGAGAGAACAAGGAAAATTTTTCCTCCATGTTGACTGGGATGGGTCCTAGCTCAGAACATCAGCAGAGGCAATTTGGGTTTGGGTTTGTTTCCAGTAATGCTATGGATTTAGTCTTGTCTGTGTGCCCAGAGTTTTCACAGTAGTCTTTAGGTGCAAAATACCTGATCAAAGAGCTTCCACATTACCACACCAGGAAGACCTTTCAGGCACACCTCATTTCTGACATAAATTGATACCCCTCCCTGTCTGTCATACATTTGCATACATGAAGCATTTGAAGAATCATCTCTTTGCATTCATCAGTGTGCGGCTGTCAGGAAGATGGGCTTTGTGGGTGGCAGAAAGGAAGTAGGCTCTGGGTCGAAGGTCATGCTCCTGGTGGACTCTAAGTGCCTCTAAGATTAAAGATAAAGACTCAGGCTGTGGCTCCAGGCAGTTGCCACCGTTCCTTACTCTCTTGGTTTAGAACAAAATACTTGGCTTCCTAGAGACAACGTTTTCTCAAAATGTGAATGTTTCTTTGGTGGTATAGTCACTGGTAAGACATCCTTGCTCCTGTAAGTAGTCCCTCACCCAGCACTCCTGTATGCAGTCCTTGTCACCAAATCACAGAAAGGAATTAAATGAGGAGCATTGGGTAGAAAGAAGAAAGGGGTCAGCGGGAGTAGGAAGGGAATGAGAGAGAGTAGACTGTGGATCTGATCAAAAATCCATTATGTAAGTGTGTGAGATGTTCTAATAAAACCCACAGCCGTGCATAATTAATATGCACCAAGAGGAGGTTTGGGAGGGAGTTATGGTGCCGTCCCAGCCTCGTGCAAAAGTCTCCTTGGCTGAGAGGCTCTCCACTTTGCAGTGGCTGACATGCTTCAGAGAGACTGTCACCTATGGAGCTGTGGGAAAAGCAGGCAGTCAGGCCATGCCTGAGAATTTCTGGATGCCCATCTTCCTTTCTGGGCCATGTGCCCCTGTGTGTATCGAGAGGTTGGACCACATTGGATTGGAAGCCCTCCTCACAGGGAAAGTCTAGAGTTTCCCAGAAGGCAGTTTTGGGATGGTGCTGCCTCTTGTATGAGGCATCCCATGAGAAGACCTGCCCTGCTACACACACAGGGACTGCTCTGTTGCTGGCCAGGACCCCTGCTCACAGCTCCAGCAGTCACTAGAGCGAGGTCCTGGTGAGGGTGGGGGCTCCCTTGCACACTGGGTTCTGTGTTCTTTATAAGAAGGTTCTGACCTATCTGTCTCTGATCTTGGTTGGACATAGGGATGAGAGTGAACGGTCCCACATCTTTCCAATCCTCTGGGTAAGATAAACCTGTGCAGACTAAAGCTTTCTTAGCTGACACAAGAAGCCTGTCTCACTGGCCTTCTGCCTGTCTGTTCAGTCCATAAAATAATTCTTTTCAGCACAGATGGGGGTTGTTAGCTGTGTTTGGGAGCAAGCCTTCCAAGAGCAAACTTCCCTTGTCCCCTCCTCCAGCTGTGCAGGGGGTCCTCATGTAGAGTTGGCCTTTCTGTGTATTTATAAGCAATTTTCTCCCCACCCTGGCCCTGGTCTTCATCAACAGCTCAGTGAGTCAATCGCTAGCTCATCAATACCCACTTTCTACTCTCTAGGTTTAGCCTCTTGACCTAGACCCAGGGTGGCCGTTTGGCTTATTACTTCATCGGTCGAAGACTTCGGTTTCCAAAGGGATGGGAGAAGCCTGCAGCATATCTCTGTCTGTCTGTCAGTCAGGACCTACAGTATAATAGGATAAGAGACAGCAGCCAGCGAGCAAAACCACAAGCCTAGATTTTATTTTATTTTATTTTTAATTTGGACAATGGACACTCCTTTCCCCCACTAATGTCAACACTTTCATGTGTTAAATGGCAGGAAAGCTGTGCTTGAAAAGCTATTGGTTAAAAGGAAGTGCTGTGAGATTCTGGACACTCACCTGATGATCGAATGCACAGAGCTTCCCATGGTTCGGAAGCCAGTGATGCTGTCTGTTCCTCCGACCCCCAAACCCACTGCTAGAGTGGCAAAGCGCATTTCACATAGCAGCACTAGAAAGCGACTGCATCCCTCTGGGCTGGCCATATCATCACTCTGTGTTTGGTGGGCGGCACTGCCAGTCTGAGCCCTCAGGAGCCTGCTTGAGAGCCTACTTCCCAGGATGGAAAGGATTCACCTTGCCCCATGCAGAGGTGGAGCAGATTAGAAGGAAGAGCCTGGATAAAGAAGACTTCTTCCCTCTCCAGTGCCAAGGTGCTCAGGCCCAGGAAACAAATATGAGTCACCGCTGGATGTGTGTACAAGAGAGACAAGGCCAGACAGGAACTGGGCAGGAGGACAGTCCAGCTGGAGCAGAGAGGCTCCGGTGGGGCCTGCCCCAGAAAAGCACTGGCATTTAAATTTCCTGCCAGGTTTTGAAGCATCCGTTAATTTCCTTCCCTTCCTATTTGGCACTGTATCCCGTGTCTCTGCTAGACGAGTGCAGCATCTGCGGACGTGTTGGAGGATGGCCTCGTAGAGCCGATCGATGATGCGAAGGGGACTTCACAGCACACTTTTGATGAAGCAAATCCCATCATTGGTCCAGCAAGATGGAGTGTGGGGGTGGGGGAGAGGACAAGTGCTGAGGAGAGGGGGTACCCCTCGCAGAATCACTCTCTGCCTTTAATTGGTCTTCTACTTTGTTGGTGGAAAAGGAAATTAACATCCAGGATGTGGTTTTCCTAAGAAGATCTCACTTTATTTGGCTGTACCTGGGGCTCAGCATCCCGTGCTGTGATGAGAGTTAGGTCTTAGACAGAGGGTGGCACAGTGATGTGCCATGCTAGTCTGTCTCTAGAGGTGACCCTCCTTATTATTTACCCTTCTAAGAAATATGTGAAAGGCAAGTATCCAGAGAGAAGCCAGTTTGCAAGCATCTGTGAGTTTAGACATGGCAAGGATCTGAGGGACACTTGAGAGTTGCAGACACTGCCTGCCCGAGTTTAGACCTGGTCTCCCACGGCCAGAAGTGCAGTCTGTATTCAGTGCTGGGATGCAGGGCTAGCCATATGAACAGGATTCAGGACTTCATTAAGAATATGATTTGCTAATGGCATTGAGATTCTGTCTCCTGCAGGTGAATGAAAACAGGGAATCCAAGAAAAAGTTTAAATCTGGAAGACAGCTTGGGGAGAGTACAAGTGGGAACTCTACGAGGTAGTCCACCCCAAAAGGGTTTAAAGCCAAAGCCAGGGAATGTTGGACAGCCAGGCTCGGGGAAAGTGTGCGTTCAGCAGAACTCAGCGACACCAGCTCAGAATAGTTTTAAATGTCTCGTCCCTCATAACGAGATTATTCAGTACAATGTCATTTGCCGCTACTGACATTTTCTTTAAAGTCATAAAGGCCTGCATAGTAATAAAAGGGCTCGGAATAAAATTAGGAATATCATGTATAAATTATCTTTAACCTTAGCTTCATTTGGACTGTGACTTTTTAGACCTGATCAATTTTCATGAAACTATCCACATAAAACTGTGAAAAAATATTTGATCCCTGGCTCTCGTAAAGGCAGCAGTAACAAGACGGCTACTTTACCTCTGCTTAATGGCGCTGTTGGTGTCAGTCTCTGTGGGCAATGTGGGGAAAGCAGGGGATCATTTTGAAATTTAATGTAATTTCCCAGAGCATTGTTAGGGAAAACATCTCCACCGGCATGCATATTTTATATAAGTGCTGCGTAGTCAAGGACGTTCGTTCGTTTGGCAACTCACCCGTCCGTTTTCTGCTTAGTTGGGAAAGCACTCACAGGACTTTGGCACTTCCCTGGCTTTGCCAGGGTTAATCTCCTGGGTTAGGTT
Organism: Mus minutoides; assembly: GCA_902729485.2. Classification (NCBI taxonomy): domain Eukaryota; kingdom Metazoa; phylum Chordata; class Mammalia; order Rodentia; family Muridae; genus Mus; species Mus minutoides. The sequence continues at coordinate 742,520 of LR749674.1, read as the reverse complement.
GCTGCATCTTCCCTCTGTGTGACAACTGGCACCCCAGGCAACCCTCTAGACCTGGGAGGGAAGCTGCCTGGAGCTGGCAGAACCAGCTTGGGGCGTGTAAACCAGGTAGACCTCCAACCTGTCCAGGGTAGAAGGTGTGGTCTTGGGGATAAACTGAGAGGGTAACAGCTGTGCCTAGGGAATTTGGAACCCTTAGCAGGGACCCTCAGACCCTCAGAGGTTACATTTGCTCCTATAGCTGGCTAACAAGCTTTCTGGACTTTCCATGCAAATACTATCTTGGGAAAGCTTACAGAGGGAAGGGACCTCTTATCGTGATCACAGAAATATAGGCTAACAAATTCCTAAATTTCTGAAAGTTGACTTGCCCTTTCAGTGTTTCTCCTCAGGAATTCAGAATTTTAACTGAGCCCAGGCTAGCTCTCCCCTCAACATCCCTGCCTCTGTCACTGTCACCAGCTTTTCTCTGTGCATAGCACGGCTCATGGGGATCTGAGAGGCTGAACTGAAATCAGCCCCACCCCCAAGGCTGTAGGGGGCACAGGGCAATGACACTTGTCCTGTTCAGCCACCCCTACCCTCTCTGGTAAGACTGTGAATATAGTAAGCCGAGTTGAGGTCAGTGGGTTCAAAGCAAGTGGAAATTCTGCCATTACTCCCTTCATAATCCGGACATTACGTTTATAGACCTCTCCTCCAGATGGTTCCCAGAGGGCATTTGCAAATTTAACAAACTGTGGCTGAGAAGTCCAGCCACCTCTCAGGTGGACAATCGTAACCACTGAACCATGGTCCCTCCCAAGGCCCCTACACAATACACTGATGCCCAAGTTCAAAGCAGGGCCTTCCATCAACTGGGACAGTTCAGCATAACCTGCTGCCTCCAAGAGACTCAGGCATCAGAAGCAGTCATATTGCTCTGACCAAACCAGTCCTTTAGCCTCTTAGGGAGCTGCCATCCAGAATACCTGTGACATGAAAAGGCAGTGCAGCCCATCCCTCTCACCTAGCTCTGCATTGACTTGCTCCCATGATGCTTGACCCAAAGCTCCTGACTACTGGGCTACTTTACCCAGTCTGTTTAAGGGTGTGCCTTTTCCTGAAGTATCTGGTGGGGTGCAGCCTTCCCTCTGTGGCTATAGAAGAGTCTTCAACATGGCTAGAGACTCCCAAACACCCTTCCCAGAACTAGCCTGTGTAGGAAATGTGTTTTCTTTCCTGACAAGACAGCATGTATTTTCTTTTTCTTTCTTCTTTTCTTCCTTCCTTCCTTTCTTCCTTTCTCTTTTTTCTTTCTTTTTACTTCCTTCTTCCTTTCCTATTTTCTTTCTTATTACCTCCTGACTGCAGCTTTCCCTCCCTCCTCTCCTCCCAGTCCTTCCTCAATCACCCTTGTCTACTCCCCCATTTCTCTTCAGAAAATGGCAGGCCTCTAATGGATATCAACAAGCCACAGCAGGCCAAGTTGTAGTAAGACTAGGTACCCCCTCTCCTATTAAGGCTGGAGGAGGCAACCCAGTAGGAGCAAAGTGTCCTAAAAGCATACAACAGAGCCAGAGTCAGTCCCTGTTCCCACTATTAGGAGCCTCATAAGAAGATCAAGCTATACAACTGTAACATTTGTTCAGAGGGCCTAGGTCAGTACCATGCAGGCTCCCCAATTGTCCATTCAGTCTTGGTGAGCCACTAGGCAGTCTATTTTGAAAGATTGTTTCTCCTAGAGCTACATGGGGAAAAGGAACAAGAGAATAGCTGACCAAACTCATGGAGATTTTCCTAGTCTTCTCTTTGATCTCATTCCTGAGTTTAGATGATGTACAAAGGGATGTTTCCTCCCCATGGCGAACCTTATGGGCTCTTTATCAAAAGACATCCCAGTGAATAAGGTAGAAGTTTCCCCACCATTCACTATCAAGACATTCATAAGCCCCACAGAAATCATCAATGAGGGGGCAGGACTCTCGTGACTGCTCTTTCCCTGATGACCATCAGGCATAGCTATCATCAGCTTGATACCATTACCTGGCACTAAGATTCAGAAGTTAACCAGATTCCAGGTCTGGATCAAGTCTAGATTACCTGTCCTTCATCTGTCATGCCCCATCCTGGTTGGCATGTCCCAGAGGGTTCTGCAAAGAGGCCTTATTTCAGACAGCTCTCCTTGGGTAGACCTGCATCCCAGCAAGATGTGGCTGAGAGAAAGTTGCTGACTGGACCTCAGACCCTTAGAACCTTCTTTTATCAAGGTTTGGGATCCAAGGTCACAGGGGCATTTGTCTTCTAGAGGTATGGGGTAGATAATGAGGAAGATTTTGTAAGGCAGTCTAGGGACCACAGGAACAGAAGACAGGGTTTTGATGTTGTTCTCAAGATAAGTTCCACATGGATGCAGAGGTGCACAAGTACCCATCTGATTGATGTCTCTTGAAGATTCCTTGCAGGCAGCTAAGCTGTCTAGGATGGGCTGCTCTTCTGGGATCTGAGCCAGCATAAATTTCTACTCAGGATCTGAGGAGGGAGCCAACCACATAAGATAGTCCTGAGAACTTAACCAGAACCCCTCTTTCCACCTTTATCTCAGGACATATAGTAAAGATGCCGCAGAAAGAGGGATTGTATAGTTTTTCTGGGACAGTGCAGGAATCAATATACCTCTGCTACAAAGGAATTACATGGCCATCATTTCTTGGGTCTCAGGCCCACAAGTACACTGCCTGATTCATAGCAGTTCTTCCTCTGACTCTTGAGGCTGTAGAGAAAGGGACATCCCAGGGTGGCCTGCATTGTATGGTCCTCCTAACCCTTGTCTTGGTGAGTGGAGGCAGGGATAGCTGGGGGTGCATGGAGAAATAGGTTGTTCTGGGCTTGAAGCAAGCAGGCTCTGAGACCAACTCATACAGAACTTTATGACTCTCTCCAGAGGGATGGAGAGGGTGGCAGCAACCTGGGTGGTATATGCTTTCTGGATTCAATTCTCAAAATTGCTACATTCTGGGGGAGGTATTTCTCTAGGTTCTGGCTGCCCTCAAAAAGGGGACCCCACAACTGTACATCTCTGTGATTAATAAAAGACGCAGACCCCCCACAGGAGCCCTCTACCCTGTAGACCCATCAATATGGCTGATGCCTGGAACAAGGCTGTCATCTGTGGGAAGCCCCTCCTCCCTGGATCCTGGTTTCTTCTCATCCTGCTGGCATGTGAGTTCTGGCTCTGAGCCATGTCCCTCTGTGGGCCAGGAGAGCTGGCCATAGAGCTTGGTTGCAAGAGGCCAGCTTCAAGCTGAAGATGCCCCTACTTTGAGAAGCAGGACTAGTGACCGGAATTGCAGCCAGGCCACAGCATGTCCCCTATGACCTCTGCACCAGCCCTCCTCTGCATCTGCCCAAGGCAGCCTCACCCAGATATTTGTCTTAGGAAACATTCCCCTAAGGAGGGGATCATCTATGGAGATCTAGCTCTTAAAAGAGTTGGTGGTCAGGTGTCAAATCTTGTTAGGGGAGAAGAGCTTTCTCCAGGGTCATATGAAGGTTAGATAGTGGATACAGGATTCTCATCAGTGTAAGGAGTGGTTGTCCTGGCTCATTTTCAGTTGCTATAACAGAATGCCCCAGACTGGGTCACTTATAAAGGACATAAGCTTATTTAGTTCCTTACTCTAAAGAGCAGGTCACTCAAGGGAATGGGCGGGTACTGGTGTGGTATCTTCTGCATCAGAACATGGCTGACGCTGACACATTGCATTAACTCAAGGGCATATACACTGGAGAGAGGGAGAGCTTTCCTTGTTCACAAAGCCTGGGCAGTTAGTTAGCCCTTCCCTACAATGCTTTCATTCCATTGAAGACACAAGCATCCTCCTGGCTTCCTCTTGGGCCCCACTTCCAAATACTGCCACCCTGGGCACTAAGGTTCAAAACCCATGAACTTCTGAAAGATGCATAAGTATCCTGTGGTCAAGGGTCTGGAACACATGGGTTGACTCTTTTACTATTACTAGTAATATGTTGACCTTTAACCTCCAAGTTGCTTCCTCTTACCATGGAGTCATCTTTTCTTAATCGGGAGTGTGAGGGAAGGGTGACTGGACTCAGGGTCTCTCTGGCTTAGGAGGGATGGTGGCTTGGATAAGAATGGCCTCCATAGGTTCATATATTTGAATGCTGGGTCATTAGGGGGTGGCACTACTTGACAGCAATTAGGAGGTGTGGCCTTGTTGGAGTTCGTGTGGCCTTGTTTGAGGAAGTATGTGACTTTGAAGCTGTAGAACCCAGTGGCTCTCTCGGTCTTCCTGCTGCCTGCAGATCTGGATGTAGAACTCTCAGCCTGTGTGCCACCCTACTTCCCATCATGCTGATAAACTTGCTAATCCTTTAAAACTGTAAGCAAACCCCAGTGAAATTCTTTCTTTTCTAAGAGTTGTCTTGGTCACAGTGTCTCGTCACAGCAATAGAAGTCTGATTAAGGCAGGAGGTCTTGTCAGCAGGGCAAGAGAGACCCCACATCTTCCAAGGGTTGGTAGGAGAGACAGAAAGGGACCTTCAAGCAAAGCTGTCTTCTTTCTGCCAGGCTTGAGTTTGATCATGGCTGCCTCCAAGAATGTTGGTTTGATCTGCAACCACCAGTCATCCACTTTTACACTGATTAGGCAATTGTCTTTGTCTGTTTAGATCTAGGCTCTGTGTGTGTGGGTGGTCATGGGCCAGTCCTTTCTGGAGCTTTAGGCAGACTCACAGTTCTGAAGAAATGCAGATTTCCTGCAGGTGGGATAAGTGTCTCAGACCTAAGCCTGGAAGCAGAGGAAGGGTGGCCAGGGTAAAGAAGAGAGTGACATGGTTTGGGTGCCACCTGGCAGTCAGAGGATAGTATGGTTAGTGCAAAAGAGAGCCAGGCCTTCAGATAGCCAACAGAGAGAGGAAACTTGATGGCTCTACTGAACTGTGTGGGGCCTGCAGGCTGGAGGCTGGTAAACTGAGCAGTGGGGATTAGATGAGGCTGGAGGAGCAGGGCCAGACCAGGGACTCTGAGTCTTGGGGTCTGCCAGGGGGATAGGTGTTTGGCCTTAGAAAATAGAAGACACCTGCCGGTGTCTTCCACAGTTTCATTACTTTAGTTCTTCCTTCTGCAGTGGAATATCTCCACCAGGCCCTACTCTCTCTTCCCAAAGGATGGTGGCCAACTTCCAGCTGCTCATCCCTCTGAAGTCTTCTTCCCTCTCCCCTCTGACCTCTCTGGAGGAGGCAGGCCCCATTCATGAGGCCTCCTCCCTTGGGGCAGGAAGCATGTAGGGACAAGTAAGAGCTTGCTGCTGGCTGAGAGCTGGGTGGAGAAGCCCTGTTGATCTATTCATTTGCATGCCTGCCCTGCCCTCTGTATTTGCTTCTTCCCTAGCTCCATCCACAAAGCACCACCTATTTGGCATCTAATAAACACCTGTGGCATTGAATGAGCTGCTCACAGGCTGTGCTGTCTGTTGGTAGTACTAGGCCTTGCTGAATATAGGAATGCTTGATATGTTTCAGACAGGGAGAGATCCTGTCCATACATAGATGCATGGCTGAGGCATCCTGTTGTAGTTTGAGAAGGTATTCTAGCTTAGATTGAAAAAAAAATGATGTTTGCAAGCCTCTGACTCTCTGAAGCAGATCGTTCCTTCCAGGCCGGAGTGCCTCCTAAAGAGCAAATGCAGCGAAGGGTCCTCTCCCTGGTGCCTCCGCTCTGAATGACAGTCATCAGCTGGTGACTTTTCTGTGAGACACGGTGACATCATCAATAATAGTGTTATAGAGAAGAAATAAAAGCCATGTTAATTTCAAGGTCCATTAAAACCCCAGAGGATTTTTTTTAAATCAATATTTCTTGGAACATAAAAGGGAAAAAAATTGGTAGGAGTCAAAATTCTATTTCAAACTTTTAAGTGTATGACCAGCAAGGGATGAAAATATTGGCCAAAAAAAAATAGTAAAAGTTTTTGGGGTGTTCGACAATCTCCTACCGAAATGCTGTGCTTGGGAGTCCGTTACTTAAAACGTTGAGAGGGCAGATTCATGTCATTGCAGGTGTTGTTTTAATGGAAAGTGAAGTCTGGCCAAAGGAATTGTCTACAATGGTAGAACTTGTTGTCTAATCAGGGAATGTTGCTGCTGCTGCACATGAAGCTTGCTCTTCAGAGGAGAGCTGTGACTGAGCAGGGGCTGTGTGGGTGGGAGGTGGGGGAAGTGGGGGTTGGGGAATTAAGAACCTGAGAGGAAGTTGAAGTGAAGAATCAAGAACCCTAACATAACTAAAATCTGTTGAGGGCATCTCTCTTCACCAGAAAGCCCATTTTCAGTAAAAAAGATATCACCTAAACCATTGTTGTATCCTAGTGGCTCTCGGTTTTATTAGAATATAGCCTCAATCTAAGGCACCTCTGCCTGAGCCACCCTGCCATCTTACTTATTACACACACACACACACACACACACACACACACACACTCACATGCACACACAAAGTTTCTTAGAAACGTTGGGATGTGACTTGAGAGCCACCCATAGGATACATATGGCGCCTGCTATGACTCCTCATTGCGATCCTTCCCCGAGAAGCTAGACACACATTTGCTGGCCTGCTTCCTTGTTCCTGAGCCCCTTTCTGGTTTTATAAACTCTCTCACTTCACAGTGAGTATTTGCAAGTTCACTTCTGCATTGAAGTTAAAAATCCAGTTTTACCTGCTTCAATGTCCCTAAAGGTTAAGATAACTTGTTGGCCACTGCAGATAACAGAATGAGACCCTGTCTTCACCCCCCGCCCCCCGTCACTGATCTGCCCAGCCATCCCATGGGAGTCCACTGAACTTTCTTGAATGTTTAACAAAATTTATGACAGACTTCACTTCTGGAGGATATCTTTCTTCACAGAGGTGAAGTGACTCCTGTGTCTTCTAGACTGTTGGAGGGCCACTTGACCACAGCCTTGTTGGCTTGCAGTGTGGCAGTGGACAGTGGAGAGTGGAAAGCAGACAGCACAGCCTCAGAAAACTGTACTCGGAGTTGTGTGCCTCTTGTCCTGGGAGAGCTTGTAGCTGGTGGTGTGCTTAAGGAAGTGGCCTCTCATGCCTGGTTTTGGGCAGATTAACTGTCTGCCAAGAGTTATTGGACTCTCAGATTCTATTTCTTCCTTCTTTCATGGGATCAGCTCAGCCTGAACTCCCAGACACCTTGTAAAAGCTGATCAGGATTCAATACCTTAGCACGGGTAAGCAGGATTGTTCCTCTCTGTGAACCAACCCCGACCCCAAGAGATAAGAGCTACAATTCAGAACACCTTTATACAGAACAGGACAGATAATTCTGAATTGCCCAGAGCTCCTGCCCTTTGGCCTTGAGCAAGCCACACTAAGTAAATCTAAGTCCAATAGAGGAGGTATTTGACATCTTAACACTTCAGGTAGCCTGTAATCCCTGCTGCTCAGAAGGCTGAAGCAGGAGCATTGGAAGTTCAAGGTCAGCCTGGACGGCTTCCTGAAACTCATCCCCAAAAGTGAAACAAGGCTAACATAAAGTTTAGTGGTAGAATACTTGCCTAGTATGCTCAAAGCCTTGAGTCTAACCCCAGCACCGAAAACTCCAACCACTGAATAAGGACAAATCTTTAGAGTGTCATTTCTAATGTCTTTCTCCAATGTGTAAATGGAAAAGAGAAATCATGGAGGCCAAGTAGAGCCACAGATGGCGTGGGATTTTTAAGTGTGGTCTTGTGGCTCTCAGGTCACGTTTAGGGTGCTAAAATTTACAGATGACTCCAGGAGACTTCCTCTCATCTGACAGGAGACCTTCTACTAGAAATGGGCCACCTTTGTGAAATCCCATCTGCCACCTGAGACCAGACAGCATTTTTGCTCAGTGAGCCTAAACCCCATGCAGACTAGTTCCAAGATGAGCCAGATGGGCCACACTAAGAAGGTGAAAGAAGGTACCATGGATTTGTTGGGGTATTTCCCTTCTTTTGTGTAGGCAGGGAGGTTTCACGCTGATGTACTATGGTAGGTCTTCTTCAGATCTGCTGGATTCAGTCTGAGGTAGCCCCTGCTCTTAGGGTAAGAGAGTCCCGGCTTCAGGAGCAGCTCTGGGTCATCTCGGGGAAAATGCCTGGCAGCTGAGATGGGAGTTCCTTCCATAGTGTACCGGAAGTACTGCCGCAGTGACCAATGCTTTCTTGTTGAGTCCCTTTCACTTTCATCTTCCCCTCCTGGTCCCCAGGACCAATCTGACTCTGTGGCCTGGTTCCTCTGGTTGCTGCCACCGCCTTTGGTTTTTAGAAGCCTTTGACAGGTCACAGCAAGAAAGCTTCAAGGAGTCACCCACACATCTTTTCAATCAGAAGAATTTGACTTGGTTTTCCGTGGAATGTGGCGTTTGTCACCATCAGTTTCAACAGCTGAACATCCAAGGCGTGGCTAGGCTCCCTCAACCCTGCTGCAGGGAATGGCTAGTGAGAACACATGGGACACAGACAGCATTAATTGATCCAATCCCTCACTCACTCCTCTACTAAGGAGAGCCAGGCTCCACCACTCTTTTTCTCTTTCCTTTAATACTTGCCTTAGAAATCTGGGAGGAGGGAAGCATTAGCAATGCTTAGACTTTCCCAAGTGCAGATGTTTTGAACAACACCCCCCCCAATGGAAACCCTGAACTTTGATAATTTGGTATGGATGATAAGATTCAATATGACAGCCTAGTCTAGTTGCCTGTCCTTGAATCTCAAGGAGCCATAATCGTGGCATTTGTCGGTACTCAGATGGCTTCTGAAGTCAGTGGAGCACCAGGAGCAGAGAGAGAGAGACAGAGAGAGAGACAGAGAGACAGAGACAGAGACAGAGAGGAGAACAGTTTTCAAAGCTGCTTTTTGCCTGTGATTCCAGGACTCAAACCAAAGTTTGGAGAGAAAATAGTGGTGTGTGGCCTGGACAAGATTTTCTTAATCTGGTTTCAGGCCCATGAAATGTTCTACCAGATGCTAATGTGAAACCGATGTGCTCATCAATATGCATTAGATGTTCTCTGACCAAATCCTCTTGCAAGTCCCTCTCCTCACTCACTCACTGCCTTCCCTTATCAGAGCCATAAAACAACAAGGGAAGGACAACAGTAACACATGATGCCACATGGCTATGAGGGGCTGCGGCTTTCTGTGGTCCTCATGTCAGCTATTTGCTTCTTGCTTCAAAGAGCAGCCACCCCCCCAACCCTGGGAACACTTATAACCTGTCCTGTTCCTGAGAAGGACGAAGGACTCCTGGGTTTAGTGTGCCTTCATTAATGTCACCATTATCCTGCAAAGGAGGTAAAATGGCAATGGCCCTATATTATAGATAAATAAATGGAGTTTGGAAAGCATCACTAACTCTTGTTGACCAGAGAGCCAGGTGTGGTGTGGAGTGAGGTCAGAAGGAAGTCGTGCTCTCAAGCTCCTGATGGAACACTCTGGCGTCCTCTAAGGCCAGCAGAGGCGTCTTGCATTAACTAGCAAGTCATGTCGGCATCTCCACTGGAGACCCTCCATCTCAGAGAGCAAGGTGAATTTGAATCCAGGAGATGATTATGTCTGGGTGTTTCTTCTCATCGACAAAGCCCACCTATTCTGACCTCCCACAGCTCTGGTAATGCTGAGGCAGAGGCCTGGGGAAACTCAGGTGGATGGAGTAGTGAGATGTCTCTGTCTCTTGACAATCATCTCTCCTGATGTCTATCATCTCTGTGCCCTTTTGAATGTGTGTCTTTTTTTTTTTTTTTTTTTTAGTTTTTCGATACAGGGTTTCTCTGTATAGCCCCGCTGTCCTGGAACTCACTCTGTAGACCAGGCTGGCCTCGAACTCAGAAATCCACCTGCCTCTGCCTCCCGAGTGCTGGGATTAAAGGCGTACGCCACCACGCCCGGCTTGTGTGTCTTTTTTTTTTTTTTTTTTTTTTTTTTTTTGCCCTTTTGAATGTGAACCTTAAAAGCCAACAGTGGAAAAATAAGCTCAGCCAAACCTGACATTCATGACTCATAGAAACTAATTTTAAATACGTAATTCTAGCATAAATTTACATGTAAAGGAGGATCTTGCTTGGGGTAAAAAAAAAGTTGTTATCATAACATTGTGGTTGTCATACAAAACCACAGGAGGTGCATGTGCAAAAGTTATGGTGACCCAGCAGCTGTAGTTGCCCAGTTTAATGACTAAGCAGATAGTCCGATGGTCAGGATACAGCGGAGGCAAGGTGAGGGTGCAGCCCTACCAGACAGCTCACACAGGAGGGTGATTATCAAAGAGATAACTCACCCCGAGCTCTCCAGCTCCATATTATACTTGCATTTGGGCTACGTGCCTCTCACTTTCCCTCTCTTTGGTGTGATGTGTATGAACTTGACAAGTTACCATCACTGATGTGCAGGGTCCTTGTTCTACCTGGGCTACAGTGTAGGGCGTTGACTTAGATATAGAAAGTCATTCTGACTTGCTTGTCACACCCTTAAAAGGCAGGATTAAGAGGGTCCCTATTGGCCTGTGGCTGTGGTAAGTCTCTCAATGTTTTCTGGAGCTCTAGCTCTGGGGATACTCTCTAGCACCCAATGCTTGAGCCATCTATTTTTGAGATGAGGAACAATGTGGTGTGCTACAAAGGCAACTGAACAGAACTGCCTTCATCTCTATGGATGTAACAGTCCCACTCAGCTTCCAGGATTTCCAGGGAAGATACCCAAATGACTTTGTCATCGCTAGATAGTGTTTTAGTTAGCCCTGGGAATCCTGACTCCAAGGCACTAGGAGAGGAGGAGAAAGGAGGGGTGCATGTCATGTGTTTCAAGCAGAAGAGCTTCTTGGGACCACTCCAGATCTGGCATACAGTAGCAGGAACCTGAGGTGATGGTGGCTCTGACTTCCTCCACATTAAATCCAGATTTGTCTCTGGAGATAACAAGAGAGTTAGTGATGCTCTTAGAGCCTCATCTTCTCATCTCCCCTTGGACATTTCCTATCACCATTGTAACACTGCATTCAAAGCCCAAGACAGCTGAGCAGTGTGAAGAAAACCCTTGGCCTCTTGATGTTTATGGCCTCTAACAGCAGCATCCTTTACCTGCTTAGCACAGACCACAGTTCACCTTAAATTCCACCCTTGGATTTCTGAGTATCTTTTCCAAAACAACTATAGCACCAGACTAGGATCTTCATTTTGGGTAATACTAATTAAAGCCACCACTTTCTGCTTTTGTTTGTGACTGATGCTTGTGACTGGGTTCTTTGCTGTAAGATCCCAACATTTTCTCACTAAGAAAGTACATATGTATACATGTAAATATGTATGTATGCATGAATGTATGTATACATGCATTCATTGTATAAGTGTGTGTGTGTGTGTGTGTGTGTGTGTGTGTGTGTGTGTGTGTGTATGTATGTATTATGTAAGACAGTCTTGCCATGCAGGCTGAGATGGCCTTGAACTCATGACCCTTCTGCCTTAGTTTCATGAGTGCTGGAATTATAGGTGGACAAATTTCTTTTTATTGTCCCAGAGTATATTCCCGCTTAAGGTAGGGTAGTTATTAGTCAAGAGGAAGGTAGACGGTCCTTAGGGACCTAGGATGGTTATTACCTTTTACCTAGCCTTAGGATTGTATTGCTTTGGGGGGTGTAGTGGGGGAGAGTCTTGGAAGTATATCTTGGAAAGGAATTAGTGAGGCATCACTGGAGAATAATTTCAGTGCTTAAGTGATGGAACCCATTCGTTCAGGGTGGACTCACTTGAAAATTCAGGCCTATATCTGGTGGGTCTTCCTGGTGTTCGAAAGGAAGAAGGAACACATTCATGGGTTAGAGTGGGCGGGTCATACATGCTCTCAGGCTTGGAGAGCTGCTGCTTTCTTTATTTTACTAAAACACCTCTGGTCCTTCCTCAGTTTGTGGCATCAGTCTAGAACACTGTTGAAAACAACCTAAGTCATCAGAGAATCCAAAAAGAGGAAAAGAAGTTCATGAAAGTCACCAATGGCTGCCTATAGATTTCACTTTAAATATAAAATATCAGTACTCTTCCAATTGCTTTTGTTGACTTGTCCACTATAGGAATGATACTCATCATAGATACTGCGTTAAAGGGATGAGTGGAAGGCCGGTTTTGACCAACACACTCCTTAGCTGAATTTTTGTGCTTTGGTTTCATACACAGAGACCCTTCTTATAACCCAGAGAGAAGTATTACCTAAATAATGTGCACATGGCTTTCCATACATGTTTCTTTCTTTATAACAAAGAAACTTAGTATGCAGTCCTAGCCAGCCTTTTCTAGCAGCCCTGCTCTGCCAGCGATGGGACAGTTAAGTTTATTATGAAAACATTGTTTAAATTTATCACAAGGTAAAATTCATGCACATCTGACCTAAGCCAAAGGAATGTTTTCCTCATCCTGGCTTTGCCATTCTGTGGGACTGAATTCTAGTAGCTTAGTGCCTCAGCACCGTGCTCGGCCCCATTGATTTGAGTTTCTCCTATCATCGAGTGAGGTGAGGTAGAGTAATGAGAGTTACCCCTCTGATTTGCAAGCACTTTCAGCCACATTTGATGAAAGATGCCTTCAAACCTTTGGTCTGACCTATTTCCAGGCAATTTTCAATGGGACAGATTTAATTGTTGCGTGTGATTGAATTAATTCATTGTGCTGTGGTCGGCTTCAAGCTTCAGATTCGGACTCTCCTTTGCAAATCTGCACTCTTCATGGGATGAGAAATGGCCCCACGTATGAGCTAACTCACCCTTCCCCTGTGGAGATCTATACAGTAATTATGCTTCTGGCTCCTTCCCTCTAAGATCTTGAACAAAACTTTTACCACTTTTTCCTCTCTGTACCTCAGGCCACTGTCAGGGCACTGTTTCTAGCTTTTCTGCTTTGGCCTTTACCAGCTTCCCTACCCCCAAACACATGCATGCATATGCCTACTGGTCTGTATTTATATCACAGGTGCTCAGGTGCTGGTAGAGGCTAGAAGAGGGTGTCAGATCCCCTGGAACTCGAATTACAGATAATCACGAATGACCTGATGTGGGTCCGGGGAGCCAAATCTGGGTCTACTACAAGAGAAATGATTGCTTTTAGAATCTGTGTCGTATCTACAGTTCAGATTTAGACCTTTTTTCTGGTTATGAGGTTGCCCTATCCTGGTCTTGGGCTTTTGCCTGTCTGAAGCTGTAAGGAGTGGGTGAACATCACTCCACCCTCTGGGGACAGAGCTGACTCTGTCCACCCTCTGAGGACAGCTGACTCCCATGGGCCCGGGCTTCCACTCTGGCTCCTTTTCATAGATTAGAATACTGAGTGTTCACTGGATGTGTAGAGACTGGCCAGGGATGTCTACATTTTACAAGAGACAATGAATGCCCATGGATTTGTTCATTCAGCAACACTTTTTGTCAAGTTCATGTTGAAATTAACTCCAAAAATCTATCTGCATAAGCTACATAAAACAGAGTAGGGATTGGGAATTATAGTTATTTGTTGAGGTCATTTCAGAGCCCAAGATAAATACCTATATTTTCCACCTGAGGTGACTTTCCTTTCCTTTAATTTCACAGACAATGATAATGGCTGTGACCATGCGGTTCACCCAGGGATGTCCAGCCCTAAACTGACATTTTCTTTTTCTCTCTTCTTTCCCATTTCTTTCTAGGCTCGTAGATCTGTACCAATTTCAGAATCTCTAAGGACAACTGCCTTGAGAAATAATATCCCATTTCCCCATGGTCCACATACGTTATAGTCAGAGAAGAAACAAGTTATTTTGATATATCTTTTTATTCCTGTGCTTTCCATTTTCGTGTTTCTTTCTCCAATTCTGAGACAAGCTGAGCAGGAGGAGTGAAGTGCATATTTGTGGCAAATCCAAACGCATCAAGCAGCTATGGCTCAAACAGAGGACTCTCTAGGTTTGGGAGAGAAAATAGAAGGAAACTTATGAGATAATGCATGAGACAGATCGTCAATAGTGTGTGGAAAGGCCGCTTCACTTGATCAGCTGGGCTGTTTGGAGCAGAATTCTGATTAAAGAAGACATTCTGGGAAAGGCTGCCGTGGACAGGTCATCTGTACAACACATTGCTCAAAATGAGGGAGTGTGAGTCTTGGAGACCTAGACTGGCGACAAAGCAGGCTGTCAGGTTAGCCCTGGGTAGAATCTGTCCCCATTACACCAGCTCGCTGGTTTGTGTGGACCTCTGCTCCAGATGCAAAAGAGCAAATAAAGCCACAAATCCAGAGGACTTGTCACCAATTGGGTAGCATGGAAGGGCTGGGTCCCAGGAGTGAAGAGCTGTCTTTTCCCTAGTCCCAGTCAGATGAGTGATAGAATGACTACCCTACCAGTGTACTCGACCCCAAGTTGGGCTAGCCAGATTCTTCAGGCTCCTCCCATGGCTTGTCACCCTCCTGACCATCGCTCATTACCCAGGCAATTAGGAATTTTTGTGGGGGACTTCTTGGTAGATATGTGAGTCTAAGAAAGTACTGCTTTCAATATCACCACATGAAAACTTCTAGAATGAAAAGATGCTGGGAACTGCTTTCAGCAAAATACACCTGGTACAGATTTCATGAGGACTGTGACCCATTCAACTCTTGAGAGGTGGATGTAACCTTGGCAGAGCATCCCATGCAGGGTGCCCTAGAGGTATTCCCTTAACAAGAAGGCATCAGTAGCACGGGGTGCTTTGACTTAGGCCCCTCATCTTGACCCTCATCGCCTGGGGGCTGCCCCATCTTACGGTATTTCCTTTGGTGTTTCTTTTCTAGCTCAGGAAGGACTGCGTGAAGATTTCTATGGAGAAACCTCAGCAAGTGCCTGGGACTGTGGAGCTTGCCTTGGATCTTTCTCCAGTGCTGCAGCAGCAACAGCTTGCCCAGTTCCTCTTCAGCTTCTGGTGGTTGGTGGCTTCTTTGGCTCATCCAATTGCATAGTCATCAACACTTCTCAACAGACATGGCTGGGTCTAGGTGGGATTGAATGGAATAAGTCCTTTCTACAGCACCTGCCTTTCCAGCCTACTTCTTACCACAGCTCTGGAAATCTTGGCCTTCACATTGCCTCTACCACATTGCCGAGTAGCAAATAAGGAATATGGAGCTATTCTACTCTAAATTGACCGAGAGATCATTGTCTTGATTCTTCCGGGGATATTATTGTCTTAATCCGTGACCTCCTGAGACTTACCCAGAGAAGATGGGGTTGTGAGTTTTTCTAGATGTTGCCAGTAGAGGCTTCTGAACATCCTCAAACAGAGCCCTGAAGTCATCGGAAGTCACAGGAATTGACAAGGCTAGTCAAGGCTACCTTTCTCCCATATGTCTTTTGGGAGTCGCCCATATAATCCTAAGATGCTTTGGAGAAGGTATTCAATAAGAATTTGTGAGTGTGACAGTTTTCTTTGGATGTCTTTCCAAAAGTCCAACTGTGTGTATTGTAGCAGCAACAAGAAGCCCTCAGTAGTTGGAACAATCCACTCCCGGTCTGACTTTCCCAAGTATCAAGCAGCAGAAACAACAGCAGCAGTTTCTGGAAGCTCACATACTTGCTAATGAACACAAAGGCTGTTGGGCCCATGAGGCTCCCCCAAAGACATCTCCTCCAAGTTGATCTGGGGCTTACCCCTACTGCAGCGCCCCAGGAACACACAGACCCCAGTGGTGTTGCTGGGGAGGAAGGCAAGAAGCAGCCACTTCTGGGGCTAAGAAGGGAATTAGGACAATTTATTATTTCCCTGTTGCACTGAGTAAATAGACTTTAAGATAAATTATTGGCGCCTGCAGCTTGCTTGATGCAAAACCCGTAAGCGAAAGCATACTCTAATGAACATATGCCGACCTGCCCTCCCCTTCGCACCTCACGTCCGCTATTAACTTTCTATGCACTCGGGACCTTTGGCTCTTGGCCTAAATAATACAAGAATAATTAGAATAATTACTGGGGAAGCCAGGTCAAATATACAAGGATCCTTTTAGTTGCTTGGCTATCTTTATTTTTCAAAAGAAATTCTTAAAACCAACCAAATGCTGCTCTTTTTCACCCAGAATAAAATCATTGCTCTGTATTATGAGCAGCCATTCAAAATGAAGCCATGGTCATTTGTGGTATCTATGTTATTCAAATGTGGCTGGTTTCTAATTTGGGCTTTAAGTGTTTTTTGTTTTTTTCCCCCTATGTCAGACTTCCAAAGGACAACATGGAAGATGGAGATCAGATTAGTCCAGTTCACTGAGAGACTCACAAGGACTCAGGGACCTTGGCTACCTCTTTTGTCCTTCACCCAATTGTTTATATAAGGATGAGACAAAGAGGAACTCAAATTTTGATGGAGGCTTCTGGATGGAGCCGGGGAGCTGTGGAGGAAAGATAAAGAGGCCATGGCAGGAGTCCTTATTCTCTGAATGTGAAGTCATTGCTCAGCCCAGTAGTCCTTCTCATGCCTCTGGCTTTGATTCCATCCATCATAGAGGAGGATGGGTGACCTTGAATAGCAGGGCAGGTTCCTATCACTGACAGAGTCCCTCATGTCCTGCTCCTGCTCTCCTCCCCTGGGCCCAAGAGCTAGACAGGGTCCTCAGATTAGCCGCCAGGAATGGGTGGGGATTCTCACCTTTGACTTAGGAAGTCTCATGCTGAGACTATGAGTGTCTCTTGACTGATTGGGGTCTCTGTTTCCATTCCTTATTCTCAAGATTGGGGATGTCAATTCCACCCCCTCACACAGGGGCAAAGAAGAGAGGTGTGTATTTAGCAGAGGGCTTTATAGGAAATGAAGGACACACTGCTCTGATATCATCGTGGATCAACTAACATCAGGCTAGGGGTCAGGGTGGTAGCTGTAACTACCCTCTATACACATCACAGCTATTCAGTGAGGAAATGGGACAGAAGAACAGAGGAAAAGAACCTGTATTTATGTACCTCACTGAGGAGACACTCTGTCTCTGATGCCTCATTACATAAAGACACATGCCCAAGGCCTAAGTCCTGTCTATTTCCTCTGGACCCACATTTAAGTATCTGTGTCTAGTCTATTGATGGCAGAGGGCAAGAGAAGGGGTATGAGTATAAGTGACTTAAAAAAAAAACAACAACCATAAAATGTCAAAGGGATATGCCTCAAGATGTCAAAACATACTTGTCAGCCTTGCTCTCAACAAAAGGCATGGGCAGAGAGATAGTGGCAGGAGAAAATGCCCACCTGCTAGGTGCATTTGGAAGGCAGGAGATCGGGTAGCAGCTTCACTTCTGCACGCACCACCTGATTCATGTTGCTTGGGCTACAACTGCCAAGTTGAGGGTCACATGTGGTTAGGGGCTCTGAGCGTTTCCATGATGTTGATGGGGCTTAGGAGAAGAGCCCTCTCTGTGGATGGAGTCACACTCCAGGATGAAGCTTATCTTGTCCAACATTGCACACCCCACCTCCCAGAGTCTTGCATGTTCAGGAGTGAGTGGAGGTTAATACCACCCATTCAGCATTGCCAGGCAGCGATCCAGCCTGTCAAGGCCATTTTTTAAATATTCCTCCTCCTCATTCTTCCATAATTAATAATTTGCATCAATAATGCCAAGCTTCCCACCTGACTCAACCATAAACTTGACAGACTCCCACAGGCACTCTGTGAGTTTGTGTCTACCCTGATGGCACTGCGGATTGAGAAGTCACACAGGAACTTCTACAGGGAAGCCCTGCTTGGCCCACATGGAGACAGCTGGCTAGAGAACCTGTCTGGCATCCTGCATCTTGTCCAGTGGCTACCACAGGCCAGAGCAGACAAAACAGCCATCCCCGCAGCTGCGGGCCAGGAACCCACACACTTTTCAAGGTTAACACAATGTCAGGCTCGGAGGCTGAAATCTTCATGCTCAGAGTCTTTCCCCCCAATTCCTCTCCACAACCTGCTTACTCATGCCGAGGGCACACAATTCGAGCATCCCGCAGTCAAACCAGCCTCTGTCTCCCTGTGTGAGAGAACCCTCAATGAGTACTTATTACCAAGCTGTCATTTTTCTGTAATTATCTGCAGCCGGGACGCCTTCCGTTGTTTCCATATCATTTGGAATGACACAGACTGGATATTCCTCTTGTCTCTGTGTTGTGCACAGTGCTCCTCAAGCTTTACCGCTTACCCTCGCTCATTTGCATTTCGAAAGAGGCTGAGGCCTGACAGAGATTTTTTTTGAGCTATTATGAAGCACTTATTAGTAGAAATTGAGCCGATCCATCCCCCCATCGTTTCCTTCCCCATAATCATTATTTCTACAAATTCTCTGCACCTTCCAAAATTCTAGGGCATGCTGTCGAAAGAGATCAGGGCTGCGGAAAGCATTATTCATTGGGGTTAATATAGCTTCAGGTACTAATAGGTCTTTCCTTAAGGATTTTCTGGCAACTATGGAAGGGGTAGCTAGAGGAAAATGGCTCTATATGTTTCCAGAATGTATACTAAGGTGTGTGCATGAGTATGTGCATCTGTATAGTATATGCATAAAATATGGAAAATAATATGTAGAAAGGTTGTGCAACTCTGTATGGGTGATTCATGCATGCAGAATGCAACTTGATATATGTGTGCATAGACATGTGCATGTCTGAATAGGTACATCAAGTGCATTGCAGGTATGTTGCATCTGTGCATAGATGAATTTGTGTTCTAAACAAGGAGCCAGAGCATTTGGAGAGACCTGCTCTTCCTTGTGTGTTCAAATATTCCTTCTGAAGTAAATTAAACAAGCTCAGCTTGGGAGCAGAGACAATGCAGGGTTGGAATGTTCCCAGCTACCCTCTATTACAAGCTTTGCTTTTATAATTAGTCATTTTGGAGCTGTTTAAAAATACCTCAGTGTCAGTTGCAGAATCCAATTCTCCACTTGCTCTCGGAACAGGGACAGCTCAAAGAGAAGCTTTAAAAATCCTGCTTTCTGCCCCCTCAATTTTTTTCTACCTTCCTTCTCTATTTCGCACTGGTTCAGCATGCCCGTCTCTCCCATTTTACCCTGCTTCAATCTCCCCCAGTTGCTTCTGCTAGAGTTGCCTTTTGTCCTCTCACATCCCTAGGTCATCCTTGTTAGGGCTCTCCTGGCCTGATTCCCTGTCCTCTTGAATTCCAGGGAGTGTTACAAGGTTTAGAGGTATTTGCTTTACACATGGACCCAGAAGGGTCTGCAGCCTACAGACTTCTCTCAAGTAGGCCTTTTCTCTACCTGACTTTGGACTTCTCCCCAAGGTCAGGACAGTGTACAGATGTCCCTGCTGCAGAATCTTTCTTGCCTCCACTTCCTTCATCAAGAGGCTTTAGGGACATCTTGAGTTGATCTTCTGTCCTTCTGAAGCATTGCGGAGGGCAGGAGCTGCCTGGCATGACACAGGTCCTGGCCATCACCCGTGGGCCACCAGGTAGGATATCATGGCTCTCCAGTGGGATGAATGTGTCCCTCCCCATACCAGTTGGAGGAGTGGGTGTGGGGACTCCTAAGGATATTCCCACAATGCCCTGGGGAACCCCCATGGAACACGGAATTAGATTTGCGTATCATCATCATTATCCAGTATTATTTATTGCATGCCCGTCGGTGGCCCAGGCACGCTCAGGGTTTAATGTTTCAATAAGACCTTATTTGCACAGTTCCCACCAGGGTCCGAAATGTTCAGTCTTCTTCCAAATTACTCTGTATGTGATGCTTTAGTGATTTTTAGATTCTTGGATTAAACCTTTCTTGCCTTTCATTTTGCAGAGTTTTTATACTTCTCCTGAAAGTACTCTAAATATCTTTTTATCTTCTTTTAAACACCGCTCGGAACGTTCTGGTCTTTTCTTCCTCTCTACTTTCTCTTTCTCTCTTGTACCTCCTATCCCAGCTGTCCTGTAAGGTTACATTCAACCTTCCCTGCTTCAGGCAAACATTGCACCTGAAATTTTATCTTCACTCTTATTTCGACCTCTCCATATTCTATACATTGTTCTGGGTGGCTTACTCTGCCAAGGAGGCAAAGCTAGATAAACTTCTCATCTGTATTGCAAAGTGTTTTAGGGAGTGGAGAGCCTGGCTTGGGTAAGGACCTCAGAGACTGGAATGAAAGGGAAGAGGGCTTTGGAGAATCTGCTGGGGCAGTACTGCCTATCCAGCGAGAAGGGCCTACTTACAGGGCTTCTAAGCTCACTTCTGGGTTTCTGTGAACTGCTTTCTGATACCATGTGCACATTTTCAAGTTGAATTTAAGCAAATTAGGTTTAATGTGAACCAATAACCATCTTCAAGTTCATTAAAGAGTTCACGGACACTGCTTTCTGAGCCCTTTATTGTTTAAGGGAATCTTGACTGCCTGTCTCTGAGCAGTTCAAGTAGAAATGCCTTTAACAGTAGACCCCAAACACTTGTTAGGATTTGGTGGGTGACACATGATAGAGTATGTTTTTAGACACAATTTCTTTATCACTGGAAAAATAAAACCTAGACTGTGAAGGGACACCCCCGTCCCTCAGTCTCTGTCTTCAGCAAACTTCGTCTAAATGAAGCAAAGACAAGTGTCTGCAAATTACACCAGGCTGCAGTGAGGAGAGGTCGGCACAGCCACATTCCGAGGGCCGTTTATCAAACGCCCACGACTGACACGTGCTTCCTTCAGATCTGAGTAGATCACACGCTATAAGCAAGAAGAACACTGGCATCAAACAAACACCCCCTTCTGTCACTTTTTTTTTTTTGTGGATGCAACTTAGAAGAGAAGCCTCTCTCTAGCTGAGCTCTGTGATCCCCTCTAAACCGCAGCTGCCCTTGGGAGCGGTACACTCAGGCTTCAGAGAAAAAGAATTAGTGTTTCATTTTCCAAGACTGTCACACCCCACCTTAATGAGCACTTAAAAGAGATGAATGTGCTGGGAATGGAAAGATTTATTTGAGATATTTAAATAATCTCTCAGCTATAACTAAGCTGGCACCCTCAGCTCTTGCAATGATATTTTCCTGTTATTTTTCTGATAGCATCCAATAGAAGTTTGTTGCCTGCACTGCCTTTGTGTAGCACATGGCTTGTACATTGGTTAGCGCCCATAAGGGAAGCTTTGGAAATAATTCTGATTGAAATGCCTCTGTGCCACTCTTTCCGTGGTAATCAGACCAATTAAGATATTTCATTACATTTCCCAATGTAAACAACTAAATAAATATCTCAAGGATTCCATGAAGAATGAATACTACTGCAGAGCTTCTGCACTTTACAACACACTAGAAATCCTTGTGAGAGTTATGGGGCCGTCCGTTACAATCAGCCATGAAGTACATTACAAAGGTAATACGGGTTTAAGAAGGAACTACTGCAGAATGTATATTTTCATTATCAAAAACGTTAAGCCATTTATCCCGAGGAGTCAGAATAATCATTAATGGCTGGGAATTTATGGTGCCAGATCTTAAACTAATGTGAATGACTCCAGGTGTTACTAATGGCTCCGGTGAAATGTGCCAGTATCGGAGACTTCTACTAAATCTGAGGTAATAGTCGGATGCTTAATCTGGACAGATGAGTAGCAATTTAACTGACACATTGATTGGATTCTGTAGGCTTAAATGGCACCCATTGTGAAGCCCACGGTCAAACAGCAATCGGAGGGCGACATAGAAGTCATTCTCTTTCTGTGAGCCTGACCCTGGGGGTGCAAGGGTTGCTTAGAACCTTCTTGCAAAAGATTCCATTTTTTAAAAACATGAGCAGTTACTTTTTTTTTTTTTGATGCATGCAATAGCAAAGTCTCAAACCTCCCCTGCTAGCTTTCAATCTTGAAAAAGTCTTAGGACGGTCTCTGCACCAGCACTAGTGCTCCTGGAGTGTGTTGATGGGGGACGCCCAGTCAGACAAATGTTTTGAGTGTCCCCACCCAAGGCTAGTTTAAGAAGCATCCTAATGATGCCTTGTTCTGGTTTGAGGACCTTGGATTCCTGCCATCTCTGTCACCAGATTACTTCTGTCCTCCTCTGTGTGTTCCTGGTGGGTGGGTGACTTTGGCTAAATGCAACAGAGAAGAGCCTTTGTGATTCTGAGAGGGAAGCCATGGGTGGAATAGGATCTTCCTGCACCCTGCTGGGCACCTGTACTGGGTGCCTGCAGGCTGGTGAAGCAGGTGCCTCTCCCTGGCCTCTGCTCTTACCACCATTCAGAGTGACCGCAGGCGTGACCAGACCCACTCTCCTAAACACCGATGTTCCTGACTGTTGTCAACATCCTTTGAAAGCACATAAAAATAAATTATCCATAGGTTTACCTGTCGGGAAGATAGATTCGGTGCATCCGACTGTTGCAGGCACTTCAAATGACAGGGGCGCCTATCATGTTCCCGTAATAGGGTCAAACAGCTGGACAGGGATTTAGCTCTCAGCAAGGCCAGAAGGGCCAAGCTCTTGTAGGGGAGGATGAATGGAGCACGCAGAGGCAGCAGGACCTGTTTATTACAGCGTTTTTCTGCTTCACTGCAGACCTGTAATGAGCGCCACGCAGCTGGATTGACGGTTGCCCTCTTGCGTCGCAAGCTCTGCAGAAAGTGGGTGAAGGCTGAGCCGTCTGCCTGCTGACCTATCGCTCTGCCCCATCAAGAGTTCAATTTACTTCTCTGACAAGTGGCGGTGAGGCAGTGTGGGCTGCCTTTGATTGGCCCATGTAGGTTAAATAAAAATTGGTTTAATGAATATCTTACAACTCCTTGTCTGGATGGGATATTTTAATTATGGGACTAGCACTCCCTATGTTGTGAGGGGCCCCTTCTTTTCCAGGGCCTTCCATGGACGTCTGTGAAGACTTTGGCTTCAAAGAAAATTGGAAGATTAAATGGGTGAGTTGGTGGTGTGGGTTCTGAAGAGCTGGTTTGGTCTTAGTAAGTATGAGATGGGGCACTGGGCCAGAAGAGAATGCCTGGCATGGGAAGACTATGAGGACTCCATGTTGCCACAGTAGGCCAAAGGTGCACTCTGGCCAAGCTTCACTTGGGGTCGTCTGCCTTGTTCTAATGGGTAGGCACTAATCAGTCACACTGAGGATATGCCAGCGAGGTTGGGGAGGTGGCTCAGCTGGTAAGAGCACTTGCTGAGCAAGCATGAGGACATGAGTTCAAAGTCTAAGAATACACAGGAAACCCCAGATGCATGTGGAAAGGTAGAGACAGGAGGATGACTGGGGCTTGTGGGCTGCAAGCCTAGCTCCGTCTTCAGAGAGAGAGAGAGAGTGAGCTTGCCTGAAGGGAAAAAGGTAGAGAGTGATAGAGGATAGCTAATGTCCTCTTCTGCCTTCAGTATAGCTAAGTCCTCTTCTGGCCTCTGTGCAGGCATGGGAATATGTACTATATGAACCTACAGACACATGCATATAACACACACACACACACACACACATACACACACACACACACAGAGAGAGAGAGAGAGAGAGAGAGAGAGAGAGAGAGAGATGCACACACTAGAAATTGCCAGAAGCCCTGTATAAGCACTCTGTGTGGAATGAGAATGGCTGGAGTTGGAGTCTCCACACTGCCTGAGGATCCAGTCCTATGGCAAAACAAAATGGATGCTGTTATGTCTGCCTTCCCCTGCCCCAGGAAGAAAGGAACTGTGGCACATCAGGACAGGTGCCCTAATAAAGTTCCTGTTCTGCAGGGTGTGGTAGGAATACCAAAATCACAAGCAGGAAGACCCAGGAGGAGGGATGGGAGAAGAGCAGCCAGAGTCTCGGTATATAGGGATGGTCACAAGCACATTCCTGTTATTAATGCCAGCATGGATATACATGGCTTTGACTCAGTTTGTTTCCTGGCAAATAAATCTCCATGGGTCACAGAGAAGAGCCATGGGGGAACATGAGCAAGGCAGAGATGTAGCAGAGCCCTGTCAGGACCAGTGTCTGGCTGAACCTCCATTCTCTGTGAAGTCCCCACACAGTTTAGATTTGTCACTGTTAGGTCTCCACTTTGGGAAAAAAAAAGCATCCTGAAGTGTCTTGGAACCAGCTCAGGGAGCACAGAAAATTCCAAAGCGGCAAAGGTGCTCCACCAAACCCTCGAGACACAAGTGGGAAGGGAAGGCACCACCAGCACAGGTGAAAACAGACAAATAACTAGACGGGTATTTACAGGTCACTGACTAGGACGTTCATTTCCAGTGCTCGCCCCAAGTCTTCTCTCTTTCATCTCTGATACTATTTTCAGTGCTCACTATACACACACCCCAACTGCTGTCATCTGTCATTGTCCCCAGTCCTCAGGGTCAGCACACCCCACTATGGTCATCTGCCACAGTTCCCAGTGCTTGCTGTAAATACCTTCCCATGTATTATCACCTGTCAGGTTCCTGCGCTCATGGTCAACATTTCCCCAATACATCATCTGCCACTCTTCCCAGTGCTCATTGAAAACTCCTCCCCAATATTATCTCTGCTATTGTTTCCAATGGCCATTGCAAATGCCCCCCCCCCCGTCATCATTTTTAGCCTACAGGTAAACAGTGCTTGCCTAGTATGTGTGAAGCCATGGATTCCACAAACTGGATATCCTGATGCAGTTCTCTAATCCCAGGAGGTGGACACAGGAGGATCAGAAATCCAGTAACGTCCTTAGCTGTACAGCAGGCTGAAGGGCAGTATGGACTACATATGACCCTGTTATCATTAACAACAAAAAAACCTAACTAATGCTCTTTAAACATTGAGAACAGGCGTTAGTGATAGTGAGCCCCTCCACTCAAGTCCCCAGAGGCTGCCCTGGGAGAAGCACTCCACGGGCTCTAATTGTTCTCAGAGTGTGCATCGACCTCAGTCATTTCCACATAGAGGAACTGTGCAGTTGCTGGGGGAAGATCTCTAACAATGTTGCAAACGGGCAAAGGCTTATCTCAGTGTTTGAACCCATGGCCAGTGACACTCAGAGATCAAGCCACTGAGCCTCTGTAAGCATGAGCCCTAGCCACAATGTGGTGCACAGGTAGGCTCAGAGCCAGATTGAGGTGTGTTGCTGTTGTTGTTGTTTGTTTGTTGTTTGTTTGTTTTCCCAGGCTTTCCCAGGTACGCTACTGCCAGGTGTCAGGCTGTGGCCACTCCACCTGGAGGCAGCTTCATCAAACGGTGTTAGCTTCTTTTTATCTTTGGTTATTCTCAGGTCTCAGATTTTTTCCATCTTTTAAAATATTTATCTACCTATGTATTATCCTATGTGGCTGTGTGCTCCTGTGTGACTTTATGTGCACCATGTGTGTGCTCCAGAGCCCAAGGAGGACAGAAGGCGGCGTTGGGTTCCTAAAACTAGTGTTACAGAGGCTTGTGAGTCATCAAGTGGCTTATCTGTCACTTATCTTATTTGCAGTAATCCCTAGGCCTTGGCTCCGGCCCCAGTTTCTCCATCTTTGATAGACTAGGATAATGTGTAGGTCTGGTACCTAGTGGCTGGGGTGTGAGGTAACCTGGCAGTGCTTGCCATGGAAGAATATTTCCCAATGACCGTGGAAAAGGCCAGCATGCAGGAAGGTCACCTATTCCAGATGCACTGTGATAAAGAAGAGTCAATAGACAATGAACTTCAGAATGTTGCGTCTCGAGATCAGAGAGCTCTCCCCTCCCCCAAGACTACCCATTTCTAACCCTTTCTACTGTTCCTTGGCAAAAGGAAGCATCTTCTGTGTATGGATTCATTTATACATCAGAGATACACATATCAACACAACTACAGATATAGAGAGACAAATATATACATAGATATGTAGATAGAGATACATGCATATATATAACACATATGTAGTCTATCCTCTATAAAACACAAACACACAAAATGGAAAAGTTCACTCCCATATATGCCAAAGGTACCAACTGCAAAACTCAGTTGGCTAAAAGCGAAAAAATAGTAGCAAATTATAATCAAAGTATTTGATAAATGCCTATAAGCCCATACTGATGAAAATAAATAATGAAATGGACATAAATCAGACAAATCTTTGATGCAAAACCACCCTGAATATATTGACTACACCTTCACAGGGGTGAATGTAACTACAGCTCTGCTCTCGAGCATGGCCTGCATACCCTGTCTTCGAAATATGAGGATATGGAGAAGAAGTGATAGAGATCTTAGCCACAGGGACATCTGACACAGGGATATCATCTTTGGAGAATCCCGTTTTCAGAGAGCAGCTGCTTCCATCCATGTGATTCTGAAGGGTCTGGAGGTGATATCCTCAGCTAGCTGCCATCTATAACTGTATCCTGGGTGTTTCTATTCATGATGAATTCTGCCTCCATATCAGGTATCCCACTTTTGGATATTTACATTACAATTCATAACGGTAGCAAAATTTACAGTTATGAAGTAGCAATGGAATGATTTTATGGTTGGGGAGCTCACTACAACATGAGAAACTGTATTAAAGGGTCGCAGCATTAGAAAGATTGAGAGCCACTGTTAAAACATGACCCCTTCCATACTCTGAGGAAAATGGTACATCCATGACAGAAGAGGGATGTTTGATGAAGTTCCTGACCAGCTCCCTCTGAAGTGTCACGGCCATCCAAACCACAGATAGCCAGAGAAAAGCAGACATGAAGGCCAAAAGTCCACTGGGGCCCTGGAGGAATCCTGCAATAGAAAAAGGACACTGAAGAGATAGAAAGGAAATGTAAATAAACTGTGCAAAACAGATGATAAAAAGAATTCTTCAACACCAGTTCATGAATTATATCCGATGTACTGTACTGTGCCAAAATGGTAGCAGGGAGTTTTGTACAGGGGCTGTGGAAACCCTGAGCCCTCTGTTCAACTTTTCTGAGTATTTAAAGCTATGAAAAAATCATGTTCATTTGAAGAAAAAAAAAGTGAAATTATTATTTTATTTGTTTGTTTGTTTGTTTATTTATTTTTAAAAGGTTCTACTCCCTTCAGCCAAGGCTGGTTAGGAGGCTATTTCTGGTGAAACCTAACCTAACTGTGTAAATGTCCACACGTCACAGTACAATGACTTCTTATAATCTTCAGAATTCAAGTTGAACAGGCTGTACTCTCCTGTGTTGATTTGCCATCCTTTCTATTGGATTTCAGGGATCCGAATGCTAGCACCGATACAAATCATATTGGGGAAAATAATTATAGGCAGGCAATTTTTTAACTTAAGATAAACATTGGAGGTTGGAATTTCTGAGTCAAGGATATCACAACTTTGAGGACTTCAGATTATCACAGGGTATTGCAGAGTGCTTGCTCCAGGTACAACATCATCATGTACTTTGGGGAGGTGAATTGTTTTAGCACACCCTAACTGGCATCAGATTGCCACTTTATTTTTGGTTTATTTAACAAACAGAACTAACTCTGTCCTTTTGAGCTTAGTCCAGGCTTCTCCAGTGACCACCTTCTAGGTGGACTGTGAACGTCACCACGAGGTGGTGGTTTGGGTCACGGCACTGAGTGTGGACTAGGTAAAGAACAGATAGGATAAAGCCTTGTTAGTTTCAAGCTGTTTACAACCAATGGGCAAAACGTATCCAATAAGCAAAACAGAAAACTGGGCCCCTGGGATTCTCTGAGCAAGGTCAGGAGAGCCTGCCATGCTCCCTGTTGTGAAGCACTGTGAGGGCAGGTGTCTCTAAGTCATGTGAGAGAGTCTCTCTGATCACAGGGGACAAGACCTGGAGTTGGTCTTGAATGTCTGATCCCAGCATTGGCCCCTTGGCCATCCTGTACCTGCCTTTCTAGCCCCAGAAACTGCTTTTGCAGCCAGATCATCAGAGGTGACTAGGTATCAACAAGGAAGCCTGTGTCACACTGAGTCGCTCAGCTCTCCTCAGTGTCCCTGAGTTATGCCTCCACAGGACTCCCAGGGACTGGTGGTGAGCCTTGAAGAGGCAGGGAGGAACTTGGTTGAGGAGTGGCCAGAAGAGAGGGGGCTTTTCTCATTAACTGGATGGAGTGTTGTTGCCCAGGAGAAGCGGGGATAATTGCTGTTTTTAATGGGGTTGATTTAGCAGCAACAATTTTGCAATTTTCTCTTTTCCCCAGGGCTGTCACCTGGGCCCCTGAACACCTGGGAGAGAAGGAGGGCAAGGACTGCCTGGGGTCTGCCTAGCTGCCCCCTGGGTCTCCAGGCCAGCTCAAGGGCAGGGCTGTACTTCTCAGACCACCTGGGGACCAATTAGCCCCTAGCAGCCTCTGGGCCCTAAGTGCTGGAAGGGGAAACAAGAGTTAGCTAGCTCCTTCCCCCAGCTCCTCATCTGGTCACTGAGCAATTCCTCTCTGTCCACCCTTCTTTACAGGGGCACCTACAAACTTCCTCTAAGCTCTGAAGGTAAGGCTGGGGCTAGAGGCTCGAGAGAGGCCAGTTTCTAAGAGCAGGAAAGTAGTGCGTGATGGCCAGTACCCTAGTCCAAGCTGTCTGATCATCTTACTGGATGGAAGGAAGTGAATCTGATCCTCTGGGCACCTCGCCAAATGAGGCAACCAATCTTTTCTCTCTTTTGTATTAAAGGAAGAACTGGGTAGAGAGAATGGGAGATTTGGCCACATGGATCTGGTGTGTGTGTGTGTGTGTGTGTGTGTGTGTGTAGAGGTTGAACTTTTGTTTCTGGAATGGTTCTTTTTTGGTTTTCGAGACGGGGTTTCTCTGTGTAGCCTTGGCTGTCCTGGAACTCACTTTGTAGACCAGGCTGTCCTCGAACTCAGAAATACGCCTGCCTCTGCCTCCCAAGTGCTGGGATCAAAGGCGTGCACCACCACACCCGGCTCTGCAACAGTTCTTAAATTGGATGGCAAGAGGCTACTTTATAGTGGGGAGAGGAGGGACCATCCCTATGACCTTGAGATTCCCTGTCCTTCTTAGGCTCTAGTGAAACTATTGAAAGACTATCTTGCAAGGCGTACACAAACCTCCCAGGCTTGCTTCATGGGAAGCAAGCATAGTCCTTGCTTCCAGATCCTTTTCTTAATGTTCTTCTAGTCCCAAGCTATGGAAGGAAGCACACCTACACTAGGTGGGCTTCAGAAGCTAGGAGCACCTAGGATCTTTGTGGTAGACAGCATCATGCCTCTCATACCCTTATCTACAGAGTGGGTCCCTCCCTCCCAGGCATATGTGGTAAAAATGTTCCTATTTCCCTATGGCCTCTCTACGACCCAGCCAGCCTCTGGGGATCCTACATGGGCCTATGAGGCCCTTTATGCTTTAAAGAAGAAGCATTGGTGGGCCCTGCCTTGCTGATCACTGTGGAACAGCTTCTTTGGAAGCCCCTTTTTATGAGGGAGCTTTGGACCAGGTACAGAGCATTTTACTGCCCAGAGGGGAACATTACATCATCCAAAAGGACAGAGAGAGTGGCGATCCCAAGACTGGTGCTATTAGTGATCCTGACCAGAGCCAGTGATGAGCAGGGCGGCAGGACAAGGGTGCACTGCCGGAGAAAATCCCACTCCCTTCTCTGGACTCTGGCGTGTCTATTCTGGGCCTTGCTGTGCAGTCTCTAGTGTGTCCCTTCCATTGGACCAAACCCCAGCAGTAATGTGCCCCTTTAGCGGGGCCACGGCCCAGCAGCCTCTGAGGAGAGTATGAGGACAGAGTTTCTCTTTTGTTCTGGCCTCAGAAGCCGCTCCCAGCAGAGAATCCTGAGTTGTTTCATTTCCCTGGCATCCCCATGGACTCCAGCAAGATGAAGCTCCGTTTTTGTATCCATGGAGAGACTGGCTCCGATGCTTGTCTTAGCTGCAGCAGACAAGTTATTCCTATGCACCTGGAGCTTGTTGTTTATGGCAGAACAACCCTTCCTGTGTTTCACAGATCCCTGTGTCCTTGCACATGGGCAATCTATGGCAGCACATGAGGGGACACAGCAAGAACACTCTTCATTTGTCTCTGTGGCTCTAAAGTTAAAAACATTTGGCTCAGGCCCTGGGAATCAACAGACCCTCCCAGTTTCCATATGGAGTGTTCTGGTTATACTGTGCCCCACAGAGAGGAGCTTTCCTCTGTCTGCTGTGTAGTCCAGGCCCACTTTCCTCCCAGATAGGTACTTTCCCCCAGCTGCCCCTTTCCCTCATTAGCAGTAAGGGTGCATGATGTCTGGACCCAGAGACACAGGTCAGCTGTGTGTAGTATGAGTCTCCCCTACCCCTAAATTCTGGAGCTTCTATTCATTGCTTTAACTGGAAGGAAAAGACTCTAGGAGGTCTGGAGGCTGCGCAAGGTTGCTGGGATCTTAGACCACTCCCCAGTCACAGTCAGGGAACACTTCTCCTTGTTAAGAAGAGGAACAAACAAGTCTCAAAACTTCAGGATGGACAGTCCCTATAGGCCTTACCTCAGCAGACTCCTCTGCCTAGGTATCATACGCATTTGCAACCTGTGACTACTTTTTCTATGGCATTTAGAAACTGGCACCTGTGAGCCTTGCTTCTATAGGGCATAGTGGGTATCATGGTACTGACAGAGACATCAAAAACAAGCCTTAGACAAAAGGGAGCCAGCAGAGGTTCTGTGTGCTGTTTGCTTTGGCTAGAGGTTCAAAGCTCTGTAGCTGGTGTTGGGCTTCCATCCTGGCTTTTCAACTCCTCTGATTCCAAGCTGTTTCCCCTTTGATACCAGTACATTGGGAGCTCTGCATTATCACCTGGCTCTCGGTAGAAGGGAACACAGTTAGCTAGTGGCACTATGGTAAAGAGGAAATGTCAGAGATGGGAGTCCAGGAGCATGAGAGTAATCGAGACCTTATGTCCACCTTTATGTGGAAGGCTAGCACCAGACCTTAGAGACCTGAAAAGACTTGAGCACCCCTATCATGACATCCCCAGTCTGCAGCCAACCCTTAACCACTGCATAGATCACCCATCTTCAAATGCAGCCAGAGGAACCTGTTTGACTTCAAAATGGCTGTCCAGCTGAGCATGCTCTAGTGGGTTCCACACTTCATGCTTTGGAAGTTCTGGTGTTGTCACTCCCAGTACACATGTAACTCAGAGCCAAACATACTCATGCTGAGAATCAGCTTAAAAACACATGAGGCACTGAGAAAAAAATAAAGGTGCTTTTTAGGACTACATAATTTCAAGGCCCAGTCCATGCTGTAGGAACATAAATTAATGTGTTGTACTAGCAAGTGCACTGGCCACTTTTGCAGTTCACAATTAAGCTAGCCAGGTCCTAGCCTACATGATCAACTCAACAATAGCAAACCTTTGCCTTTCCTTTTCTTGAGTTAAAGAGGAGGGGGAGGGGTATCAATTATTCTAAGAAAATGTTGACAATTCCTGCTCTGGGCTGGAGTCCTAGAACTGAAGGGCAGGTGAGTAGCTGGCATGGGTGGAAGGTGGATGAGGGTCCTCCTCATGCTGGGCAGAGTTGTACAGCACGAAATACCCAAGTACACCAAAAGACAAGTTAATTTGTGAAATGTGAACAAGATGGGCCCTGCCCACACCTGAGAGTTGGGTCTGATGTCAACACAGGTGTCCATTCCCAGAGGTTCCAAGGAAACCCTGATTGGAACGGGTTGGAAGGACTCCATCGTAGTCAGTCAGAATGCCTTGGGTAGAGGACAGAGGATGCTGGAGCCCTGCCTCCGCTCTCAGAAATGGAGAGGCATGCTTTCCATAGAGGTATATGTTGGGAAGAAAAGGAGCTAGCTCAGGCCTCCCAAGTGCTAGCCTATCCTCACTACCTGCAGCCCCCATCTCGGAGCCTCATTTTCCACCTCTGAAAGGGAATAAAAAATAAAACAGAATTCAAGGGTATTTAATAAGGCTTGGAGGAGACTCCGAATGGGAATGTCCTTAAAAGTCCCTGTAAACTGGGCTATTTTTATTCCTCTGAGGCCTCAGGGCAGAGCTGCCAAGGCCACAGGCAGAGGGCAAGACTGAATCTCAAAACCCAGTTGTATCCCATTTCTTTGCCTGGTGCCAATGTTTAAGGACTGCACTATCTCTTGTAGGTTTCTCCTGGTTGCTACTTGGATCGGGACTTCCTTTCCCGACAGAGGGAGTCAGGAAACATTTTAGAGTTCTGTAGAGGCCTGAGGTCTGTGCTCAGGGGTGTGCAGAGATTCCCTGCTGGGGTTTTGGAGGAGGTAGAATAAGCCCCATGTACATACTACTTACTGGTCTCTCTACCTCCTTCTGGTCTTGCAGCTGTGTGTTGTACTGAGGCTTAGGGCTGAAGCAGATGTTACTGTATGAAGCAGGTGTGTTTGGATGGTCTACAAGTGCCCTGATAAGAGATGTCCTCTTCCACAGAGCAGCTCACTGGGTAGCTGGGGGGCAGTGTAAGGAAAGAGAAGCACTGTGGCCAAGGTGTGAGGCCTGGAGGGCCTTTTCTCCTCAGCTTAGCAGAGTCTTGTTGACTCCGTAGAGCCATATTACCCCTGGAGTCCTCTCATTTATAAGCCTTCATTTGGATTCAAAGCAGCTCTGTGGGCCAAGGGTGGGCACCCAATGAGTGTTCGCACAGAGCAATGGAATACCCAAATCAAGAGGGTATGGGAGGTCCTCCCTCTATACCTTGCAAGGACAGTCTCACTCGGTGTTGTAAGAATGTGGAAGTGTCTGCAGGGCAGTCCTGCTACCTTGAGAGATAGGGATATTCTCCATGTGTTGGCTCTGCCAACCTTGTTGTACATTGCAATCCCTACAGTTCCTCTTAAAAAGCTCATGAATTGCTTCTCACAAAACTCTGGCACCAGGCGGCTGCTGCCACTGGCTTATAGACAGCAGTGATTTTTGTCTTTCTTTGAAACTTAACCATACATACATATATTTTATTATTATTATTATTATTATTATTATTATTATTATTATTATTATTAATGTGGGGGGTGTTTTGCTTACATGTCTACCTGTGTGTGGCATTCGTCCATAGTGCTCATGAAAGCCAGAAGAGGGTGTTGTATCTCCTGGAACTAGAATTACAGGCAGTTGTAAGCTTCTGTATGGGCCCTGGAAATCAAAACCGGTTCTCTGAAAGAATAGCCAGCGCCCTTAACTGTCAAGCCTTCTCTCCAGATAGCATAATTAAAAAAAAAAATCTTTTGTTTGTTTATTTAGTGAGTATTTATGTGAGTGAATGTGTGTGTGTGTGTGTGTGTGTGTGTGTGTGTGTGTGTGTGTGTATACACATGTCAAAGTGGAAGCCAAAGGACAAGCTGCAGGAATCACTTCTCTTGGCTCCTGGGTTTCTGAGCACTCTAGTCAGCCAACTTGGTAGTAGGCACTATGGCCTGCTGAGCCTGCTTGCTGAACCAGCTCATGACCCTTGCTTTTAACTGCTTTCTTTGACAGGTCACCTTGCTTTCTTTGATGACTGTCCTCCCTAGTACTACTCAAGGCCAAGAATTTCTTTTGTTTTGAAAAGCTCTAAGCTGCTTGTGTCCCATGCAGCACAGGCTCAGGGATTATCTGGCTGTCTGTGGTGTTCAGCTACTACTATCTATCCTCCGGGTTTGATGAGCAGGGAATCCGCTGAGCATTTTGTATTTCTTTGCTGTAAGGCTTTTTGAAGGTAATTCCACCCATCATTAGAAAAGCGAATTTGGCCCTCCACCAGGAACCCCTGCCAAAGCTATCTTTTCCACCAGGACCCAGTGTGAGATTGTACAGTAGTCTCTCTGGGGACAGCCCCCAAATCCCTCTGTGGGTCTCAGCTTAGGGTGAAGACCTGCTAACATTTGTGGTGTGTATGGGGGGGGGTGAAAGAGGGAGAGAGAGTCAGAGACACAGAAAGACAAAGACCCAGAGAAAGAGAGCAACAGAGGACACATACACAGGAAACTGCGGATCCTTGGGTGTTTGTAGTAACTAAGGCTATAGCTTTGTCTATAGTTTTGGTCTTCATGTTTGGAGAA
The DNA here is from genome assembly GCA_902729485.2 of Mus minutoides. Classification (NCBI taxonomy): domain Eukaryota; kingdom Metazoa; phylum Chordata; class Mammalia; order Rodentia; family Muridae; genus Mus; species Mus minutoides. The sequence continues at coordinate 708,637 of LR749674.1, read as the reverse complement.
CTGCTTGACATATTCTGAGGAATTTTGGAAGACAGGGAAGGGTCCCTGGGGCTGGTGGTGGCGTCAGGGACTGCCTGTCTCTGGGAACTCAGGCAACTCTTGCTGTAATGTGCAGCACACATTCTCCTGATGCCTGGTTCTGTGTCTTTAAGGCAATAATTGCTGAATTGAAATTTGAGACTGTTATCTTAATAACCAATTACTCAAATAACTTTGAAATTGGCTTAAATTGGCTCGTCATGCTACATTTACCTGGATCTTTTTATGGGAAAGTTAGGAACAAGAAAAAAAAAAAAAGAAATTTCTTGGCTGTCTGATTTGTTTGGTATTGCTGAAGGGTCTTGTTTGCAGTAGGCACGTTATGCTGATTCCTGTGAGTTCAGGCCCCTGCCTCCTGTGTAGGGACCTGCCTGCGTCAGTTCTTCTTGAAGCTCTGTGTGCTTGGAAACCCTGGCCCTTTGGGAGCCTTTACCAAAATAAGGCACGGTGTTAACTGCACCAGACAGCGGCTGTTTACCTGTGTGAGGCTCTTTGAATGGATTCTGACATCCCTGCAAGAGATGTAAACCTCACTAATGTATTTTTCCCCCTTTGAAAAACACTAGCTGAGGTGATGTAGTTTTAATTTTCTATCTTTCAACAGTTATGGGAGCTTAAAGGTGAGAGTCACAATCTTTAAACTAAAGGAATTCTCCATTTATTAGTGGTTGGAACAGGAGAGGGAGAGGAGCAGAGAGCAGAATAGCTGGGTTTTATATACAGCCATAAACCCGGTAATAGAATATTACATCTTTTTTCTCTAATGCGGTCTTATATCCCCTCGTTTTTCCTCATCGTCTAAACTGGGATAATGGGGGCTCTCTCTCTGCTTTCAGAGTCATAGTGCCTTTTATTTCTGCACTGTTAAAATTGTGGCTCTTGCAAACAGTCTACAGACTCTCACAGGGCAGCTCAGATTCATTTTTGTTTTAGAAGGAAGAGTGGGCTGAAGCTCATTCTGATTGCATGGAGTGTTATGAAGACGATCTGAGAACATGTAGACTTGGACTCTTGGGAACAGTTCCCAGGGCTCACCATCTCATAGTGTTGGACTTCTCTACTCTCTTGACCATCAGGAAACCTATCCTGATGGTCTTGCCCTGACTGGTCTCCTCCAAGTGGTTTGCTTTGGCTTACAAATCTCTAGCCCCTTCCCAAGGATTTTTAAGTTAGCATCTTCCTCCCCTGATTGGAAGAGAAGTTGACCTGAAACAGTTGTACCTCCATCTGAAGGCACTGGAGGAAGCAAGAAGAAAGGACAAATATGATGGGCAGGTCTGGTATTGATTCCCATCCACAGCAGAACTAATGGCTCTTTCTAGATCTGCTGCTGTTAGGGGAGAAGAGACATTTGGCATCAAGGGAAATTGAAAGAAACCATTACAGAGGAGACACCATCCATGGATGTTGGTCAAGGTCTCGGTATCTAAGAAACACTGAATATATAGCTAATTGGGGACCTTGGAGTTCCTGTCTGTAGCATAGAGGACATGTGTAACAGGGTTAAAGCAGTACCCCCACTGACTGCGGGGAAGCTCACGGCAGGAGCCACAGGGTGTTTGTGGGACAGGGAGAGTCTTGGCTGGTGGGATTCTTGTAGTCACTTGCCAGCTTGAGTTCTGATTCTTATCTGCCGATCAAAGAAAGACTGAGTTTCCTGCCTTGCTTCATGTGTTTGGGAGGGTGAGATGAGAAAAAGTAGAAAATGGACTTTGAGAATATGAAGTGCTGTATATGAATATGAAATACGAGAGCCTGCGTGATGCACCAAGATTTCCAACCTCATAATTTACCCTGAACTCCGGGAGGAAATCACCTTGTCATAAAAACATCTTGGAATGGCAATCCATTACACTTCTATGCTGGGAGAGAACACGGAGAGGCTTCCAAAGCTCGGGATTATAAAACCGTAAAAGAATCTGAGTTCAAAAGCCCTTGGAAACTGCTGGACTGAGCCTTCATAATTCAAGCAATTCAGCCAAAGTTTTTCTTTCTCATGTAATAAAACATGTGTTTTGGACAAACCAGATAATGTGTCATAAAAAGAATGGGCTGGATCCAAAAGGCATGGACCTAGCATCTTCTCCCACTTGGGGCACCCTGCTGAGCTGAGCTGATGTGGGTAGGGGGTGGGGTGGGGGAGGCTGCAAGTCCAAGAAACACCCTTGGCTTTCAGTGCTATACTAACATTTCTTGGGGAGTTGTGTCCAAATGTCTGTTCACCCCAGATCGGTCATAAATGACTATCCAAAGTAGTGACTCCATCAGATTCCAACTTGGCAAACCAATAAGTTTTAGAGCTTGCTTAAAGAACATAGCTGAGAGGTAACACAAAGGACCATAGAGGACCCCCAAAAGAACTCTATCTCTTTAGAGACCCACCCCAGTATAGATGACAATTGCATGGAAGCTGCAACACAAAGTCCCCGTGTTAGTTAGATTTCATGTATATGCTAACATCTCCCATGATCGCTTGCAGCTAGAGGAGGACAGGAGGGAGTAGTGGTTTCAGTCCCAGGTGAGGTTCTTGTGCCCCCCCCCCTTCTCCTGACAGTGACTTATCAGCATCACCAACACCAGTGACTGTAGCACTCTACTGGATTACCTGCTGTGGTTACTAGGCCAACAGAATCTCTGTTCCAAATAGTGGTGGATGATCCTATAATGCCCAAAGAAAGGAACCGCAACTCTACACTTCTATGCAGTGTCCTTTCAGCCATTCCACCCCCTTTCCTCTTCCCCTCTTCCCTTTGTTCTCTGACTCCATCTGGCAGCATAATCCCACTGTTCTCTGAAGACAGCCCCTTCCCATTACCCAGGACCTCAATGGATGGTTAGTATCACATGGAAACCCTTCTCTGGGTAGCCATGACTGGAAAGTTCAAAGACTGAAGAGAAGGCAGCAGAAGAGGAAGCCTTGGGGAGTCATCCCTGGCCCTGTCTAGATCATTCTAATGATTTTGGCATAGTCACTGTGGCTTAAGCTTTGCAAGTGAACACAGCTTTTCTCCTTCCTGGAAAGATTTTAATATAAGAAACAGGCTTGTGATTCTATCTGTAATCCAAAGAGAGAGAAATTTAAGACTGAGCCAAGAAGGATACCTCCAAAGGACTTAGACAAATACAGCTTTTATATGACAATGCTGTAATTATTTTTCTATCTACAAGAAGACAATGATATTGTATGCATGTATTTATTAAAGTACCAAAACATTTATCTTTTTTGCTCTTGATCCAACTGAGGAAAGTTGAGGAGATAGGATTAAAGCCTCAGACATGTTTGTGGGGCTTATGGGTGGTCATTTTGAAGTTTGTCTGAAAGTGTGATTTTTTTTTTATGTCAGGAGGAGGTCTACACAAGGTGACTATGCCGTGGATGACTCTGTGGTTGTAAAGTTGTGACTGTATTGGCTTCAGAATTGGCTCAGCCTCACTGGTCCTCAAGTAACACAGTGGCCTTTGAAATGACATTTGTGGCATCCTGGGTTCTGTAGTACATCAGGCTAGAGTGCCCAATGCCTGATCTAATGATGGTTCTAACCAGGGATGAGGCCAGATGGGAGCCTTTACCTCACACCTTGAAGCCAATGAATTTACCTGCAATGGTTCCAGGCAGTTACAAGCTGAACTCATGAGGGGAAGTGTTACTAGTTTTGCAATTCCTACTTCTCATCTACGAACTGTTAGAATAGTGACAATTTGCTGGGAGTCTCCTTGCAACCCTAGGGTTGGCCCAACACACTACCCCTGAGTTTGTCTCCACCTGAATCACTGGAAAGCTTCATTTTATCCTTCATGCCACACTAAGAGTCAGTTCTAGTCCCACTGAGCTTGCCTCTCATTAGTGGTTTTACACAAGTAAACCTCAGACTCCACGGTTCCACTAGGTCTAACCTGGTGACATCACATCAGAGCTAAGGCCCAGGGAAATGGCCTAGAAAACTTAATGATAAACAGAAGTGTGGGGAGTGGGTATAAGAGGTGTATGGTGAGATCTTGGCTGGAGAGCAAAGTCATTTTCAGCAGGTACGTTGAAAACAGAAGGAAGAATGGGTGGAGGAGAGAGTACACAGAATAAATGGTACCAGCTTGATCTGTGCTGTCCATAGAGTGAAAGATCACATTAAAAGCATCGTGTTTTAGGCAGAATTCAGAGAAGGGAGCCCCTTTCCAGCAGGAGCATCACAGGACACAGCAAAGGGCACCAAGGGCATCAGACACATGGCCATGCCTTTCAGGGTACTGATGCTGCCAATGCAGGATATATAGAAGCCTCACAGATATAGGCCAGTAAGCAAGACTGCTTATGGCTTGGAGCTAATTTAAACTATGTATCAGGATGGATTTCTGCCATCTGAGGGGAGCTTTATAACTTAGTTAATAGTGATTTTGTAGATGTGATGAGGTTGAAAGCTATGTTCTGAGACTCGAGGCTGTGTTCTCTGTGCCCTCAGCACAGGTGGCTGTGTCTGGTCGTTGTTCCCAACTTGCTTCGTCATCAAGAGCTCCTGACGCCCTGGTTGAGGTCAGTAAAATGGTCAGAGAGATCACTGATAGCAGTGTGTGAGCAGCTGGGTGGTGTTTTATCACAGGGATCTGCTGTGCTGGACAATTTCCGGGATATGGGATGTGGGTAAATAGGTCTGCCTATCCCTTGATTGTCCTTAAAGAGCCACTTGGGATGGCTTATTACAGAGGTCTGTCTCCCAAATGGCATAAACAGCATGTGACAGTAGCAATATGAGCCACCACGAGAAAGCTAGATGACAGATTTCCTTTTCTTTTTAAACACCACACTATGACCTAGACAAGTGGATTCCTAGCCTATCTTCTCTAACACCTGCTTTAGTTTGTCTTATCTTGTCTGTGAGACAAGCTCTCACTCTATAGCCCTGGCTGGCCTCGAACTTGCAGACCTCCACATGCCTCACAGTCTCAAGTGCTGGGATTAAGGGTGTGCTCCGCCACACCTGGCTCACCTGATGATTTTATTTATACATTATCAGAACTTAATGACACAGTACTGAGACCTTGTGGCCTGGCAGAAGAATAGGGAAACAGAATGAATAGAGGTTCTTTCCAGAGTCAAATGTAATCAAGCAATGGGTTAATATGAGTCCATTATGTCTGAAGTTGAAAGATAACTCACCATCCAGCTATTGCGTAGAACAGATATGAAAAGCAACTGGCCAAGGTGTAGTGCTTCTCATATGAATTTTCTGGGTCCATGTTCACAGCAGATGTCTAGGATCTGATAATTCCATCAGAACATGGGGTGTAGTTAACAATATATTAACATGGGAACTACACAAGTCAACCAGTAGCTGGACTGAAGGCTGGACTTGGAGTGTCTTTGAAAGTGATCCTGAGCAGTAGCCCTGCCCTCAATGATCCAAAACAATTATTTTAAATGTTACGTTCAAAAGTACAGGGTTCAGATGAACAGACCAGCCCAGGATCTCCAGCTAGACAGCAGTATAGATGAGATGTTGCCTCGGTGGTACTGTGAAATCGCTATGATTGATGGTCAGAAGTCTGAAGACACGGGGGCTTTATGAAGCAGAAGTAATGCACTGCTAAAGAAAAGTCTAATAATATCTTGAAATAAAGTAACAAATTACCCCAGCAATACCAGAAGTGAACGGGAGCTGCTTGTGTGGGAGTAAGCCATTCATATGCTCTCATCAGACGAGAGAATGGGAAATGAAGTGGAGACCTATGGGAAGACAGGGAGGCCAAGAACAGCTTTTCAGAGGGGGGTCTAGTCGTCCAAGGGTGCATACAAGAGGTAGGAAGCTGCCCCAAGTACACACGCCTCCATCCAATTAGCTCGCTGGTGTCCCACATTGCCCTACGCTAATATGTACTAAAGAAATATCTCTTCAAAGAACAGTTAAACCACTATAAGGAAGACTTTGTTCAGGGTCACCATGATGAATGCTAAGGCTAAGGCCATGAGATCCTGCAGTGGGAGGACATGTGGCTCAATGCTGGAAGCAATTCGAGCAGGTAGGGATTTGTAGCCCAGAAGCAGGTGGCTCCATGGATGGTAAACAGCTAAGAGAGTCGGCGGGGGTGGGGGGGTAGGGGGGTGCGGCGGCAAGGAGGACTCAGGTTAACCTAACCTTCAGGACTCTCTCTCTGAAAACAGATCTGGGTGGATCTTCCGGAAGATGGAGGAGGAGGGTGAGTGGAGATTGCAGTGAGCGGTTCTGACTGAACAAGCTTCGGGTTCTCATAATAAGGATGTTCACAGTTCTGTCCAGAAGTCTAGAAACCCAAACAAAGCCTGGCCAAGCAAACAGCTTTTGTCACCAAACACAGGAAACAAAGTAGCCTGGCTATCTGGGAGACCACAGAGGAGGCCAAGCAGGTTGAGATAGGTGCTGTGGATGAGACGCTTAGCATAGACATGTGCAACTGTGGAGTCAAAATGCATAGTCCCAGCCTAGGGTGCAGCTCAGTTGGTTGAACTTTCCCCTAGCATGCAGGGAGCTTTAGGTTTCTCCCTGGCACAGTGTAAACCTAGCATGGTGGCCCTTGGGTGGAAGGAGAATGATTGGAAGTCCAAGATCATTCCAAGCTATAAACCAAATTTAAAGTCAGTCTGGGGTCCATGAAGACCCTATGGCCCTATTATAAAGGAATAAGTTCACAGGGAGAAAAGAAAGGACCATTGGCGGATCAAACCGCCAAAGATAAAAGGGAAAAACAGAAACAACAATGCACACAGTAAAGCAAATGATGGATCTGAGCGAATTTGTTTCTAACACACCCACAGCATTTGCTCATCAGCTAGAAAGATTGCCTGTCAGTTGCCTTTCATCCAGGCCTTTCTTGGGCACTAAATTATGCCCAAGTCTTCCTCTGGTGCCAAGCAGGGTTTCCAGCCAATAGAGGTCTCACTGTAATCTGAACTCAGGTCCTATCTTTTCATACGTTGGGCCATGCTCTGGAGTCCTGGGAAGGTCTGGAGGGTTTGTTTCTGCTTAAGGAACTACTTTCTGTTCATTTTAGTGTTTCTATGAGATTTGAAAGAAAACAGGTTTGATAGGATAACAGTTGCATAGCCTTTGAAACTGCTCCAGGATTTGATACAGCATAGTCTTATGAAAAGAAAGGAAACCAATTATTTTTAATAAATTTATCCAGCCTGCCACCCAACACCCACTAGTTGAGGGAGGGGGTAAAGAGCTGGTCTGGTCACAGTCTTGTTCAGACCCAGTGAGATAAAAGTACCTTAAGAACTTACTACCCTCCATCCGTACGCCTGTCCTACCTGAGAGTCCGTAGAGAGGTACAGCAGGGGAGACTCTATGCCATTCCTGGGACTCCATCTCCTGGCATGTTTTCTGGGACACCCATTTCTACCCACTGTGATTGGATGCTTTCTGGTTCCTGAGGGTTGGAGAAACCAGGAGACACTCTGGGCAGTCACTACTGTTGACTTCTAGGGCCTGAAACAGAGCAGGAAGCAAAAAGTTTTTCTCTGAGGGCCTACAGCTTCTCTCTGTGTGAAGACAATGCTTGCCTGTGGGCTTTCCTACCTCATCTCCATGTGGATTTGCAATGAGGTCAGCTCCCAATGCAGAGATGGGCTGGCTCTGTCATGAGCTTCCCACGAATCTTGCCATCTCAACTTGCTCCCACACCTGTTGGTGCCTTGTCTTTTTCCACTTGTGTACACCCAAAGCTGGTAGGACCCAGCTCTGCCTTCCCGTCTTGGAATGACAAGCCTCACGGTCTGATTGGGTAGTTGGGAACATGAGATAATAATGAAAAATGACTAAAGAGATATCAAGACACATTCAGGACACTGCATCACTCCAGCTGAGTTTGGGAAGGACATAGCCTCCTTGCTCATTGCTTCTATCCTGCTTTGCAGAACTGCTGTTGGGGGTAGCCATTATGTTTGCTCCTGAAGATCTGCTTTCCAGCACATGCCTAGGAGGAATCAGGAGTCATGTGCAGACCAAGCAGGTCAATTCGTGACCCCAAATCTATTCTAATTTCCCAGCCCTGAGTTCCTTGAAGTATATTCTTCAAGGTTAAAAACTTAGATGCTTCCACATTCATTGTGGGAGTGTACACAACAGTGGAGATATGGAAATAACCTTTGTCACTGTCTATGGTAATGTTCTTGGTGGAATAGTCTTTAGCCTTAAAGGGAAGGAAATATTGCAGCTTGGAGCATGAGAAGGCCTAGAGGACACCAAAATAGACCAGGCCGAGGGGCTGGAGAAATGGCTTTGTGATTAGAAGGCCTTGTTACTCTTGCAGGGGGGGGCAGTTTGGTTCCTAGATAGACAGGGCAGAGAAAGATGCATACTGTGTATTCATTACATACTTTATTGGAAATCCAAAACGTTACTCGTGGAATCAGACTGCAGAATAGCAGTTAGCAGAAGCTGAAGAGGTTGAGGAGAAAGAGATGAGCTATGTAAGACAGTCCTATAGTTCCAGGAAGGTAGAATGCCCTACTTACGATATGGAAGCTTAAGCTTTAGCCACAGGGCAGGTCTAACATTGTACACTCTTCTCACCAAAGCAGAAAAGACAGGGAGCTGAAAATAAAAGGGGGGAGGCCAGAGTGCCGCCAGATATGTTTTTAGTTCAGACTGGGATGGTGCCCCAGTGGGGCACACTTCTCTTCGGTCTCACAGGGTTCAGTGTGTCACAGTGAAATTGTTTATAAGGCCAATGTCCTGGTTTGAATGTGAAGTGGTCTCCTAAAAAGGCTCTGTGTCGAGGAGCTCGGCATCCAGAGAATGGTGCTCTTTGGGTGATTCTGAGAACTTTTGGAGGTAGCACTGAACTGAAGGAGGGTCAATGCATCCTTAGGAGGACTGGCTCCTTCTTGACTCTCCTGCTCTCTACTTCCTGTCTGTTGTGAGGTAAGGAAGCTCCTATACCAAAGCTTTCTGCCACCATGCTGTTCTCCCCAAGTATGAGGAGGCGGGCAACCGTTCATGGAACCCTCTAAAACAGCCAATACAGATCACTGCTCACAGTTGTTGCTGACAGGCATGGTGGCACAAAGGTAACTGAGCTACGGAATAAAGCCAAGGGAAGCTACTAAAATACCACACCAGGGAGCTTAGCCTTGCCTGCCTCCAGAGCCAGACTAAGCTGCCCCAAGCCCAGGCCAAGTCCTCAGATCCTCATGAATGGATCCAGGTCAAGAAATCCAAATGTGTGATACTCTATGGGAAGCAAAACCAAACAAAGAGAGACAAAATCGCTGTACTAGATAACAAGAAGCTAAACAACGGCTTATTACTGGTTAAAGACAAAAGAATAGAAACTATGGAGAAAGGCTGCCCTGGAAGAGAGGCAGCTTTGGTTCTCTTTAGTCCACTGGAACAACAAGCAGCCCCCACAGCCTGGCTCCAGGCTGCCAACTTTGTAAGCACTGAGTCTCCACTCCAGCCCTCAGCGTCCTCCTTGATACAAGCAGCATGACCACCTCTTCACGGTACTGCTACAATCAAAGACAGTAGCATCAAATGACACAAGGTATAAATCACACTGGTGCCCAGGTCCTCTGCAATCTGCAACCAAGAATATTAACCTTTCGCCTGGACAGTGAGAACTGCCTTTTTTTTTTTTTTTTTTTGGTCTGCCTCCATCAGGCCATGGTGTTCACTTTCACATTCCAGTACACAAACCCTGAGCACCTGTATTTAATTTTCACCAGGAGCACTGCTTTCGTTTCCAAGCTGCCAAACTTCCGTGCTCCTGGCCCCTACTATGTCAAAAGTGAACAGTGGCAGATTGGCATATTGAGCTATTAATAATTTGCTGTATGTGTTACAGATGTTGCATAAATGAACAGTATTCTATCACGGTTTCTTGACATTGGGGCCCTTGGGGTGGCAGGCTAAGACCCAGATCTGTCTACAACCTGCCCGTTCTGCAGAGAAGGGGGGGGTGGCCCCTTGGAGCAGAATCACATTCCAGCTTGCAAAGCCAATTTTTCAGATGCTCGTTCCTTCCTGTTCCTTGTTCTTCCGCTCAGCCCTCATCTGGCCACGGTGAAAAATGACGTGGTGTAATTTTTTATTCTCTGCCTGACACTCTTATGCAAGGCAATGTGCTTCAGCCGTTCCAAACTCCAAAAAGGTCAAGAAATGAGGAATTGGAGTTTTTGGAAACAGTCCAAGAAAAACTTTCAACTTGAACCGTGTATACTCAGGAAAACAAAACTGCTAATTGTTAGCTTTCTGCTACTCTCGGGCTTCTGAAGAGCTCGGAGCATATGTTTCCCTGAGTATGTGCACTTTTATATTAAAACCTGCTTTGGTTTCCAGGTGAAATGTAGATTAAGTGGCCAGCTGAAGATGGACAGTGGACTTAAAATTTGACAGCAAACAGCTGTAGGATTTCTTCAACTTAATTCAAATAATGAAATCAATAGCTTATGCTATAGTTTCAAGTCCCCCCAAACAAATGTGTATGAAAAATGATATTAATTTATCTGAGATTACTTCAGCCAAGAAATAGATTTTTCTTTGTCATTTCTGAAGGGTAGGGAATAAAAAACATTATCTGAACTATTACAAAAAAATGTACAATGGATACTTTAGGGAGCTAATAAGCAAAATCTACTTTTGCTGTTTCGATTAATCACGGTGCCTTGTTTACCCACTCTGTGGCCCAGACAAGTTTTGAAATGCTAATAAATGAGGTCTCCTTTTCATCCCCCAAGTTTGGAGGATCTCCTTCCAAGCATAACACATGTGTCGGCAGGCTGCCTAAGTTTTTCCTATTTCATATACACACTTAAAAAAAATGCCACACAGCAGTGAGCCCTCTATGGAATATTCCAGCATGAGTAAAACCTGAAGGTTAGCCATCCAAGTTTAAGCCAAATGGTGCCAGATAAAATTCCAGCTTAGACACGGTTCCAATTCATGCCGCTCTCAGCCTGTAACCTTTCCCAAACAGAGCAGCCAAAAGATTTAATAGTGTCACCAGTAGGGCAGGCATAAATAGCAACTTTTATTGGTGACTATTTTGGAGATGTCAGGAGAACTGCAGAACGGTGCCATTTTGCAGTCAGCGTTCACTTGCCATATGTAGCAGGCTCTCAGAAAAGGTTTTGTCATTACAACATATTATAATTCCATGTGAAAAAGTACTTTCACCCCTGAGACTGCTGAGGTGGTAGTTGGCAATATACATCATGGTAATGTCAATGAATCCACACCTTCCTCCAGAAACCACCATAGCCCAATGACTTATACCCATCACTGGGCACCAGAGCTTGCTCTCAGAAGCACAAGATGGGTGCCTAGAATGGTTGGTGAGATGCCTCCTGTGTTGAACCAGGCACCGGGGACCTTGTAGAGCAGACCATCTGGGCCTGAGATGGACCCAGGAGAGTTTTGAAAGAATGGGGTCATCAAGAGCTGGCAGCTGGATCAGAGTGGGTGTTGGGCTCCACATGTGAGCTTGTTGCTCTAAGGCAGTTTTTCAAAGGTCATTTGAAGTCCCTGTGGTGCACGTGCTATTTGCAGAAAAAAGAACACACTGTACTCACAGGAGCCTTGGTTCAGGAATACCCATCATGTTCAACTTTGAAAAGTTTTTTTTTTCCAGAGATGCTGTGTGTCTGTCCTATACTCTGTGATCAAGTAAGGTCTTCTAGCCTCCAGGGAAGACCCAGGAGTACAAGCCTGGACTCCACGGTGAGTGGTGTGTTCTTGATGTATATCCTTCCCAGAGGGAGCAGGGTACCTCTCAAACATGGAGGCTTCTGAGACCAATGTCTCTGAGAGGCCAAGGTGGGTGGGAGGTCAAGGGTGTTCTAATCTGGACCCTGCCACTCTCCAGAAGACACCAATGCTTTAAGCTGGTGATCTCAAAGGTCTTGAGAGGGCTTCTGCATGGATCTCCACCCTCACTTCTAAGTGGTCCTCTCAATATTTGCTATAAAATACTCCTGACCTGGGAGCCCATGGATATGTTTGAGGACACCTTAAGAGGTTTTTTTTACATACCACCCAGATTGTTGGGGTCTCTGAGCCCTTCTCACATGGGCCAAGCCACTTTCCTAGTAGCCTTCTGTTGAATGACCCTTGCTCTCTAATACCAGGGCAGCTGAGACACTTGGGAGGATAGCCATTGGAAAAAAAACCCTCCCCTTCATTGTCTGGATTCAAACAATCCCCTCAAGACCTCTTCAAGTTTAAACCAATCTAGCAGGAAAAGCCATCTTGTTGAAGGAAATGTGAGAGCCATTTCCTATCCCAAAGCCAGCCGTTTCACCTCCTTCTCATTTATTGGCGACATTAACAAATGTTTTAAACCAAATTTAGAACAGCTGGTTTTCCAGAAACTGCTGGAACATAAAGAAGATGTTCTGTTTGGTGCCATAACCAAGTAAACAGGCATTTAGAGCCAAAGCTAAGAAGGCCAATCTCTGGTGGTTGGCGACTAAAACACTGGCCTGGAATCAAAGTAGATGGCAGGGATCTGGCTAGATTGAAATGCCCCCCTCTCTCTCTCTCTCTGTGTGTGTGTGTGTGTGTGTGTGTGTGTGTATGAGAGAGAGAGAGAGAGAGAGAGAGAGAGAGAGAGAGAGACACTAAGACAGAGAGGGAACTATAGAATTTTTTTATGAACCTGATCAAGACCTGAATGGTCCCTTGTAGCATGCAAAGAGATTGAGGCATAAAGACACCACTGGTGTAAGGAGGGAGAGTCACATGAAAAGGCCCCCAGAGAAGAAAGACTTGTTTTCTATTTTTTGTTCTAGGGGAAGAGGAAGAAAGGAAATACAATATTTCTATTTTCTATAGGGTATGAGGACCCACTCTGCTTCTTTTAAATCTGGACCTGGCATACAAATTCCTTCTCAGACTTCTTTCTTTTCCTCTTCCCTGTCATTCGACTCTGCAACCTTGAACAAAAGCCTCTGGGGGTGCTGTGTTGCAGCTCTGCAGGTGAACCCCAAGCTCTGCAATGCACCCCCAGGAGTGCCACCGAGGGTGGCTCTGTTGATCACTGCTGCTGCCTTTTATTAGAATAAAGGGCCAGCTTGCACTCATTGAAGAGGAAGGATTTTCCCCCAAATGTGATTTCTTATGGGCCGATTCAGATTTCTATTCCCCCAACAGCACTTACTTGTTAATATGCCAGATATCAGGGATCAGGGATCATTGAAAGCATGTTTATTAAGGTATTAAAGCCAGAGTGAGGATCCAGAGCCAACACTCCCATGGACAGTGGGCCCAGGCTGCCGGAAGAAACCCACAGTCCACAGATGAAACCCACAGTCCACAGGGTGGGCCCACCCCTAAGAATCACAGTGCCAGGGGCAGGGTTACCCCACAGATAGGAACCCAGTGGGGGCATTTAAAATACCCACTTCAAATCCAAGCTGAGTGTGCACGCCTATCGTCTTGTAAATGTGTGGATTAAGCTGAGTTCAGAGTTCTTGGCTTAGAGAATCCTTACCGTGAGTGGGATACAGCTGTGACAGGAGTCTGTGCTGAGTCTGGTTCCACTCATGAGCCCAGGTACTCCCTGTGTGGCTCAGCAGTCAGAGCCCTAGCAAAACCCAGGAATTCTCTCTAGCTTGCTGGCTTTGAGTTGGCAGAATGAGGACCACAGGACTAAGGGTGGATCTCTCTGAGAAGGCCTGTTCCCTCCCTGAAGCGTAAGAGCCCTGGGCTTTGTGAAGAATGGGTTTTCAGCACGGAGCCTGCATTTTTCAAGGAATGCCAAGTTTGCCTGGCTAGAGGGTCTCTTCCCCTTCTCACTAAGGGCTGTGAGCAAAGCCAGCAGCTCTTTGCAGACAGAATTGCAGGTAAGTTGGTATGAGTTATTTTCCTTCCTAGGCGAGCAGTTCCCCTTGACAGTCTTCATAGTGTCTCCTAGGCAGGGACTATGTGGCAAATCTGCCATTTATCCTGTTGGTCTGGATTGAGTATTTAGTGTCCCCAATTGTCTCAGTTCAGATGATATTAAAGGCTGCCCTAGTCCTGAGGAGGTCTATGTGAACATCTGCCCACCTGGCGGGCACTGTGCTTGGACTGTGACATGGACAGGAAACTGGAGATCACCAGTGGTTTACTGTCATCTGGCCCGAGTGAATTTAAAGCAATTAGTACCTCAAGGCTTTCAGTATTGACTTCTGCACTTAGAATCCAAGGTAGCCCAAATTTACATACTGTCTTCAATGGGAAAGTTCTAGGAGCTGCTTTAAAAAGATGTTGAAACCAGCATAAAAGTGTGCATATACACATGTAAGAATGTAGTATCTAAGTATGTATCACACTTGCCAAATCGTGAAATATACCTTAGCATGTGATATATAGAGTATACCTGAGTATTAATGCGTACATCCTATCCATATACATATGTAGGCCATGTAGAAACGGAAAATATGCCTTTCACATCATAGTAGCAATATACATGCAACATATAGGCTTTATATGTATAAATACATAGGCAACGTAGAATGTAAATGAGATTATTTATTCACCCATGTGTGCACATGTTGCATACATACAACTTTCAGGTTTCTTAGTACAGATGGGAGTATTCAGGCCTTCTAGCACCCATCTGTCTTCCTGTGACTGAATCTCAGTTACCCATCCATTCCCATAAAAGGTACTGCTCCCAAGGGATGCCTCGGTTCTGTTACAGTGGGAAGCACAGTGTATGACTCATGACTGACACACAACATATAATATATATGCGCACATAGAAACACATAGTCATCATCGATAGTTAATCTAGCGATAACATAAAACATATATATACATATATATATGTATATATGTGTATATATATATATATATATATTTTTTTTTTTTTTCTCTCATTAAAGTGCATACAGCAGAGGAATGAATTTTGAACTGAATTTCTGAGGAGAGAAGTTGACATTGTGCCTGAGAGGGGAAAGTGATATTCTTTAATGAGAATAAAACAGCATATCTAAATCCACAGGGATTAAAGAGAATTGGCAAGGTTTGGAGAATGGCAAATATTTTCAATCTCAAAACAGTCCTTATTAATTTTAGAGTCTGGGCTTGGGAGTAAGCCAAGATGTGTCAGGTCAGAGAACTCAGTGCTAAACCTAAGAAACCAGTACTTTAAAGTCTGGCCTTGAGTGTGGACAGCCTTGCATGGACACCCTCTCTGAAGGACTATGTTCACAGGATGTTACAAAGGTCACACACACACACACACACACACACACACACACACACACACCAGTGTGCTTTGCCCTGTGTGGTCAATGTTAACAGCTTCTGTAATCTTAGCACAGTATTAAAACCAGAGTGCAAATGATAGGTCTTTGCTGGTTTTGCACACACTCCTAGTGGGTGCATAGGCTAGTGGGACCATCCCACCATGCAAAGCCTTCATGCTGCTCCTTTGTCCATTTCCTTTTTTCTCCACCAGTGTCTCTCTTTCCTCGACGGTATCTGGTAATGCCACGTGTTAAACTGTGGGTAGTAAGACAGAAGCAGTAGCTAACTGCGGTTCTCATTCAGACTTGTCTAATAAGAGATGGTGTTTCATGGGTTTTGTTTTATTTGTTAATTTATACATATGAGGTTGTGAATATGACTAGTGTACATGTGTGTGTGCTGTGTGCTGTTTGTGTGAGCATGTGTAATTGTGTGAGTGTTAGTGTGTGTTTGTATGTGTAAGTGTGAGTGTGTATGTGAGTATCAGTGGGTGTGTGTTTGTATGTGTGAGAGTGTATGTGTGTGGTATGTGTATGTGTAAGCAAGTGTGTATGAGTGAGTGTATATAAGTGTGCTAGTGTGTGTGTGTGAGTGTGTGTATGGAGTGTGTGTATGTGTAAGCCAGGGGTTAGCACTGGGTATTCTCCTCTTTTTCTCCACTGTCTTTGGAAGTAGAGTCTCTCTGCAACTCTTGCTCACCAGTAAGCTACAGTGGTAGCCAATGACCTTCTGGAACCCTTGTGTTCACCTCCCACATCTCCCCATCTGTCATGCTAGGGTAACAGACACTGCAGATCTAATGTCATGTGCTCATCCTGGTACAGCAAGCATCTTAATGACAAAGCCAACTCCCCAGCTCCATTGCTTGTATTTTAATGTACTTATTTGCTATCTACACCCTCTCTGGTGAACAATCTATTTTTGGTTCATTTTTAATTGAATTGATTAAATTCCTATTGAGTTTTGAGAACCTGCTCATTTTTAAAGAAGATATACGTAGTTTATATAATCTTTCTTCTCATATATTCTTTAAAAATTATCTCAAAAGCACTAGTTTGGAGTAAAATGTAAAATTTTCACTAATCTCATGTATCCAAATGTTCATTTGTAGATCATGTCTTTAGTAGGTGAAGCTGTGGCTTCCATTGACCTTGGGCTCAAAATTACCATCAGTTTTGGGTCTTTCACTGTTCTGCTGATTGGGGGGTCAAAGTTCTTCATCGAGGAGACATGGGAAGGCAAAAGAAAACACAGGGACCATTGTTGCTTGTAGTCCATATTCCAGCTTCCATTTGCCCCACAGATGGCCATGGCTCATTGTGTACATAAGAGTACACAGTAAGTCAGCCAGACTCAGTGGGGACTGGGCATAGTGTATTTCACTTTCTCTAGAACTAGGAGTTGGTTTATAACATTTCCATGTTTCTGTTCTTATTTTTATCCTAGAAATATATTTGTAAAAGTTTGTGCAAATATGTGAAACACAATCACACACCACTCATAGTGCTATCTATCTATCTATCTATCTATCTATCTATCTATCTATCTATCTATCTATCTATCTTTTTTTGTGACAGTACTTTCTGAGGCTAATTCAGCTAAATAACAGTAGAAATATTTGGTGTATTAAGCTGCTACAAGGTTCTTTGGGGAATTATTTTTCCTAGGCTATTTTGCTCTTTTCCTCAAAATCTACTTTCTCTCAAACACTGGCCATCAAGCTTTTGACTTACAGACCAGCATTTTGTCCACATAGCAAATTTAAATTTCAGCTTTTGACAATTTATTTTCTATTGTGGTCATACACATTTAAATGCAGTGTTGGCATCTGTGGTTATCTCTTATCTTATTTTCTGTTTATATACACATCAATGGCATGTAGGTGCATGTTCATGTGTGTGCTGATATACATGTGTGTGTAAGGCAGAGATAAGACTTACGTATAGTTCCCCAGGTACCATCTATCCTTTAGTGATAGGGTCTCTTACTGGCCTAGAAATGGCCAAATAGACCAGGCTGGCTGTGCAGTGAATCTTATGGGTCCATATGTTTCTGCCTTCCTGGTGCTTGCACTATAGGTATGTATTACCATACATTGCTCTTTTTATTTTGTTTATGTGGGTTCTGGGCATCAAACTCAGGTTGTCATGCTTGCAAGGCAAGTGCTTCTGTATTGAGCTATTATTTCAGCCCCATGAAACAATTCCTAATAAAAATTCCCAGCCAAATTTTCAGGATTGCTCTAGTGTCCAAGACCTGTCAACCTTTCTCAAGCCAGGTCTGTGTTCTTTGTAAGCACCACAGACCTTCCTCCTCAACATGCTGACCACCCTGGGCAGCACCCACCCAAATCTGAACATAAGAATCACAAAGGACTCAGGAAGGAGACACTGTAGGAAGATGTTGTTCCTGTCCCTACTGAAGGCAGAGCAGGGGCTGCTCTCTCAACTGGTAGGAAGGAGCTGGAAAGGTGGGTAAGGCAGAAAAGTCTTATGGGAAGGTAACACACATTTCCCTAAGCAGCTGAGCTTGGGCTAGCATAGCATGCTTTGATAGCATGGATGTCTAAGTCTGCCCTTTCCATGTGTCCTCAGTCCCCAGTCTTGTTCCACTTAGGCCGGGGCCCACACTTCACCCCACCTTATATCCACCCAGCCATCATTCCTACCCAGTCAGGGTGCATGCCCTTGCTTCTCAGCCCCACAGTGCCTTTAGCCAGCAGCGCAATCAAGTCAAGGCAGCAGACTCAGAAGGAGCTGGCCATGGAATAGGAGGGCAGGTAGATGCCTCAGTCCCTATCATCGTGTTCACACGATGAGCACACCTCAGACAGAGAAAGACTGCAGGGTCCAGCCTGAGTTCCAGCAGAGGACTCTTCCTGCAATCCTGCTGGGAGGAGGAACTCTTTCCAGGGTGACTATGAATGGACAATGTCCTCTGACAGTGTCCCCCAGAGTACAGACTGTAACATACAGGGTTCCTAGGGACACAACTACTGAGCTGGACTCAAAACTCTCTCTGTGGAAGCCCCCTTTGTAGTCCCCCTGTGGGCTTTTGAGACATGCCTAGCCCAAGGACTCAGGACCAGAAAAAAACTTCCTCCATCCTCTCCCAGAGTCCCTGTCTGGGTCATCTCCATGCACAGTGCCCTTCACGTGTGCACGTGTTTCCAGGCTTCAGTGGCATCTTGCTTTCTCTCTTGCTTTTCTCTTCCATTGTGCCCCAAGACACAATCAAACACATATCTACTATTGCTAGATAGCCCTCAGTGACTCCCCATTGTTTATAGAGGGTCCCCAGAGATAAAGTTCAAACTGTGAAGACCCTCTAGGGTCCCCTGATGTTTGGGTATGACTTAGTCTCCATTTGCTGAAAGTAAAACATTACACAGACATGACTGGTACATAACAAGTTTCCTTTCCTGGGCACTTTTGGGGCTCCTTGAAGATGCTGATGGCCTCTGTCCATGCTCACTCCCCATTGCTCAATCCTACACATACATACATGCATGCATGCATGCATGCATGCATACATACATACATATACATATATACAGTACACACACATATACACACACATATATACACACACATATATACACACATATGTGCACACACATGCATACATATACACACATACATGCATGTGCATACATACACACAGATACACACATACAGACACATATACACACACATGTCAAACACATGCAAACACATATACCACAGACATGCTCATCCACAAAGATGCACAGAGGTTCAGAAACATGCAGATAGACAAATACATATTACACACTCACACCACATGCACAGAGAAACACATGTGAGCATTGATTAGGAGTTAGCATTTAGCAACACTTACTGAAGATAGTGTGAAAATGTGCATGCTGATTCTGGAAGTTGTGAAAGGTCAGAGGTGGCAGGTGAACTGCTGGAAGAAAGGGAGAGAGGTGGGTGACAACATGGCTGTTACAAAGGTGGAGCCGTCTAACTACTACTGGGAATGACCTCTTGTGGGGACATAGTGGATGGGACAAGCTGTGTTGGAGCTCAGAGTCTCTCAGTACTAATTCTTACTGATGAATCCCCTCAAGCATGAATCAATTATGTTCCTTTAACCTCTGCTTCCTCGTCTGAGAAATGGGGATAGCCTGCCTCACATGCCTCCCAGGCCGTGAGAGTCATGTGAGAAAGGGCAGGCAGCTGTCAAAATACAAAATACAGTGTTTGCCTTCATCAGTTCCTTGAGGAAACTGGGCCAGAGTTGAGGGGCAGGCCAGACCCCCATCTGTGCAGACTTTACAGCTTGAGCCTAAGACATACTATGTCTAAACCATTATGCATTTGGGAAATGCTTTTTCAATATGGTTATACTCCAGGGTGGGAAAAGAAGGGCCCAGAGCAGCAGGAGGCCTACAGCAGCTTCTTAGAGTAATATCACTGGAAAAGAGCCATGGCAGAATGGATGGACCATGGGAATGGACAAACACCCCTGTGACATAGCTTGGGGTCATGAAGGATCCATCATAACCAGCAAGATCACTGAGTTAGCCATAAGGGGCATCTAGAGTGTCATCTTGGAGAAGCCCCTTAAGTTTCTGAGACTTCTGAGACTTAGGTGTCCCTGGTATGAAAACTGCACTGGGAGAGTTTTCCCATGAAGAACCACTCACCATCGGCAGTAAGTTACCTGCCCACTAGAGGACTCAGAGTCCTATTGGTGGAACTGGCGCCAGCTGGCCTCTTTTCCCCAAGACAAAAACACTATATCACCCAACTACTTCTAACCTCAACAGTGACCAAACTCTATGTTCAAAGCATTTCAGACATATAACATGGCCATTCATTGACCAGGACCCTTCTACCCCTCCCTGCTTGATAATAATAGCCCAACCACTTAGAATGCTTGAGAGATGAACACTACTCAGGAAGAGGAGAGACAAATGGGTTTCTGCTGTCCCTAGCCCCATCTCTGCTTGCTCCATTTTATTAAAGGTGATTTCTTACCACCTAGTTCTCCTACTGCACCATCTCAATGCAGAGGGTTGAGTTGCTGCCAAAGTCCACAGAAATATTCTCCACCCAGTTTAATAGCAGGAAGGTCAACTTTCACTGTGATAACTTATTGAGAGATCCCTATAAAACACTTCTGGCTTCCAGATAAGACTTTTTCATCCCATGAAATTCTGTTAGGGGCCTGATAAGAGATTGTGTTAAATAGGATTTTTTTTTTTAGAGAGACAGTACTTATAGAATGGACCTATGTGTACATGTATGTATGCATGTACCTGTGTATATGCATGCATTATGCATGCATGTGTGTATGTATATATGTATGCATGTATGTGTATATGTGTATGTATGTATACACACATATGTATAAAGGCAGGTTATCAGAATGGCTTACAGGCTGTGGTCCAGCTAGTCCAACAATGGCTGCCTACCAATGGGAGTTCCAAGAATCTAGTAGTTGTTCAGCCCATGTGGCTGGATGGCTCAGCTAGTCTTCAGCATGTGCCGAAATCCCAAAGAAGTAAGCTCTAGTGCCTGTGAAGGAACGGACTTGCTAGTGAGAGTGAGAGCAAGCAGGCAAAGAGATCAAGCTTTCTTCTTCCAGGTCCTTTATATAGGCTGCAGCAGAAGGTGTGGCCCAGATTGAAGGTTGTGGATCTTCCCACCTCAAAAGGTTCAGATTAAAAGTGGTTCTGCCCACACCAAATGACTTAATTAAGAATGAAATACCCCATGTCAGCTGCTTAGGTTTCAGTTAATTCCAGACACAGGCAAGTGAACAACAAGGGTAGCCATCCTAGGGCTGGAAGTGGTTTCATAGATGACAGCGTGGACTGTGTCACTGGATATCCCCATGGCAGCTTGGAAATGCCTCTGGTGGCAGGAAAGAAGCCTCTGTGGGCCCTAAGTGCTGAGGGAGGCCTGCCAGAACACAGACCCAGACTCTGCCTCTGCAGCTATTGTACCAGGGCTTGAAGATGGAGAGAGAGGTCATGGCAAGATCCAGACAGCAGGCTGGGACCTGGCTCTGGTGGGCACTCAGTGTTTTCACCCCGATTGCTGTGCCTGGGAATTTT
Source organism: Mus minutoides (assembly GCA_902729485.2). Lineage (NCBI taxonomy): Eukaryota > Metazoa > Chordata > Mammalia > Rodentia > Muridae > Mus > Mus minutoides. The sequence continues at coordinate 687,307 of LR749674.1, read as the reverse complement.
GCCCAAGATCAGTTTGCACTGTACTCTGAAACAGAAACAAAAACAAAGCCAAGCCTTAAACCCATCTCAATAGATTGCTCCTGGCAGATGTCTCTATTTTAATCTGGGATCCGGTGGAGGAGTCGGAATTCTAAACCAGTTTGGAGGAGTCTATATTTGTAAATCAATTTTAAAATGCAAATGTTTTGTTCCTAAATATGAACAAACTACTTAGAAGCTGAAATATCAGAAACAAATTCCAAATAGCCAGAGACATTCACTGCCTAGTTGGGTATGGCCACAGTATATAAGTTCACTTTAAAGTGAAGGAAAATATGCTGAAATAAGTATGTGGCTGGCAGTGGACATTTTGCTTTCATTTAAACCTGCCATCATTCTCTGCTTTGCCTTCATCATTCCTCCAAACCTGCACTGAAACTAGGCTTTAAAAATAACTGTTCAAAGAAAAGTTTTTCACATACAGAAAGTTGTCCTCTGACATTTGGGGTATTTCTGGAAGAGAGAAGACACAGAGGCCACCCACACTGAACCTCAGTAGGTTGTCTCTAGCTCACTCTCTTCCCTCTTTTCCTTCTAGAGGCGTGGCAGTCAAAGCTGCCCATTCTCTCCGGGGAAAGGAGCTACCTACCTACCCTGTGCTGTCTGCTGCAGGCTGTGGGGCAGTTTGAATACTTTCTCTTGACCTTTTGCTAAGCCTGCCTTAAAGTTCCGACAGGCATGCTTGCCTTCTCAGAGCCTCAGTCTCTAGTTTGTAAACAGCATGCCGATGCTTCGAGTTCAAGTCTGTAGTCTTCTCTCAGCAATAAATCATGGCACCTGTGAGCTGGATTGGTGGTTTGTTTTGTTTTGTTTTGTTTTGTTTTTTCAGATGGAATGAGTATCCATCCGGAGACCAACACTGGGCAGCATCAAAGGCTTGGGATGGAGTCTGGACATATGTACTGTTTCTGTGGCTGTCATTGGTCTTTGGTGAACTTCTGGTTCCTTACTGTTCAGAAGTCAGGGAGGCAGAAAGGCAGGCAAAGAAGCAGGCAGGCAGGCAGGAAGGCAGGAAGGCAGGATAGATGGATGGATGGAAGGAAGAAAGGAAGGCAGGCATGGCTGCCAGCCCTCTTTCAAAGACTGGAAAGCCCTCCCCTTTGCTCATGTATATGCTAGTCACAGCACTATTAGAACTGGGTGGGAGATCCAAATGCAAAGGCTTCCTATGAAATCAGCTAAAGCTAAGAGCCACATGCTCTCCCTCTGACATCTGATGAATGACCAGAATTATATTATCTCTCCTAAACATATTTTTTTTCCTGGTGGCAGGGTATCCCACACTAGTTGAATTTCTTCAACTACAAGAGACGGTCTTCGCTTGACCCAGAATCAGCTGTATTTTGCTCTTCTCTTAATAGAAGAAGCATGGTGCTGGTCTCCGGCAGGAGGGACATCAGGTATGAGCCGACCTAAAGCATCAACCTGTCAAGAGTCCTAGAGCTGGGAGCGGTGACAGTGGCTTATCTTGTTGCTATGACCAAGTACCTGACGGGAAATAGACTAAGGAAGAAATTGTTGAATTGGCCCAGTTTGAGGGTTCAGTCCATCATGGTGGGGGAAGGCAGGGTAACGGGTTGAAGTTTCATCTGGACTCAGAAGTCAGGGAGAGGAGAATGTTCATGCTTAGTTACCGTTTTCCTTTATATTTAATCCTGGTACCTAACCCACAAGAAGGTGACCCTGAGGAGGGAAGATTCCCCTACCCTAACTGGTTAGTACCATTCGTTCCTCAGTTAATCCTCTCTGGAAGCATCCTCACAGACATACCCAAGAGTTGTATCTCCTCAACGATTCCAAATCTAGTCAAGTTGACAAGACCGAAAAAGTCATAGAAACCCAGAGCAGGCACGGCACACCTTGAGCTGGGTGGTAGGAGCTGCAGATAAAGCCAATAAGAGGTTTGCCGGATTTGGTCAGTGAGACAGTCATGCGAGCTCACACCTCATCTTCATTCAAGCTGGCCCCAAGTTTCTTAATTAACTTGTGACAAAGTCTGAGTCCTGTCACCTGCCAGAGAGCACAATGTCTACTTAAGTTTCACCTCAACTGTCACTCTCTAGGGATGACCTAACTCCCTGGCAGCCTCAGCCTCTGTTCCCCCATATAGCACTCCTGTAATATTTGGTTTGGAGCACCTGCTGCTTAGAGACTGGGAATACATCTGAAAAAAAAAAAATCCTAGGAAAAGGGTTCCCATGGCAATGCCAGCATCATGGAAGGTTTCAGAACTTTTACCTCCAGCTCCTAGGATAGTGGAAATTCAAAAGGCACAAGGCATGCAGACAGATGCTAATTACCTTTCCCGAGCTGGCCGTGTAGCGCAGAAGAAAGCTCAGCATAATGCAGGCTGGCAGGCACTCCTCCTCTGCATAGACCCAAGTGACTCCCTGGAAAGGAAGCACTGTCTTAGCACACAGCTTTCTGTCAGAGGGGGCACAAGATATCAAGGGCCATTTGCCTTATACTGTGAAAGGCTCACCCAGTGCTTTTGTAGGCATGACATGTTCTTTTTCCGGCATCATTTTTGTGTTAGCCTGGCAGAAACAATGCCCCTGGGGGCATGGGGAATCTCTACCTCTGAGTTGTCAGTCAAGTGGCAGAATTGTCCATAGAAAACTATTGGCATTTAGACCCAGGTCACTGAGGTCTCTTCAGCACCCTTTCCTTAAATGTCTGAGCCTTCAAGTTGAAGAGGCCAATGGATTGGATTTCAGGAGCCTAAGAGCCCATTAGTCCACTTCCAGGTCAATAGAACACAGTTTCCAGGTCGGAATTCATCCCACAGATCTCTGTGAATATCCTGAGTAGCTTCTCAAGATTCTTCTGGGAAATGCTCCATGAGGGCGTTATGGTGGCCATTACCCTTGCTTGGCACCAAAGCCCTGGGTAAATTACTTGACCCCAGTTCTTTACTGGCTTAGTGAAGACAATAATTTGACCCTTCTTAGAGCAGCCCAGACTTTTAACACATAATCTTGGACAGCCAGCCTTTCATGAGAGGTCTCCCTAATCAAAGCTTCTTCATGTGTAAATTGCACATTTGAGCCGTTTGCTCCTGTCATCAAAAGCTGAGGCTCAAACTATGTGGTGAGACAGCCCATGATTGTGCCTGCATGTTTAGACTCCACTTGGAAAATGACCCATGGCCAGCTTTGTATCAGCATTCATACCAGCAATGTTCCCAGCTGTTGACTGTGTTACCAGTATGCCATTCATTGTATGGTCAGCTTAGTGGGGCATCTATGTAAGGCAGTTTAAGATCAGGTCCATGGTGGACTAGTCCTGCTTCTACCCTCTCTGATCCTCCCTTACCAAAGTTTTACTCTTGGTCAAGATGTGCTTAGTAAAGTTCTTGCCTTGTAAGCACAGAGACCTTAGTTGGATCTTCAGAATCTATGTAAAAAAAAAAAAAGCTGGGTATGCTGGCACAAGCTTATGATCTAGCACTGGAGAGTTAGAGTCAGGCAGATCTCCAGGACTCACTGACCAGCAAGCCTAGCCTGTTTGCCAAGTTCAAGGCCATTAAGTCTCAAAATCAAGATGGCGAGTGCCTGAGGGGATGATACTCAAGGTTGTCCTCTGGCCTCTATGCACATACATGTGCACACACCTCTACATATGCAGGTGGAATATTTAGATATCTACATATGTGTATGTGCATGGATGTGCACTTCTCCAATTTTACTCTCCCTGTGATGAGATGCTCTTATAGACCCTGTCACCAGCCACTGGGGACACTCTGTATGATAAATGAACTTCAAGCTTGAGGTTCTGGCTTTTTCCAGGGCTCCACCTCCATCCTAACAGCACTTTTACCAATAGGAGAAGAAGGCAGACCAGATAGATAGATAGATAGATAGATAGATAGATAGATAGATAGACTTTCTCCATCATTCCCTTTGGAGCACAAGTTTCCCATACAGCTTGCCTGGTGACATCTATTGGCCTGAGAGGGTGTACCTGTCAAGTCATGACGACATAAGTAGCCTCTCTCGGGGACAGGGAAGTAACATGCCACCTCCATCTTGCTTTCTATCCTGCTCTGTTCACTTCTCTCGTAGATTCTACCTTTCTGTGAACTATTGGCACTCAGGACTAGGACTCTAAGCTAAAGTATGGGTCAAGTATACTGAGAGGGGTGAGCACTTGGGCAGTATGTTAACGAGAATTCGGGGTCCATGTTCCTAGAAGGCCAGTGTTATCCATGACACATGGCAGATTCTCTTAGGAGAGGTCAGAACATATTTTTTTTCTGTGAATGTTGAGGAATGGCTAACTCAAAGCAGCTGAAGGGAGATTGGGTACCAAAGAGACAGTCAGGTATTTAGGAGTTTGGCAGCAGATTTTTCAGCATGGGGTCATACAAAGAAACGAAACAAGAGATGGGACCCAGAAAGCCACACCAGGTTCCTCTATTGTCTCCTACAAGGCAGGGGCTCTGTGCCTCACTGTGCAGGGCTGAAGAAATGATCTGGAGATATTATTGTTCCAAGCAACACTTGGGTAAAATGTGAACTAACTCAGGGGTTGTTTGGGAAGGGAAGATTGGGCTGTCTGCACTGCTTCCTGTAATATGTACACACACACACACACACACACACACACACACACACACACATGCCACAGCTGCTGGGTGGAATGTAGCCATCCAGTTTCATGACATTTCCATCAGCTTCATCAGTTCCATTAGTTTACCATGTGCCAAGGCTTGTCTTGGTGGCCACCATCTGCATCCAGGACGAACACATTGATATGTCTGCCTGCTAGGGGAAGCTTTGGGTCCCTAGGTCACCCCCAACCAACCGTGAAAGGAAAGCTTTGGATCCTAGGCAATTTCTCTGCAGACCCTGGGAGGATGGATATAAGCTCATTGCACCATCTAGCCCAGCCAACTTCTCACTCATAAATGACACTCCACAGCCTTGCAGGGCTGTCTCCACCACATATCCTCAGCATCTCACTCATGTCCATAGGCACTTGCTACTAAGTATGTTGGGGGTGGGTGTGAGGAAACAGAAACCTTCAGGAATCAATCTACCCAATGACAGCAACACTCCAGAAACCTAAGAATGAAATCTGCTTCCTACACACTTCAGTGGTACCCTTCCATGGAGTTAACAGCTCCTGTGTTCTGGCTACCTGGATGAGCCACGATGGAGGATGGCCAGTTCCAAGAGGCACATGCAGTTTCAGAATTCGTACAGCATGCAGATGTGACAGCTCATGAGGTAAAGACCACTGGTGCAGTGTCTTCACCTTTCAGGTTCCATTAAGTTGTTAGAAATTACTCTCCTTAGCAACAGTGCCTGCTGATAATGAATACAATTAGGCATTAAAGAAGCTTTATAACTCTGGTGCCATTTGGGCACTAAGAAATGGGCCTCTATTTTTTTCCTCCCTCACAGATGTTACAATAATGGTGTCAACACTTTTATTTCTTTGTCCATAAGCTGAAAATTATGACTGTTTCACAAATTGCTAACGTGCCCAGAAGATGGAAGCCCAGCTGCAGAACACATGAGTTCAGACTCCTGCCCGAGCCTCGTGTTTCACGATGACCTCAACTTCCTGTGCTGAATGGGAACCCATGCGAGTAAGTACTTGTAAAAGTGTGTTTGAAGAGTGAAGTTATGAAGGGCTGCTGCCGTGTCAGACATCTGCTCCATCCATTACACTCAAGTAGGAGCCGGGAACGTACAGTAGGGGCAAAAACATCAATAAATTAAAACTCTCCTGCCAGCACACTTTCTGAGACCCTGCCAATTGGAACCAGGAGGAGGGCGGGGGGAGATATGGAACAAGTAAAGGAGGCTGGCGTGGTCTCCTGGAGCTGGTTTGGACAACAGTAGTTTTAGTGTGGTCTTTACGAGGTTGGTACATGTCTTTGTCAGGATGTAAACTGTTGTTTGATGGCTGATTTGTGGGTGTTAGTGAGTCTGGGAACAACAGGGATCCTGGTCTCTCTGGGAGTCACATTCTTTTCTTTCTTTTTTCTATAAACAGCTTGATGACAGATTGCTTATCTGAATCCTGAAAGGAAGAATGGAAATGAAAGATGTGTCAATAGAGCCAGGTGAGAAGCTGGCTAGTGAAATGGAAGGATTGGGCTGTAAATTGTATCGGGAGTTTGATGCCCTTAGTCCTGGTAGGTCGTGTCCCCATCCTGGAAACATGGAGTCTGTTGGGATTGATGCAATAGATCGATTAGCAACAAGAAAGAATATAGCATTAGAGTGGAGCTCAGTGTCCTTTAATGCAAAATTTCAGGTTAGACTTTCTAATGAGCAGTTCAGACAGGAGGTGCCCACCCCCTCCTCGCCCACCTGCACACATCTTCAGGGTTCGTCTAAAGTCAGTCGCAAACACATGCCAAGAGCAGGGAGCCAGGAAATTGGAAATGGACTGCTAGGTAATCCTCCTTGCCACCCCTCGTCCAGCCTTCTTCCCCCTCACGTCGTATATCAGAGGCAGTCCAATTGTTCTAAGCCCACATCGTTCCTGGTACCCAGAGGCCAAGTGTGAATGTACCACGCAAGCAAGGTAGCGCTCAGCTAAAGGGACCATGTGCGAGGCTGTGTGTGTGGTCAGGAACAGAGGATACGCAGAGCCTGCATCTGGGTTCCATAGTATCCTCCAGGATTCCCATCAGCGTGGCAGTGTTTTGATGTGTCTGCATGGCTACAGGACACAGCTACGTCTCCTGGTGACACTGAAGATGGGCATGTTTGCCACCTCCTATTACTTACAAAATTAACTATAAAAGCCTCTCGGTGGTGCAACTTGTTGGTAGCATGTGTGCTTGGCATGCATCGGGCCCTTGGTTAGATTCTTAGCATGATCACTTACACTCCTTGCTGGGCATGGTGACACACACCTCTAACTCCAGCACTGGGGAAGCAGAGACAGCCAGATCTCTGAGTTCAAAGCCAGCCCGGTTTACATAGCAGTTTTAGGTCAGCCAGGGATAGAGCATAGTACTTTTAGGTCAGTCAGACAGTAAGACCCCATCTCAAAAAAGCAAGCAAGCAAGCAAGCAAGCAAGCAAGCAAACAAACAAAAACAACACAAAATAACAACAAATACAAACAACACACACACACACACACACACACACACACACACACACACACAGGCTCTTATATCTCAACCTAAGTTTCACTTCATTCCTCCCCTAAGTAAAACTTCAGATTCCATATCCCTGGAGCTAGGACTGTCAGCTAGAGTCGCTCCATATCCTCCTAGGAGCCTTCCCTGTCCCAGGTCTCTGGCTTGTCCCAGAGATTCACCCCACTAGCTCTGCACCTATGTCTCTCCTCTCTCCCAGCCCTCTAATGCCCTACCTCTGCTCTAGCCCATATTTCATGCACCTCAGTTTCCTTCCTTACAGCCTCTGGGTACACTTCCCTTTCCCCATCCTCTTCTGATGCCTATTTTATTTCCCCCTCTCTGTGATATTCGAGCATCCTCCCTTGGGCCCTCCTTATTACTTAGCTTCTTTGGGTGTGTGGATTATAATATGGTTATTCTGTACTTTATGGCTAATATCCATTTACAAGTGAGTACCATGCGTGTCTTTCTGGGTCTGGGTTACCTCATTCAAGATGTTATTTTTTTAGTTCCATCCATTTGCCGGCAAATTTCATGATGTCCTTGTCCTGATAGCTTAACGGTATTCCATTGTGGAAAAGTAGTACATTTTCTTTATCCATTCTTCTGTTGAGGGACATCTGGGTTGTTTCCAATTTCTGGCTATTGCAAATAAAGCTGCTATGAACATAGTTGAGCAAGTGTCCTCGTGGTATGGTAGAGCATCTTTTGAATATTCGCCCAGGAGTGGTGTAGTTGGGTCTTGAGGTAGAACTATTCCCGATTTTCTGAGAAACCATCAGATTGATTTCCGAAATGGTTGTATACATTTGCACTCCCACCAGCAATGGAGGAGCGTTCCCCTTGCTCCACATCCTTACCAGCATGTGCTGCCTTTTGGGACTAAGACTCTGTTGCTTGCCTTTGGACCTCTTTCTCCTATCTGGACTGCCTTGTCTGGCCTCAGTAGGAGAGAAGGCACTTAGTCCTGATGAGACTTGATGTGCCAGCATGGTTTGGTACTGGGGGCAAGGGCTCCCCTTCTCTAGGAAGAAGGGGATGGGAGGGTGGGACCAGGAGGAGAGGAGGGAGGGGCTATGATTGAGAAGTAAATGAATAAATAAATTAACGAATGAAAAAAAAAAAACTATTAGGGTAAAAAAAATCAAATACTTACCTCTGTTTCTCTTACATATAAAATAAGTTGTTCCCTTAAAGGAAAACAACTTAGAACTACCTCTGGGTGTGGTGGCTTATTCTCAGAGTCTCAGTAGGACTCAAGGCTGAGGCTACTGTACTGCTATGTAATCTAGCAATCCTAGGCTAGATTTAAAAAAAAGACTGGAAATAATAAAATAAGCTATCTAATGAATAATATTTTATCCTATTTTTACTACTCTACGCACTAGTTTCTAAAATTAAAAGAAGAATAACATTTTAAAAATAACTGGAAAGAATAAACTGAGTTGTGCAAACCGATGAAGTCTTATTTTTTTAACTTTCATTTTATACCCAAGAGAAGCTGAGGCAAGAATTTATTTTATTTTATTAAATAAATAAAATTTATTTATTTAGAGAAAAACTTAGGTGAGCACTCATGGTTGTGGCAGAGATTTTTGATTTTTTTTTTGAGACAGGGTCTCACTGTATAGACCTGACTGACATAAAACTGCTACATAGACTAGGCCAGCTTCAAACTCACAGAGATCCACTTGCTTCTGCCTCCTAGTGCTGGAATTAAAAGCATGCTACACCGTGCCTGACAATAAACAAAAATGGAATAAACAAAAATGGAAGTGTTAAGAACCAAGGACCTCTTTATATCTCTTTTTATTTATCATACTAGCTAGCAATGATAAATTAGAATGTTTCAATTGCATAAAAATTATTCAAAACTTATAATGAAGTCCTTTTTAGTGCTACTCTCTTCCTCTCTCCCAAAGAACAAGTACTGTGTCAGAAAGGCTAAAGGAGTAGATCTTTGTGTTTGCCCCCCAAATGCCCATCAGCAACCTCCTCCCAACAGCCTGTGCTCTCTGACTGTGGTCCTGGGATATGACCTTATGCTGGGAGTCTATTTGTAGTGCTAGCAAACCATCTGCAGAGCTGCTGTGAGCCTAAGTGCCTTCCTCCTTTCTAATCAGCTCCTTAAGCAGAGTGAAGGTTCAGCAAATATTTGGCTTCAGCATTATTGTTCTCATTGGCATCTTTGAGTGAAGTTTACTCTGTCAGGCAAACTGGGGTTTGAATCTCTGCTTCCCCATTCCCTCCTCTACTAAATGAGCCCATGCAGAAAGAGCAGCACAGTCCCCAGAACACAGAAGGTGTATTCTGACAATGCCCATTATTATCATTATTCCCATTACTGTTATTTTAATGATGAGTTGATAACATATTTCTTGACAGTTTCACATTCTCCCTTTCATCCACATCATGGTTAGACCAATTTATCTCAGATAAAGAGAAATGTGAAGCTTAGCCTATGGGGAGGTATGTTGAACATTTTTGTCTGAGTCACTGCCTTGTGTTGTTTGTGTGTTTCAACGCAATTAATACTTACTGATCAGTAGCTTGCTGACCACCTGCGCCTTCTGACACATGAAGGGCACAGAAAATCTACAAAGATGGCACTTCATGATGAAACTGGATGGATGTGTAGATCAATAAACAAAGAAGTAAGAAATCTGAAGAAGAGCTGGTGCTCTCCAATGTCTTGAGGTTAAGAAAAGAATGATAGCCTATATGGTCAGAATGTCTGGATGATTCCTGTGCCGCTTTGCTGTGGTATGCATTAGAGTTCTACATATATGCATATATGTCCTTGTAGGAATGAGAGCTTTTGGATGGTAAACCTACATGCTTCAGTAACATTGTACACCAGAAACTTCTAACTGTAACTTTGAACTTTGCCATTTATCCTTTCAGTCTTGCAGGTTTTTATTTATGTATTTGAAACTGTCTTAAGTACATTCATATTTAGTTAGTTAAGACTTTGTCTTAAAGTTACCTTTTTATTATGATATTCTTCATATTTCTCTATGATAACTTTGATAATATTCTTAACCAAAATCTCTCTTGATATCAACATAGATCTTTTAATGACTGTTTTAAATATAGTATTGCTAGGTTTACTATTTAGGCCACTCTGAATGGAATGTCCCTGCCTTTTAATGGCTGTGTATAAACCATTTATATTTAATATAATTCCTAATATGATTGCGTTTAAGTACACCATGATGATACTTATTTATTGTTTTCTCCACTTATTTTTTTTCTCTTTTCCTATAGTCATTGGGATTACTTATTACTTCTTATGATTGTGTTTTAGCTCCACATTTGTCATATTTTCCTCAGGACTTTTGTACTTTTCACAAAGGATAGTGGGAAGGTATTAAGAATTTGATACCCAGCAAAATTGCTTTCAAAAAGAAGGCAAAACAACTCTTTCTTTCTTTCTTTCTTTCTTTCTTTCTTTCTTTCTTTCTTTCTTTCTTTCTTCCTTTCTTCCTTCCTTTCTTTCTTTCTTTCTTGTATTTATATTTTTATTTTGGCTGCTCTAGATTTTATATATATATATATATATATATATATATATATATATATATATATATATGGCTAGAAAGTCATCTCTGTGTGCATTTGTGCATATATATGTGTATGTGTATGTGTGTGTGTGTATGTGTGTATGTGTATAAATGTGTGTATGTATGTGCATGTGTGCACATGTGCATTGTATATACATGCATGTGGCTGTTCGAGGAGGCCAGAGGTCAACCTTGTAGATAATTCTCAGCTGTGTCTGGAGACATGGCCTCATTGGCACCTGAATTCCTACAGATTGGGATAGCCTGGTTGGCCAGCCAGCCTCAGGAATCAGGTGTCTCTGCCTCCCAACCAGTGGAATTACAAGTGTACACCACTATGGCTGTTTTGTTTTGTTTTGTTTTGTTTGTTTTGTTTTGTTTTGTTTTAATGTGGGTTCTGGGAATAGAACTCAAGTCCTCACACTTTCATGGAAGTTATTTTAAAATATTATTTGACTATTTTGAATATCTGCTTATCAACTTTTATCAATTCTAAAGCATCCTCGATTCTCATTTTTCTAATCCCATCTCTGTGCTATTGTTACCACATATTTTCCTACATGTTATAAACTTTCAGTGTATTTTTTAGTATTTTGCTTTACACACTAAACTATACTTTAAATTACAAAAAGTGATGTTTACCTTTGTTTTTATATTCTCTGGAGCTTTGTAACGTTGTAAAGAGGAACTTTTCATCTGACACCATAGCGTTCATGTCTGAAGAACTTCCTGTAGTATTTTTGTCTTGAAGTATGAGTTTCTGTTCTTGTGGAAAGGTTTTTACTTTGTTTCTTCATTTAAAAGCAATTTTGCTACTAAATGCTCAGCAGTCACCCAACCCTCTCCCAGTCCTTAAAAGGCATTCCTCTTATTCTTGCTTTCAAAGTTTATTAGAAATTTACTGTGACAGTCACCTTTGTTTCTGAATTTCTAATATTTGTTTCAGTTGGGTTACTTTTGTTTGTTGTAGTACTGTGTGTGTGTGTGTGTGTGTGTGTGTGTGTGTGTGTGTACATGTATGTATGTATGTATGTATGCACCTGATTTACTCCTCTGAGGGTTCTTTGAGATTCTTGGTTTTGTGGATTTTATTCTCCATTCATTTTGGAAGATGTCTGCTCATGAAGTATTTTCTCTCCCCCCATTCCCATATATCTTCCTTCTGGAACTGTATCTGCAAGCGAGTAAGAGTAAGAACACTTGATATCAGAATTCTCTTCGGTATCTATTCTGTTTCCTCAGCTACTGTCTTTTCCTGTAGCTAATTTCTGTTGATTCAGCTTCAAACACACTATTTGCTTGTCTGGTCTAGACTATGAATGGGCCATGTGAAAGAAATGCTTATTTCTAATGTCATTTTACGATTCTAGCTTTCACTTAACCTTATCATTTACCTGTATTCCCTGATTCCTTGCACTACTCCTAAGCGACACTACACTTCTAGATACTTGTTAAAGTTCCCTCAGAGCCACTCAGCTAATCCAACAGCTAGACATCCATGGGTCTGTTTGTAATGACTGTCTAACTCTTGAAAGCTTTTGTCCTTGTCTTGTATGTGTTTAGGAAGTTCCACTTGACTGCTGGATTCTAACCTCAGAACAGAGTGTATTGCAGAAGAGCATTGTGTTCACAGCCTGCATCTTCCTATGTCACAGGGTGGTGGCCTAGCCTCGTTACTGGTTGGATTACATATAGGTCTCATTGCTGTTTTGTGTCCCGTGTTTAAAATTCCACTGTTGCTGGACTGCTACCATCTGACCTGGACTCCTGTGGTTCTAGTGGTTCTGCTCACAGTCACAGTGGATTCCTTGGTCTTTGACCTGTATTTCCCTAAGTGCAGGCTACTGCTTCTGAAACATGTTACATCAGTTAGGATGCAGAGGTGAGTCTCAGATCTCCAGGCTGAGCCTAAACTGTGGGCTGTCTGTATCTTAAGAGATCCCTTCTTCACTCCTTGGATGTAGGATTCTGGGTAAAAAGATATCAGAAAAAGTGAGCTTTTTCAAGTCTAAAACACCTCCATATTCTGCTTTAAAAATTCTCAGTTGATGGTGATTGCTTTTCAGCTACTTCAATGGAAATGATTGCTTGACTTGATTCAAAGGAAAATATAGAATTGTCATAAAACCCACCCTAGTAATATACTAAAAGAGGTTGCATATGTGATAGTTAAAAGACATAGTTTTCAATCATGGTATCAGACCACCACCTCCAACCAGATGGATGATAGCAATGTGTAATAGTTGTTCAATGATCTTTGGCAGATAATATCTCTGGAAGACACCATTAACTAAAACCCTGACACTATCTGTGTTTAATATCTATGTAGATTTTGTGCCTCATGTCTGATGGGTTCTTGACATCCAGAACTTGTAAGAACACACCAAGATAGAAATTCTAATTAAAATGCCATTGAGACCTGGGTGTGGTGGCACCTGAGTTTATTCTCAGCTCTCCTGAGGCAGAGCAACCAGGTGCATCTCCGTAAGTTTGATGCTGGATTAGTCTTCATAGTGAGTTCCAGGATATTCAGGCTTCACAATGAGACCCTTTCTCTTCACAATAAACAAACAAATAAATACAAAGTCACTGATAAAATAGAGAGCCATTTTAGCTCTCTGACAGATTTAAACTGTTGCACCATTAGGAAATTCAATTTTGTCTTGCTAAGAGGCTTTCTTTTTTAAGTTTATTTTTGTTTTTCTTTTTTCTTTCACAAATTTTGTTGCTGTTAGCATTCACAATAATGAGCTGCAGTGTAACTTTCACAAATATATGTCATCCCCCGCTGTCTCGCTTCTTCAGCTAGGCCCTACTATCTAAAGTATCCACAACTTCCCACTCAGCACCACCAGCTGAGGAACTGCTCAAACCTACGAGCCTGTTGGAGCATTTTACATTTAAACCATGGTGATATTTAATGCAACAATTAAAAGTTTCTTTTTTAATACATCTACTTATTTATGTGTGGTGTGTGCATGCACGTGTGTGTGTGTGTGTGTGTGTGTGTGTGTGCAGATATGCGTATATGTGTGCAAGAGTGTGTGTGTGTGTGTGTGTGTGTCTGGATATGTGGGTATGTTTGTGTGTGCCAGTCCAAAATTCAACCCTTCTGTGGTGATTCTTGTTGATATCCATGACAGGGATGATGTGATAATCTGTCACTTAGTCTGAGCAGAGGTGATAAGAGTGTGTACAACCCAAGATAGTGCTAATAATAGCTTCTCTTGGCTCTCTTCTTTGCCCAGTTCCTACTGGGAAGCTGGGAGTCATGGTCTCCTCTAGTTGACTTCCTTTTTCTTCGACTTTGTGGAACCATCCCTACACCACAGAGATCTAACTACAAATGTTCCTCCTCCAAACACTTGGAGATTAATCTGTATATCTACCTGTCTATCTCCTCAGATTCCTTTCTCTCTCCCCTCACTGGCTGTCAAATGCCGTGGACACACTCATGCCACCCTCTTGCCTAGTTCTTTGATATTTCCTCCTTGCTTGACTATGGGTACAGTGTCCTTCTCCTGTCCTACCCCCTTAGCTGACCCTGAACAGACTTGCTTTCTGGCTGAGCCCAGTCCTGCTGTCCCGCCATCTTTGTTTCCCTGTGTTGCTGTTGAATTCCTGCTGCCCTCAGCAACGTTTTCCAGCTTCACTTTCTCTGAAGCCCTTGCTTTTGCTTCTTGTTCTCTTGCCCTAACCCTCAAAACTCTCTCCCATGAACCACGGACATAATCAGAGAATGCTCACACTCACGAGTGCTCTGAAGTATTTCTTGCATTGATTGGTTTGAAGGCCATCTCATCTCTTGCTGCCATGTTGAAATCCTTTGGCCTCTTGCACAAGGTCAGCAAGGTAGGTTAGCTCCTGATGTGTATCTCTTTCCATTTCATATGTTCCCCATCATGATCCTTCATGCATGTATAAGGAAAGTACTACCTGCTATGTGAAGGCACCCAGGCTGAAGGAGTGGATCTTCTGATGTCACAGAGGCAGAGGGCAGGCAAGCAAGTCTGGAATTTTGTCAATGAGATTAGAAGTGAAAGTGCTGGCCAAGCTCTCGACCAGTCCTCCAGTGTCAGGGCAATGTGGCTAGTTAGTATATGCAGGTGCTCAGAATAGAACGCTCCTCTGCTGTCTTTCATCCTCTGTGAGCCTATGCATTCCTGCTCTTCTCTCATGGAATGTTCCTGCATGTCTGTCTTAAGATTCTCTGCTGATCTCCTTATGGATGCCATGCATCCCCCATGAACCCTAACCCCTTTTCAGAACCTTCCTGCATTGTCATTAACATCATAGACAAAGCAAGGCTTATCCGTCATTACAGACACCTAGACTGAAAGCCTGCAAAGTGAACACTTTTTTTTTCTTCCTCATCCCCCATCCATTTCTCCAATGGATTCTGCCTCTGAGTTGATGCCATTTGCCATTAGCTTCCCCAAAGCATCTAGATTTTGCAGCCATTCTTATCTCAGGTGTTCTGGGATCCCCCTTTCAGGTCCATCTCTCTACTCAACATCAGCAACATTGCAAGATTCCTGAAGCTGAGGACATGTTAAGGAGTTCAAGGCCCTTGCCAGGTGCCATGATGGGTGCCTTCCTTGTGCATCTTAAAGCAAGCATGGAACAGAGTGGAGCTACTGCCTTCATTTCTCCTGAGCGAGGCAAGCACTCTGAACTCAACATACAGTGCACTCCATTTGTAGTACATTCTTCCTCTCGCTTGAAAGCCCTGACCTAGCACTTAACATCCTGTAAGGTAGCACCCCTCTTCCCTGACAGTATCTGACCTGGTTTTTTTTTTTTTTTGCCACAGTTGGAGTCTGTCTTCCCTAAGGTGCCAGGTAACTTGAGCACAGGCCCTCAGCTCAAATTTCTCACACACTATTGCAATTTTCTCTCCCACGCAGCAGATGCCTAGAGACAGGGGCCTTGTCTTGCTTGCCTAGGTACTTTCAGCACCTTGCACACAGCCTGGAAGTCACAGGTACTCAGATATCCAACTGTGTGAATTAGAGAGATCAAAGGCCCCTGGAATTGGCAGCTGCAGAGAGGAATGGGTACTACAGGTTAGGAAGAGAAAGTGCAGGCCAAATCATGGGCATTTAGTTAGTGTGTGTGTGTGTGTGTGTGTGTGTGTGTGTGTGTGTGCGCGCGCGTATATTAAGAAGAAAAGGCAACAAAGAAAACGCAGTTCTAACTCCTCTCCCTCTCCTAGTGTTCTTCTTCCTGGGAGCAGAGCCAAGGTGCATTTAGAGGAGTCTAAAGTTTCTCAGGAAAGTTGGCCATTGTAAAGCACATCAAGAAGGTTGGTGTATTGCACTTTTTTTCCTGGCACATGGTCGGACAATTACACTGTGTGAGTCCTAAAGGACACTTTAGTTCCAAGATTCTGCAGAATAGTCTCGAGTAAGTCTTTGATATGGAGAAGTCCAAGACAAGATGTCGCTTTGCAGGGTGTAAAAGAATCCACACAAACGCAGTTGGTGTACATTATTACCTGGATGGCTCACTACAAGCCCGCTCCTGCCTGATAAACTCTATTCACCGCCCCTGAGACGGTGAAGAAGGAGCCCAGAGCCAAGAAAGCAGGGTATGGAGCCCGGAACCAAAGTCAACAGCAAAAGAAAGATCTGAAAGGAAGGACATTCTAGCTCATCCTTTAGTTTCCTTTCATGCTTTATGGCACCTTGGAAGGAACAAAAGCTTTACAGAGAAAAGGCTGTCTTGGCAGAGAACAGCTCCCTCCTCACTGGCTTCCCTGTGTTCTCAGTTTTGCTGTTTCCCCACAGACTAACGCCAAGACCAGGTTGAACATTCATCTTCTCTCCCCTCCCCCCCTTTTCTCTCCTTCATTTCTTTAATAGTTCTGGCAGGAAGAGCAGAAACAAATGTGACTTACTGTGCTGGGGAGGGGCAGTTAGGTATGCACAGACCGACCCGGTTATCTCTGTCTCTCCTTCCTTCCCCATCCTTTCCCACCTCCCTCCTCTAGCTCTTCTGTACCCTTTCTCACTCCTGATTCTTCCTCCTCTCTTCCTCTCCCCTCCTCTCCTTTCCTTTCTTTCCTCTTTCTTCTGCATCCTTCCTCATTTGGCCCTTCCCTCCCCTTCGTTCTCCCACCCCTGCCTCTGAGTGTGCCTGGCTCCCGCTCTCCTCCATTCGAAGCAAGCAGGACAGTTCTCAGAGGGAGCATTCTGGAAGACAGTTCCAGTGTGATCCCTGACGATGCATGTTCGTTATTGCAGCAGCTCCTCAGACCCACGGTTATGCCCATCTCCAGCTGTTTCCCTCGTGCGAAGGGTCACATTTACATATTTCTCCTGGCCGTTCTTTGTTTCCTGTCTGAAGTCCAGAAGCAGGTATACCATCTGGGCAGGAAGTTAGGATTGCCACACACTGCTGAATGAATCAGAAGACCGGCCCATCAAATTGCTGATTTTTCTCAACTCGATCCAAATGAATTTCTGGATAAACAACACTTATGAAGATGTCTTTGAGTAATTCTATTTAGAAAAATAGGTTTTCATTCCCCATTTCACGGTGTTTTCTGAACACTGTATTCTAATCACACGGAAACGTTTTGCTCTGAGGGCCCGTGGAAATGCTGATAGCTTAGCTGCCAAAGAAACGGGAGGGTTCCTCCACAAGCAAGCACAAAGCCAACAGTATTCATCCAGATTCTGGTGAAGTCTTTTTCTTAAGCTCGTGGGTCTGTAAAAATACAGCTGAGAAGCATGGGGAAGCAGCATTCTCCAGGGGCTCCTTGGCACTTTCTGCTTCCGCTTGGATCAGAAATACCATGAGAACATCTCTTTTCCCCCCTTGTAACATTTCAACACTCTGGCTTTCACTTGCAGATGGAAAGGAACAGAGGGAGCAGAAGAGGAAGGAGAGAAAAACACAGCTGAACTTTTCTTAACCTAGAAGTTATTGCAGTTTTTACGCGAAGATGTGGGCCAGGGCCTCCTCAGCTGAAGCCAATTGTCTCGCCCTAAGAAACCGTTCAGGGATACACTCTTCACAAGACATTGCTGTAGAAGGCAGTCATTTCCTGGAAATTTCCACATCCTGGAAGCCTTGAGTTGGGGGTTCACCTCCTGATCCTGCCACCCCTTCATCAGCCTCGCCTGCTCCACCAGTGTCACAGAAATAAAAAAATGAAGCCACGCATCCAAATAGATGCATGCTCTGTTGCTCATACAGTGTGTTCCATGTCAGCTTGAGGATATATGAGTGGATGGGTTGCAAACACTAGCTGCAATCATTCCTTCAGCCTACAGAGAGGGAAAACAGCTAAGCCTGTCCCTAGGCTGGGACAGGAAGATATGTGTATGTGCATGTATGTGCATGTATGTGCATGTATGT
Source organism: Mus minutoides (assembly GCA_902729485.2). Lineage (NCBI taxonomy): Eukaryota > Metazoa > Chordata > Mammalia > Rodentia > Muridae > Mus > Mus minutoides. The sequence continues at coordinate 669,230 of LR749674.1, read as the reverse complement.
GCATGTATGTGCATGTATGTATGAGCCTGTGTTGGAGGTAACAGCAGGACATGCTTGATAAAGGCTATGGAGTTTCATTCTGTGGTTAAGAAAATAAATCCAGAATATGAAGATAGCCAGCCACACCACTCTGAGGATATATGAGAAACCAACTGGGTGGATTATGTCTTTGTGAACTTTATCTTTATATTGAAAAGACATAGTCAAAGTCATAGTCTTTAAAATTCTAGGATCCAGGCTTTTGCACTGGGACCTGGAAGCTCTTCCCTTGAGGAGTAGAGACCATTTCTCCATCAGCCTCTTCTGGCTGCTTCAGGACCTGTGTTGCAAATGGAATATGCAGGAATGAGACTGAAGAGACTTTGAAGTCAGTGAGCTCTTACCCTTGCAAACACAGGAATCTGATAGCTGAAGCTGTCTCCTAGCCTAGCCTACACACACTCACACACACACACACACACACACACACACACACACACACACACACACGCGCGCGCGCGCGCGCGCGCGCGCACACACACACTTAGAGATAGAGAGAGAGAGAGAGAGAGAGATAGAGAGAGAGAGAGAGAGAGAGGGGGGAAAGGATGTCTTTTTAAACATTTAGAGTAAAATTACTTAAATTTAAGAATCCATAGCAAGACAAACAGCATGTTCAGATAAGATTCGTCTTGATGCTGTGGGCTAGCACATTTGGCTTCTATTGTTGTTGAAGATGATGTAATTGTGACTTAATAAGAAAAATTATTAAAAGGATTATGAGCTTTCTTGGCAAAACCCAGGGAGAAAAGGTCAACAGGAATGCCCACCCACAAACCTCTTCTGTGTTTGCATTTAAAATGAACCTCACTGTATAAGAAAAAAAAAAAAAAAAGGAAAGGAAAACATAAAACTAGAAGCATAAAACCGACAGAAAACAACCTCATTCAAGAACCGAGTTTTTAAAAACCTAATTTATGTTGACTTTGTATTCTCTAGGTAGAAAGAAACTTCTCCATGAAATGAGGACTTTGAGCTCAAACTTTTAAGGAATCCGTGTGTTTGCATCAATTTTTAAAAGGTTTTATGACTAATGAACTCGGATTTCTTTTGGCATGGCATAAAATCCATTTGTACAGCTTTTAATTAAGGATGCAGCCTAGGCAATTAAAAGGAAGAGAAGGGACTGCATCCCAAGTCCTAGGAGAACTCCAGTCGGAAAAATTATGGTAATGCTGTGTGTCCCGGAGCCGTCTCTGAGAGTCACAGAATGGCGAGGAATCACCTCCACTACATGAGGACAGTCTGTGTAAGGCTAATAATTAGGAACATTTAATTTTAATGTGCATGGGCCTTGTTTACCTCTAATCTCACTGGTATTTGCTGGGGGACTGGGATCTAGCAGGAGGATCATCTAAAATTGAGTTTAGAAAGCAGAGACTGGGTCAAACTCCCAGCCCATAATACAAATACTGCAGTTGCCTCATAGACAGGGGAATTCCTAATGTTGGTTTTAATATTTAAAGTTGTCAGTGCCATTATTGAGAATATTAGGATGCTTTCGTGCCTAACTGATTAAAATTACATTTGGAATAATAAATGACACGTAATGTACAAATAGCTGTCTACTCCCACATTATTTTTTTAAGTCTGAAAATTCTTAACAACTGTGATAGAAAGTAGCCTGAGGTACTTCAGGGACACTTTGGTTGAGAGGGTGGGGGGTACAAACTCGAGCCAGCTGTTACGTTGTAAAAGAGTTTGACACAAGTCTGGAAAGAGCCTCTGCCCTCATCAAGTTGAAGGGAGGTCTCCTCTGCAAACACACTTCCTTCCCGAGCCCTGAATGACTGAAGGGTTTTGTTAAAGTAAGTCTTAACTCTGCTGAGTCAAGCCAGCCATCTGGTTGACTAATCCAAGCCTTAGTGTTTTCCTAAACGTACAGGACAAACTTCAAATGTGTTGTGTGTGCTTGCTAAAGCTGGACTGGTCCTTTACAAAGCCATCTCACTTCCATCTTCGCTCCAAGAAGTATTTATTTTTACTTTAGGGATGTGTGTGGATGGATGCAGGTATTTTTATTTTTGCATACTGTATATGTGGATGTGGATGGGCATATGTATATGTATGCGCATATAACCCTGTATTTTGTGCTTGCTGTGCCCAAGGAAGCCAGAAGAGGGCGTCAGATTATCCTAGAATTGGACTAGTTGTGAGCTGCTATGTGGGTGCTGGGAACTGAACTCAGGTTCTCTGTAGGATTAGCCACTGAGCCATCCCTCCAGCCCTTTGGTTTCAATTTCCTGAGAGTCAAAGCCACACATACAGAAGAACCCTTTGCTGTGTTGCTCAGAACACTGGGACACTGGGTCCCATCCTGCCCAGGTAGTCCTCCTGGTGAGGAAGACTAACTCAGACCCATGCTAGGATCCCACAGCCCAAGTGGAAGTTTAAAAGCCTTTTTGAGATGTATGTGCATCACTTGGTCATAGTCCCAATTGCCCAGGCAAAGCACCAGAAACACCTTTGGCTTCTTCCCTGGCCTCACTCCAAGTGCACCTGGAGACTGGGACAGATGGTCCATGATCTGGAATAAAGGTCTAGATATGCCTTAAGTGCCCCAGGCATGAGAGATGGTAAAGTCACTGCTTCCTTGAAAATGCACCAGCTTCTCCTTTATTGTGAACATGACAGTTAAAAAAAATAATTCATATATTTTCCAAAAAATTTTTAGCTTTTGAGAAAAATGATTGGCATGATCAAAGTACTCCCATACATACAAACAGCCTTCCCACTCCTGCCTGCTCTTATTAACACTTGCATTAGCAAGGGACTTCTGTGACAGTCGGTGGACTGCTAGACAATGAAGAGCTATGCCACAGCTGACATGAGAGCTCCGTCTTGGGGCGGAACAAATTCCACGAGTCCCGATAAAAGAGAAGCGATGTGGTCTTCCCCTGGCAGCGTCACTCAGAAGAGCTCTTTGCCCTACATCTCCCCTGTGACTCACCTCTTCATCCCTCCTTCCCTCTAAAAATAGGGATGGGATCATTTATTCCCGATTACAATTATGAAATTAAAATGTTTCCCCAGTGCCTCCTGTACTACACACCAACCTATTAATCTGTTGTGCCCTGCTTCACCTGCAGGAGCTACTCAAAAAAGCCAAGGCCTAGGAAACCTTCATGCTATAGATGGTTTGGAGCTGCACAAACCCAGTGAGTTGTTATGTGAGTCACAGTTACTCTGCATTTCCAAATCAAGCATGTTCTGCCCCCATGCACACAGTCCGAAGGCGAAATTGGGCTGATGTTTCAACTGCTTTCAGTCTTGCATCTTCATCTCTTGTAAATGAGCATTACCATAGAAATTTTAATCTTTCATTGATAAAGTTTAAACCTATAGTTAACCTCCACAGATCTCTCTCGTCCCAGCTTATATTTGCATGTAGTAAACTCATGGGCGTCCCATTACCAGAGCTTCACATTTCCATCATTGCTGTCTGATTTTCTCCCTAAACTGTCGTTTGTTTGGTAATTCTCTCAGCTCTTGAAATGTGTCTCATTCTGTTTTTCTAATCAAGATGATTCAAATATCTTCTTGATGAATTGTTCTTGCTGTAATGGAAGGTAATTTTTTTTCATTTTAATTATTATTTTCTCTGTATCAGTAGTGTCTCTTTTATTTCAGTTATATTTTTACATGTATTTATTAAGGATGCTTTTGGGTCTCTCTGTTTGGGTGTATTTTTAAAATAAGTAAGCGATTTTCAAATTCTCCTGATTTTCTAACTTTAACATATCTTTATTACATTCAGTAGTGTACACCTTTAGAATAAGGACTACCTAACTTCCTGTTGCTCATTTATCAACACCTTCCTTTGTGTGTTTCTTCTTCCATGTTCTCCAAGAGAACATTCTTCCTTTCTTCCTTAGTCCCTTCGTCCTTCCCTATTACTTCCTTCCCCTCCCTCCCTCCCTCCCTCCCTCCCTCCCTCCCTCCCTCCCTCTCTCTTTCTTCTTTCTTCTTTTTTCCTGCATCCTTCATAATTGTCTCTAAGGATCTGGGAGATTAGATTGTATTCCTCATTCAGTTGGTTAACTGAAAGTATTTAACTTTTGTTTCAGAATAATAAATATGAGCTCAAGCCTGGTGTTGTGAGCCTGGAATCATTGGTACCTAAGATTCTCTGCAGAGTAAGTTCAAGGCCATCCTAGAGAACTTAGTGATACTACACCTCAAAATAAACCAGTCAAATGTATTGGAGATACAGCTCTGTGAGAGACACATGTCAAGCAAGAGGCACCAGGTTCAAACCCCAGAATGACTATAAAATAATAAAGTAACCAGCCCTCATCTCTATGTCTCATTTCTGTGCAAAGGCAGGGCTCTTGCTAATTCAACCACAAACGAACTGATTCCCCGCCTCACTCTTATCTTCCATGTTACTCTTTTCTTGGGTTGAGTTCATTGTATAAAGCACGCAAATTAATTATGAGTGCTGATCGTCAATAATTAATTAAATCTAATGATGTACCTCATCAATATCTATTGCACCCCCTTTTCCCTCTGAGCTTGATTTCATTCTTGCAGAAGGAAGTCTTAAGGCTTCTTTCAGTGAAGCTCTTCAGGTGGAAATTTTCTTTTTACTCTTTGTTCATTATCTGAAACTAACTTCCACATTCTCCTCTTCTTTCTTCTCTTCTTCTCTGCCTCTCAAGTGCCCCAGGCTACCCATGAACTCCCGATCATCCTGCCTCTATCTCCCCAAGTATTGTGTATTTCTTTTATTATTTTTCTTTTCATTTTTTCTGCTCCTAAATAATAGTCATCTAAGTACAGAATTCAAAACATGATACTGTTTTCTTCTCATAACTTTGAACTTCTTAATGCTATTCTCAGTCTCTGGACTTGTTTTCTGCAACAGAGCCCTCTTCTCTCCCTCAGCCCCTCTCTTGGTAAGTAACCTCCCAGTCTGTCTGACTTTGCTGCTGTTCTGTGGTTTTGCTGCAGTGTATCACATATTTTTGTCCTAGTAAGTTCTCAAACAACCTCTTCAATCTGAGGACTTCTTTGTGCCTTCAGTTGGGGTGGTTTTTAGCTATTATGCTCATCAGATAATTATTGTCTACTGTAGCCCTTATCTCTGCTTTTGGAATTTTAAATAACACTGATGTTTAGTGATTCCAGAGGAGTCTGGGAATGTCTCTTCCCGTGCTTTTTGCCCCTTGCTGTAAACCATGCTTTCTTAGTGCTGTTCGTGGGATGTTCTTGGTCTGCCTTCTGGGCTTACTTCTGTTGGCACGTTCAACAGAGTGTGCTTCCAAGTGGGCTCCTCCACAGCTTCCATTCTGATTCACATCCTTGAAAGTCCCTGCTGGTCCTATTTCACCAAGACTGCTTTGACATATTGTTTCTTTGTGTCCCAATTCCTTGCCTTTTAAAATAGGTGCATCTTTTAAAAGAGGTAAAGGACTGAGTTATAACTCTGTGCTTCAGCACTTGCTCTAGAATCTTTTGCTCCTCTGAAGATTTTAGAAATGCTCCTAGTTTGACTTGCTTTGGAGCAAGTGCCTTCACTGGTGGCTGTGCCACGTTTGCTCAACACCCAGCCACTGCTGGCCCCTGGGCTTGCTGTATTTCTAGTCTGCAGAGAGCCCTTTTCTACTCCCAACCTGACTTAGCTGGTCTGCTCTCGCCGTATGGCTCCTCTGTGCCGTGTTAACCTAAAATCCCATTACCAAGAGATTGCTAGAGATACTGAGGGTTCTATGACTATTGTCACTGTGGGTGGGCTGGGGCACGAGGGTGTCTCCATTGTCTCATTCTCTCCAGAAGGCAGCTTCTAGTGAGGAACAAACATTCATGGCCTAAGTGTCACCTTTCAGATATGGGAACCTCCAGCAGTGGTTCTATGGGAGACCTATGGGTCCCACAGAACATGGGGAGAGTTGTCCCTGGCTTCTGCAGTAGCTCCTTCCAGTGTCCCACGGAAGCCTCAGGATGAGCCTACTTTCTGTCTGCTGTCCTGACTCTGAGAGTGCAGAGGGCTTGGGCCTTATGACTGTGTTCCTGTAGTGTTTGTTGTTATTGCTTCCTCTCTTGATTTATCTGCTACCCTTGTGTGTTTAGGATGAGAAGTGACAGGCTATACCAAAATATCAAAGTTCTCTTTCCCTATCAGCTTGCCCTCTGCCCCTCTTCTTGTCAGTACTGGGGAATGAACAGAGGGGGTCACATATTCCAGAGCAAGTACTGTACCACTGAGCTACATCCCCAGCCATTAAAAAGAAATTTCTCTTGATATTTGATTGTACTGAATTTAAACTTGCAATCTTTTAAAAATACTTATTTATTTATTTATTTATCAATCGATTGATTGTGTTTCTGCATAAGTGTATGCACACCACATGCCTATAGGTACCTAAGGAGGCAAGATGGTGCCAGATCGCCTGGAACTGGAGTAATATGTGATTGTAAGCCACCTTAAGGGTGCTGGGAACTGAACTTGGGTCCTCTGCAAGAGCCCTATCTATTCGTCATCTCTGAGGCATCTTTCCAATCTCCTAAGCTGACAATTTTAGGCCTCAGCCTCCCAAATACTGAAAGCATGGTTTCTAACCATTACAGATAATTTGGTTATAAAACAACCCTTCCTCATTTGTTATTTTATTTAATTATTTATCCCTTCCAATTACAAATAACTAACATTCTATTAAACAGATTTTACAATCCTATCTGCAGCCTATAATAGGTTCCTGTGATGATCTGTATATGTTCGGCCCAGGGAGTGGCACTATTAGAAGGTGTGGCCCTGTTGGAGTAGGCATGTCACTTGGGATGTGGGCTTTAAGACCCTCATCCTAGCTGCCTGGAAGCCAGTCTTCCACTATCAGCCTTCAGATAAAGATGTAGAACTCTCAGCTCCTCCTGCACCATGCCTGCCTGGATACTGCCATGCTCCCACCTTAATAATAATGGACTAAACCTCTAAACCTGTAAACCAGCCCCAATGAAATGATTTCCTTCTAAGACTTGCCTTGGCCATGGTGTCTGTTCACATCAGTAAAACCCTAACAAAGACAATTCCCCAGAATAGAAGGATCTGGGTCAAAAGTCTAAGTGAAGCTATATGATATGTTAGTGGTTATTAGGTTTTTTTTCAATAATTACTACTGTTTTCCACCCACCTGTTGTGGATGTGGTGCAGATGTGGGACTGGTTGGAGGGGTGTGGTCATAGGTATAAGTGTGGATACAGGTTTGGAGATAGAAACAAATGTGGAGATGGGTGTGAATATGAATCTCAGAAACAGGGGTGTGGATAGAGCAAGGGTGTTGCTGGTGAGTCGAGCACATAAAGGTGAGATGACAGCCCACGTCACAGCAGTGCTGAGAAGTTAGGAAGGGATGCTACAAAGGTGCCTCCTCACCTTCCTCCTTCTCTTCCTCTGGACCTTCCTCCATTCTTCTCTCCTTTCTTCTTTCCCTCATTCTTTCCTTCCTCCACCCACTTCTCTCTTTTTCTCCCCTTTGTTCTTCCAATGCCTCTATATATAGACTAGGTTGGCCTTGAACTCTCAATTCTCCTGCCTCAGCCTTCTGAATGCTGGTTAGACATCTAAGACTAGAACAATCTGTGATCATTAAGAAACACTGGAATGATACAGAAAAAGCATAAATATAATTAAAAACAGTATTCTTAAATTTCTTTATATATATATATATATATATATATATATATATATATATATATATATATATATATATATATACCCATGGTCAATGACATGATACATACTTATCTTACATTAATGTGATAAATACAATATTGAATATAATTGCTTTTTTTAAAATTTTATCTTCCCCCTCAATATGTGGTCACCTTTCTAGTTACTAAAATGTCTCTGTGTTTATTATTTGTCCATGTTTCAATGTCTGTCTCCTAATTTAATCAGTCTTACCCCTCTGTAAGTCACATCCAGTCTTAAGACTGAAAATTAGCACAGTGATTATTTGAGGTCCTGTGTTAGTCCTCTGTCCTCACTCCCCTGTCTAGCTATGTTCCCGTGTCAGACCAAACTGCTATCTACATGACTGAGCATGGAAAGGGGCCTGACTTGGGAAGCCTACAACTATTTGTTGGCTGACAGGAGACAAGTTACGCACACTGACAGAGTGACTATGCAAGCTCCAAAAGCCACATCTTGAGAATGTTGCCCTCAGAGAAAAGGGCGTTTGTGAAAGGGTTTCCAGAAAATACAGGGTATCTGTGAGTATAGGTTTGTAGAAAGGAGGTCAGGAGAAGACAGGACAGACATGGAGACTCAGAGAATCAGCTCCATGAGAGACGGTTTGCTCAGCAGGAGGGCAGGAACATGAGTGACCAGAAAGCGTCTGGTCTACACAGAAATAGCCAATTTCCCAGGGTGCATTGCTGATTACAGACTACAGGGAGGCAGAAAGTATTGTGGACTCTATGGAACCCTGAGGCCAAATTAACCCTTTCTCCCTTGAGTTGCTTTTGTCAGTGTGTGTGTGTGTGTGTGTGTGTGTGTGTGTGTGTGTGTGTGTATCATATTGTTGAGAAAGTAACTATGCCATGGAGTGACGAGCAATGTCAGAGAAGCTATGAGAGCCAGGGGTAGGAGGGCACCTATGCCATGAGAGCAAAGGACAGTGGAAAACAAAGTAATATGGGAAGATTAGAATTCTGCCTAGGACACGTGACATTGAGCCTGGCTAGCAATGCTGAGGTCTGGTTAATTCCACAAGTCCAGCCTACATCAGAGCATCCCAGGCTGCAGACATGTGGCTCTCAAAGCCTTGCATTACAGTGGCCGAGAGGAAAGAGTGAGGAGGATGAAGTCATCCCTCAGGGACCCATGGGACTATCAGGATGAGATCTGGGACACGGCAGTGGAGAGCACACATTGAATGGATGCAGAGTGGGACACAGAGCTGATAGAGATCTCAACAAAACAAAGAACACAATCCAGACAGGTGTGGGCTGAAAAGAGGATAGAGAGGGAGATGGAGAGATGTGAGGGTACAAAGCCCCAGAGTGGGACCCCACATCCCCAGCCAGAGCCCTCCATGTCTCAGCACGGCAGCAAGAGATCAGCTTGCATGGGGTCGTGGTAGGGTCTGGGAACACCTGTGCTGCTCAGGCCCAGGGACTCCAGGCAGCTGGTTCAATGACATCATCTAAGCCCTTTAAGCCTGGACAGGAACCCACACAGATTGCAGCAATGTTGATACCATTGTGTGGGTCCCTCATCAGTCTCAGGGTTAGAGTAGCTCTCCTCCTTTGAGAGCATGCATGTCTATCGGAGCAAAGTCTGGAACCAGAAGAAACTGCACTCAGTGCAGTAAAGCCAGCTGGCATCTGACAGCAGGTGCCACCCTGGGGTGGGTGGCAGATGGAAGGCAGAGCCCAGGTGTCCCATTGTGCCTTCCTGATGGAGGCCTCAGACATGGATACAAAGGAATTCAAATTAGTAGTAGAGGAAAAAAAATCACTGGGGACTAGCAGGTGCCCAGTGTTCCAGTGAGCAGCCCAGTGTCACTCGGAGGCTCCTCCGGGCAGAGGTGCCATGCACTGACTGCTTTTGCATTCCAGTGAATGGTCTCAGTATCACACACCACAGCCAAGAATGGATGCAAGCTGTAAATCAAAAGCATAAAATATATGAATGGAGAGAAAATGCATTCTGGCTGTAAGAAGAGACATCTGTTGGGCTCCATATAATATAATTAACAACTGGAACCAAGTGGAAGCAGAGGATTGCCCCGAGCCCCCTGGGAAGAAGCCTGTTTATTGTGATGACCTCATGAGGCCCAGGAAGAAATTGACAGGGTCATCTCAGACCACCAGGAGGGAAATGCTTATGTTGGGAGAAAGGATGCTCCCCGTTTAAAAATGTGTGCATGCCACTCAGAAACGAGGAGGGGGCTGGGCCAGCTTGTACAGTGACATCATTCTGCTCCCTGACACTTTTGGTGATAGAACGTCAATGGCTGTGTTGCCTCTTCCTTTCCAGGAAAATACACCTTGGATGTTCATGCTCACTGGTCCACTCTCCAAAGGCCCTCCAGTCTGTGACAAATCATCATGAGTTCTTTCCTTCTGTTCAGTCAGGCCACACATGACACCAAGCTACAGGAGGAACTTTCAGCTGCCTTTTCTTTTTGTTGGGATGAAGAAAGAGCTTGATGATGGCAATGGTCCCCACTGATTATGCACGCTGTACAAGCTATGCCACGGTCCCAGTCCTGAGCATACCATGGTGCAGTGCAGTAGTTATTTTTCTTGGAGGTAACAGACTCAGATGGCCTTTGATTGTCTCTTACTGAAAATTAACTGAGAATCAAAGGACTGGACTGCACACTTAATGCTAGGAAGCCCATGTGCGGTTTGAGGCAATTCAGAGCAAGAGGCTTTTTTTATGTTTGCGGCAGTGAGCTCCTGGGAAATGAACCAAGCATGCAAACCAGTTGAATTAATATTTTTCTTTCAGTGTGTCTTGGATGAATGTGTCTATCTTTAGGAAGGAGGGTTCACTGTGAATTGTGATGTCTTCCAATTGCTATCAACACCCAGATGACAATGCTGGCAAGCCAAGTGCCAGGGTTTCTGGAGTGTTCCTGACTGCTCATCTTTAGATGGCTTGAGCTTCTTCTGCTGAGCTCTGACAGACTTGTAGTCCTTTCTTCTCAGGAGTTTGAAGCAGAGTGTACTTGAATGCTCTCTCTCTCTCTCTCTCTCTCTCTCTCTCTCTCTCTCTCTCAAACACACACTAATATTCAAGTATAGGAAACCTGTACAAGTCACAGCATTGCTGCAACTGTAGCCTGCAGAAACCATAGCATGTGTGTAGTGGTGGATGGCCATAGTTAACTGACCACACTGAATGTCTGCCTGAGCCACAGCAGTATAGTCCCTTGAAGGTCTGCAGTGCCTGAATGTCCCTTGTACCAACACAATTCGTCCATGCCTAATGTTTCAAGCAGCTATGATCAATGACATGGGTTAGCTAACTTGCTCCTTTGGCTTTGACAGCCTTTTTCCCTGCCACCTCAAAGATCTTCACTTCTCAAGCTTTGGTCTGTACCTCCTGGTAACAGATCATATATGAGTCTGATGTGCCACACTGTGTCTCTTTCTCTGCAAATGTCTTTATTCTTGGTAGTAGTCACCCATAAAGCCCCGATTATCCTGCTCCCACCTCTAGCATCTATACCTACTTGGAGGTTACTCTCTAGGTAAGTGATTCATCTCCAGCATGGCATGTTAACCCTCTTTCATTCTTTGCTCCTCTGAGTGAGTGGATCACCCATCCTCCAACTTAGGAGTCCTAGAGTCATCCTTTGTTTCTATCCCTCCATGATTGGACATGTTCACCCTCCATTTCCCGACATTCTGTGAAAGTCTTTCCCCAAATTGCAGCTGCCAACGGCCCTGTGTCTGCTGGGCCACTGCTCCACTTTCTCATTGTTTCCCTTTCACCCACTTACCTTCTAAAAGTTCAACCTCTCCTTCCTCAACAGCTTTCTGGGGATCTAGGTGACATGAAGTTCTGGCACAAAATATGAATCTGTTTTCTGAGGCTATAATAGTATGTCTGGTACTAGGTACTAGACAGTTCAACAAGAATGGGTGGTTATTGCTATAACGGAGTGCCTGGGGCTAGGTGAGTCAAAGAGAATGAATGGATAGCTATTTGTTTCATGGTTCTGGAAGTTCAGAAACCCAAGAGCATGTCATTAGCATGTGAAGAGCTTCATGAAGATAGGAACTTCATCCTATTTTCATAGCATTTTCATCCCTTTGGGAGACAACCAATTAAGCGTTCTTCCTAGTAAGGTTAGTATTCATTCTCAAAGACAGACCCTGTAGCACAATACTTGTCCTCAGATCATACCTCCCAGCATTGCCCCACTGGACTGGGATTTGAAACAGGTAACAACTTTGAGATGCACAGTCAAATAGATGCACACATCACAGCATTTTTTGAAATCCTATAATGACAGCTTACCACAAGCTAGAGCCTGCAACTGGCTCTTCTCCATGTCCTGATGTCCTTCCAAGACACCAGATCTTAGTCCTTTTCTTCAGCCTCCTTTTTTGCCACAGGCTGCTTCCCCAGAAGGGCTTCTATTTCCCAAGCTGTACTGCTTTCTACACTGTCTCCCAGGCTTGTGCTGTCTGGACCACATACCCTACTACCCAACGAACTCCAAGTGGTCATGTCATATCTTGATGTCACCCCAATGCCATTTCTCGCTGGAAATATATACTGTTCAGTGAATGTCTCAGGCCTCCATCTCCTGAATTGGATCATGCATGTTTCTTTTATTTCTTGTTTCCTCAGAAAAAAAAAATAGTGCTTTATCCATCCAGGACAGCAAGGTACACATCAAGTCTTGCCAAGTAGGAAGCGTCAATAGATATCCATTGTATGAGCCAGTGGAGACTCTGTGTCTCTCAATATGGACCCTTTATATACCTCGCATATTCCTGGATGTGTCTCACTTCTTTAGTCTTCTCCCCTGAGATCCACATCAGTTTGCCAACTACTTTCTCTGAGTTCTCATTACTAGAATTACAATTGACTGGGTCTCAGCCCTGAAGTGTTCCTTTCAAAGACCTGCTTACCCAGACAATGGCACCACCATGTCTTCCCAAGGCAAGTAGCAATCATTCCCAGTGGCCTTTCTTCTAGTTTTTCTCTCGACTTTCCAAATCATCACGGACTCTGAAGAACTGCTGCCATAAGGTCCTCCAGGTGCACGAACGAGACCAGCTATGTGTTGAGCTCCTTCTCAGCCATCAGTGATGAGCAAAATTTCCCATCAAAGGAGAAAATCGCCTAGAAAGATCTTTATGATAGATACTCTGAATATAATAAAGTAAGACTCGAAAGAGATGGGACAACATGGTAAACACTCTTAACTGTCCTGAAAAATGTTCACATTCTTTCTCTTTCTGCTGATAAAATAATCTGACTCAAAGGAAGTCAAGTCCACCAAAATCAAAACAAACCAATAAATAGATTGGAACCTAGACTTGTCTTCTCTGGCACCTGCCCTGAAGGGTGGTCTTGAGACATAATTATCTAGTGGATGAGATGGAGAGGGGGCTGTCTGAGGGGAACTGACTCTTCAGGTGCCTCCTAGCTCTTTAGCTCTTCGATCTAGCTTTCTAAAATATGAACAGGAGGCTTAAGTAGCCTGTGATTGCCATAAATATCCAACGGAATGGAAGTTCTAACAAGGGTCACAGAGAACGGAAGATCAGAACTGTGAGCACCGAGCACTCTCTTAACCCAGCTTCTATCTTTGCTGCTTTATGAGGCAAACTCCACCTGGCAATCTCAGAGAGCCCCTTTCTGCCTGCCATAGGCCCTGTCCTCTCCTGCAGTGCTAGGAACGGTGCTCCAGACTCATCTTCCCATCATTCCCTTCTCCAGGTAAGCAGTACACTACTGTGCAGCACAGCAGTACTGTGAAATTCCTGCCTGGTCTGCTGTTCCACATTAAGAACCCATCACAGTCTCTGGCTCATTGCACCAAGTCCTATGGAGTCTGTTTGCTCTTGTTTGAGTGACATCATTTGAGTGTGGCATTGAAAGCTCTTTTAGCTCTGATCAGAGCCCAGCCATTGAGCATGCTCTCCAGCATTCTGAATATGTTGGATCCTTTACATGATTTCTTTCTCCCGCCATTTTTTTTTTCTTCTGAAGAGCTAAAACTCATACTTACTGTCTCAAGGAAGGAATATGGACTGTCTCAATAGATGGAGTGCTGATGTTTCTTGGTACTATCTGGTCCAGGGCATGAAATATACCCTTCATAAATGCTGAACACCTACAGCAGTTCTTCCCTTTGGGTCCATTCTCTGGAAAGTATTCAGGTATTTCTGAGTCTATAACCCCTGGTTTATAGACATGCATCCTCATACATTTTAAGGAATGTTGATAAAGGCACATTGCCTGCCCACTGATGGTAAGCACCACCTCAAGAATGTTCTAAAGCATCATGGGACTCAATAAGTTTGGCTAAGAAGAAACCTACATTTGAAAATGCTAAGTACCAGTAAATGGGAAAAGTTGGGGTCAGAGATGGACTCAACTCATGCTTGGATCTTTGTCCAATCTCCAGGATTTACAACTTGTTAAAGAATGACAATGACCAACGTCTTTCAATTGAAGAAGTTGACATGAAAATCTCCATCTTTGTTTTATCTACCAGTAAGATCATGGTGGGGTGGTTTCCCTCTTGGTGACCTCAATAATTTTTAATATTACAGAGAATTAACTTTTGTTTTCCCAGTGCTATCAATTCTTTATTTGGTTAGAATTCTTTTGGAGTAGTCTCGGTGCATATGATACAAAAGAAGGCCACAGAATCCATACAAGCCATTGTTCCCCTCATTTCTATCAACTGATATGAGTACCTCTCAGCCAACAGAAATGCAGCTAATGGAATTCGGGGTGGGGGTGGCTTGAGGAATGAGTCCACCTGACAGAGCAGCCTTCCCTGGCCTGTGGGCACCATGGAGACTCACACGGCCATCTTGAGCCCACATTGCATCCCCGCTGCCGGCACCAGTTAGAACAGCTCATTCTTGTCTCCCAATGAGTTCTGACTGAACGCCATCAACCATATGACAGGGTCTAACAAATATCAGCACTCTGCCAGGTTCAATAAACACCCTTTTCAGGGTAATGGTCTTTAATGAGGACACCAGCCATCAGCTAGGTTGGGAACACACTGTAATTATTACTGGGCAAAGATGTCTGGAAGGAGACCTGTAAGAATAAGCATCAGGACAATGCGGGGGTGGGGGGAGCTCATAAAGAAAACCACCCGAGCTCTAAACTTTGTGCTGGCAGTAGGAAAAAAAATAATAACTCAAGTTTTAGGGATCATTTCCAAAACAATGTCAACAATTTATCTAGGGATCTAGGGGTTAAATAGTCACTCATGTAATCTGTGCCAAATTTTATACATCTATAATTAAGTCAATGAGAGAATTGGTAACTTGCTTGATGGAGCACTTGGCTAAATTGGATCTATTACATGGAGTGAGGAGCACCTTCCATCAAAATAATCCTTTAGGGTCTGCCGGGAATGTCATGGATGTTTCCATCATAGCAGCTGAGACAGCCTTTGCCCCCAAGGAACTCAATATATTATGGCTGTGTTTGTGTATGGCTCATCTTCCCAATTAGAAGACCGAAAGGTTAGACATCACCTTAGATACAGCTCATGAGCACGGAGGAGGGGGGCTGACTGCATCATGTTGGGATGGGGAGGTAGACTTGGCTCGTTGAAGGAGGTGGATTGAATTGCATTTATTCACAGAAGACTAATTTGTTGATTGCATGCACAGTTCAGGTGCTGAAGTGGCCCCGAGGTGGCAGGAATGACAGAGACCCAACCCTGTCCACTTGATGACAAAGTCAAGCATGGGAGACTTAATAGGTCTAGAGAACAGGGAAGATTTTGACAGGTAAGAGAAGGCAAGGGAAGAGTGCTCTATAAATTGACACAGTACAAGTGACTGAGATGGTGATTTGCACAGAGGAAACAGTCAAAATGGAGAAAGGGCTCTGTTGTCATTGAATACCTAGTGTATATCCCAAACAAAGTGACTGGAGCTTTGCAAATTTTTGTACTAAGAAGAGCTCACAGCAACTAGAAAGTGGGGTTTTTTTTTAATTATTATAATATAATGGATGCAGAGATAATGACTACGATATTTAACAAATCTCCTAGATGCATGTGTCAGGTCAGGAGCAGTACAGTCCACCTCCAAGTCTTTCTGGTAGGGTTTCTACATGGATCGTGGCTAGTTCTCCAATCTGCCTATAATATGGGCTGCAGACAGAGAGAAAGGACCATCAGTTGGGAGTCATTAGAAACAGGACTAAATAAGGCCACCAATACCTGAAAAAAAAATCTACTCAGAGAAGTGACATGTTTGGTAGGAAGAATGATCAGGCAGTAGTAAGTCCTGTCAATGGCTTGAGGTTGAAGAATGGAATCAGGAAGGGTGGAGGGGACAGCTGGGAAGATGGATGCTGAGTGTTTCCTTGGTCCCAAGTATGTACTAGAATGGCTAGGGAAGCGAGATGGAATGCCTAGGGATTCAGGCATAGCACGGAGACTAGGGAAGGCATCTCATGCTAGAGCTGGCTCTCTTCCAGGGTCCTATCAGCAAACTGTTTAAGTCAATTGGTGCCCCAGGGAGACAAGTACTCTCTTTCCCCACTTGTCTTCAAATAGGTTAATAGGCTGTTTTCAATCCCAGCCCAAATATATAGGCAACAGTAAATGAAAAATAGAAAACAAAAAAAACCAGGTTTTAACCATGTACAGGATGACTCCAACACAGGAGGCAGTAGAAAGCCTGGGTAGTTGTTGAAACCATTGAAATGACAAGTAACACTTGCTATGAAAGTTTCCAAGGAGGACCCCTTGCGGGGCCTGTGGTCAGCATGGCTTTTGCAAACTGGCAACAAATTTTGGAAAGACACGTGGCTACCCTAGGTGAAGTGGATGGCCCAGACTTCCTCTGTTTCTGGAACTGTGATCCTCAAATCAAACAACTGTTTTTGAATTTGACATCACCCTTCAGATGACAAGCGTTTTCTAGGTCTCCTTCTAGCACAGTGTGCACTCAGGAGAAGGTAGCACTTCTAATACTACTCAAAGACACCTGAAATTAGAACATTCCACCTGCTATAGACAAATATACTCCAAGCTCAAACAGAATATACAGACAAGCCCTTCTTTGGTACTTTGTTATCAAGTAAGCAGCAGAGATCTAACAACTAAGTGGATCCTAGTTTTAGACTGTACAACTTGGCCTTGCAAGATTTGCTCCCTAGCCCTGCCTCTTTCTTTCCCAGAAACTGGTCATAATGCAATGCTTAGGGCATAGGTTGATTAGTTTTATCTTGGTATTTTTTAAGATGCAGATATTTTAAATCAGGGTACATGCTAGCAGCAGTGTCTTATGGAGTTAGCTAAACACAATGGTGAATGCTGGCAATCCCAGCACGTTGGAGGCTAAGGCTAGAAGATTGCCAGTTCCAGGAGAGTCTGGGATATATCGTGATATCCTGTGTTTAATACATAAATAAATATAATTAATACATAAACAATAATATTAGGCAGTGATTTGAATACTCTTTATGAAAGAGGTGGATACTTACATAGAAAGTAGTTATAGGCTGTAACATGTGTCTCAATTAAATCAACTAAGGACACCCAAGGCAAATGCATTAAGGAATCTCTCCCTTATCCACATGACAACTGAACATTAAAATCAGCATATTTCTTGGGAATATATATTATTTTTTTTGAAAGAGGCACTCTGACTTTTAAAAGAATCTTAGCCTGGCAGTTCATAAAGTTCTTGGTTCCCGCAAGCTCACCAATGACAAAAGGGAATCTATAGCTAAGCCACACTCCAGCAACTATTTTTATCATGTAATATATTGGTTTTTCTCCTTTTATTTTGGATTCTATAGGTGATTTTAATTGTAATAACAGTGAGAAATTAATTTTCTTTCAGCCTTCCAGAAGGAGTACCATGTTCATTCTCATAATCATTTACAATTACATATTTGTGATTATTATTATTATTATTATTATTATTATTATTGTACATTAGAAAGTAAAATAAATTCCTGACCCCAAAATGAATTGGCTAATGTAACAGTAATAGTAAGTACATTGTTCAGCTCTAAGCTGCTAGATTGTCAGATAGTAAAGGAACATTTTAATAATCTAAGGGAAAATATATTTAATTATCAAGATTTGTGAAACAGACGATATATTCAGTTCAACACATAAATCATGTGAAGTGATTGTTTTGGAAGCAGACAGCCAACCCTAAACATCCAGGAACAATTAAAAAGTGGTGGTTCTTGTAAATTACTCCCAGAAGTTTCAAAAAATCTTTCGTTTTAGTCATTGTGGTCCAGTGAACCATAAAGCCGTTATGAAGGAGCCAGAGTACTAGGGAGGAGATTGAAACACAGCAGTAATTAACAGTAGGAATATGTCAAAATAAAAATGAATCGGGAAGAGGATGGCCATCGCGTGCTCAGCATAGGAGAGAAACATTTACATATCCTCAAAAACCAAGTAGAAGACACTCAGCACGCACAGGTTCAGCTCGTTGTCTGCAGGCTTGACAGGAAGAGGAAGGTAGTGTTTTTCAAAATGTGTAGGAGAGTGTCATCAAAGGCTTACTTTTTACTTAAACAAAACTAGTCCACTTTTTTTTCTAAAATACTTTAATTAGCATTAATGTACATTTCTATTTGTTTTAGGATTGAATTAACAACCTCCATTTTTAGATCTCTGCCTCTCACTTCTGTATGCTTAATGCCAATGAAGAATAATTGAGAAAACCCCAGAAAAGGAGCCCCCATTGCAAACACAGATTTCCCTGTGGGTTCCCGAATACTTTACAGCAAATGTTAAAGATTTATTGCACATGAACATCAAACATGGTTTTACTACAATTCTCATTTGGATCAAATTGACACATTTTACACTCATTTTAGCCTAATGAGATTCTTTCTCTACACATTATATTCCAAGTGACCCTGTACATGAAATCTGTGGCGTGGAGCAAGCCCATTGATAGAATAAAGTCCTACTCTTACTGGTTTCTTAATTTACAAAAGAGAAAAAAAAAACAGTTAAGCAAAATCATCAGTCTTCAACAAATGAACATTTTAATCGACTCTCAACAGAGGATTCAGATGCCGTGTTGTATGGGTCCCCTTATATATGAGATTTAAACACAGCATTGGCAGCTAAATTCGCTTCTGCTAAGATTATAATCTGAATATTCAATGGTTCAGGCGTATTTCATAATTCAAATTGAGGGACTTAGTAATGACAAAGCTACAATCTGAACAGGCGTAGGAAATTAGATTCGCGGTTCATTTTTTAAGTCTTTGCTAACAGGCTGCCAGGATTCAATATTTACTCTTGTGCACAATTGCTTATTCTCAAAGTCAGTCTTAGAAAATGTTCTTGCGGCTTAATCCTGACGATGGTGCGTGAGATGACGGAGAGCTGTACTCAACAGCTGCCATGCCTTCAGAGAAGCACAGTAGGTGACCTTGAAGTGAGGTGAAAGGAAACCAGAAAATGTTAATTAAAATTATTAGCGCTGTTTGAGGTGCTTATCTTGTTTACTGCTAAGGTGTTGCTCCCTTCTGCATAATTAAGGGTAATTTTCCTTACTTTCAAGTTCGTAATTTTAAATATCACAAAGTTTTATCTTCCAGATGAAGTAATTCATTATTGGTCTGTACATAACTGCTTGATGTTTTAATCAATATACGTGACTTCCATGACTCTGTTCTAATTTATCTGGAATATATATATATATATATATATATATATATATATATATAGTAGTGGATTGTGAGTGACACATGAATTAAAATTTTTCTTTTAAAAAAAAGCTTTTGTTGGGATTTCAACATTGCTCTGGGTTTTTGATGTGGCGACAGAAATTGTATTGATCTGCCCGCTCATATTTCCTTCTATGTAAGACTGGGCAGGCCAGCAATACTGGCATGAGAAACTTCTCTGAAGTCTCTTCTATTTGGAAACAAAATACTCCTGTCACTTAATCCAAACAAAAACAAAGTCTATTTTCACAAACTGTCAAATAAACAAAGAAATGAGTCTTTTATACTATCTAGTAGTCCTAATGTAAGCAGTCCATTCTGATGGTTATTGGTAAGATAGATCACATCACAGCTTTAAAAAAATATGCCATATTAACCTTAACTATCAGAGGTCTGAATGCTTAGCTATAATTGTGGACCCTTCAGATTAGATTTCCTATAAAACCATCCGTTTTTAAAAAGTTTTGCTCATTGGAAAGCAGAGACAAGTCTTGGCTGGAATTGCTTTTTCCTTGTTTACATAAATAGATTGTGATTTTTTTTCCTCTTAAGCAACCTGAAAAAAGACTATAAAAGCTATTTTTTTTTTGCAAAAATTTAGTGATTAAGTTAAGGCATCCTAGGATACATGATTTAAATTATAGCTCAACAGTTGCCAGCATCAATATCAAAGTGCCTCTTCAGTCTGTTTCTTGGTTTTAGCTCAGTGCTAACTGGCTGGAGGCCTGGCTGCTTGCAAACCAAGGCAAGCAGGAACTAAGAAGCAACAACTGTACAGGGTATGGCCTGTGTTCCTGAGACCATCATTTACTTTGATTTAGAATAGCCTGACATCAAAATTAAGAAAATGGAATATTCTAGAACAGGTTAGAGCTTAACTTTCTCCAGTTCTTTAGGGAATGCCGAAAGAAGACTCCTGGAGGATAAATTAGATCAGTATGGAGTTCGTTATGGCTGCTCCCTGAAGGATACTGAACCGCCTCTCGAGAGTTGACAACTTCCCAGAGAATGTCCTCAACTGCCCAAGACTAAGACCCCACTCAAATGCTGCTTTCTCTCACATTCAGTAATTGGGAGGGTCTGGAACCTCCACATAGGGAACTCTTCCAAGTCTCTAATGAAAAAATGACAGGGGCCCAATAAAGGAGGTTTGAGAGACCTACTCACCCACTGACCAATCCAGAGGTGGGGCTGCTCTGCCTGGGCACAAAGCACCTTCAGGTGGCCTTGCTTGTCTCCTGGAAGGTGGCCAGCCCCCACGTGCTGCCAAAATCAACCAGGATGGTTCCTTTGTCAAACCCCATCTTCTGTCTTTCAAATGTCTCTCAGACCTCACCATGCCGATTTAAAATCCCTCCTCTGCTTTCTCTGTGCTCTCGGTGAATGCAAACACTTGCATAGGCCTCTTTCCTGATTTTCTTCCCACTCCTGACCCACCACACAGCCCCTGCAGCCCCTCTTACCCATATTCTTCTAGCCGCTCACACAGTCAGCCTATACCACTGCCCCCTATGTCTGTTTCACAAGATATACCCTAGTCATATGTCTACATAGGGGCCTTCCCAACTCCCTGGCGCCGCCTCAGCCTTTTAATACTCTTAGTTCCTCACTCACAGTCTTCATGCTAAAGGGAGACAGAGCCATCTTCTTTCTTCCCTTAGTCTTTAGGCTTTCCCCTGGGAAAGCCTTGGCGCTCTCTCTCTCTCTTTTTCTCTCTCTCTCTCCCTCTCTCTCTCACTAACACTAGGAAGAAACACTTGACTCTCTAGAACCCACATGAGCACTCTGCATGTGTGAGGTGTGTGTTGCAGTTTGTGCCAGCCAAGGAGACTCGAGCCTGGGAAACTCCTGCTGCTCTTTCTCAGGCCAATCTCTTTCCCTCATATCAAGGCCCTGCTCCTCATCTGCCCAGTGGATCTTGTGATGGAGTATAGCTCTCTCTTTCTCATCTTCTCAGAAGCATCTGGAACAGCTGAGTGCCTTCTGTAAAGACACTGCTTGTGGCTTTGCTCAGCCATGGCATTGTCAGCTTAGTTACCCTGGCCACCATCCAGTGTGTGGGTGAGCTCCACACAGTATCACACTACGGCAGAACAAAGACAGGTGTTCTATAAAGACACAGTGCCCTCATACTGTATTCAGAATAAAAAAAAAATCATTCTGAGAGGCCATGGGGAAAGGGGGTCCGAGCAGAACCCTTTGTGATGGGTGGGGACAGTATGGCCTTCCTACATTTACTTAGTGTCTCTGACCCCAGGGTTTCCTTGATTCCATGTGCTGATGCCAATCAACCAACCAATGAGGCCTTTCTCACACCATGTTGTTGTGTGAGCCTGTCTGTGGACTGTTTCTCGTTATTTAGAGATTTCCCTTTGTGATGAAGGTGACCACTGATCTCTCAGCTCTGCACATTCTCACCAGCTCTGTTTGCCATGATAGAGGTCCTTCTCTATCCCTCATTCCGTGACAGCTGTTGGCCACTGGGTGGTTCACATCACTAGGGACCTTCCTGTTCCCGCTCTCAACCCTTTCCCACTGCCAAATACCACTCTTGGAATAATACTGATTGTGAAGAAACAACCAGGAAAATTACTCATTATATTTCATAAACAAATGGACACTCTAGTTTCAGGCTGGAGAGTCCTGAGGATTCTAGCTGCCATGACCAATAATAAAAAAAATAGTCCCAAAAAATATTAGACTTAGAGGAGGAAAATGAGTCCCCTCAAGAGCTGGAGGCAGAATTCCCATCCCATCGATCAGCAGCCAAGCTGGGAAAGGTACCCTGGCTTATTCTCAAGGACCCCCTGCTGTGCCTTAAAGCCATAGCTTTGTGACTGTCTCTTAACCCAGGGCAAATACTGTGTTGTCCATGCAGGAACTCTCAGATGTTACCCAAGGAAATGTTTTTAGGAGGAAACAAGACCACTTTGATCTGGGGCATTTTTTTTCTGCCTTTTAAGCCTTCTTTGGATTGACCACTCATTGCTGAGATGGCAAGGACTCTGGGCAGCTTACTACCAGAGTTCATTATCTTATGGGTTCACTGTTACTGGTCCCAGGGGAAGCCAGCAAGATTGGAGAATGGCTGTGGATGGAGGAGGCCGCAGGGAAGTTTTAGAGAGAGACAATAATGACCCAGATATCAAACCACTAAAAACATTTGTGAGACGGGTACACTTGGAGACCTTGTTCTCTTTCATCCCACTTTTCTCACTCCCATCCTCATAGCACTATCACCTACAGTCTCGAGAGTCTCGGGAAACCAGAGGGGAAAAAAAAAACTTCATTCTCCTATAAGAATGCTGGCTTTCTCAGTTCTACAGTGATAAGCTCTATCTGAGGGGAGTTCCAAGGGTCACCGTGTGTGGCTCCTCAGAGGCGCCTTTGAGTGTGTGAAAGATGAGGCACTTGGAAGGAGACTAAAGAAGAGAACTTGGCTGCCTCAGCTGGAGAGATTCTTGGCTGTAGTCAGAGGCAGCCTCCTTCCTCTCCAGATAGATGGCAGGATTGGGACTTACCCAGGAGGGTTGGGACTTGCCCAGGACTGTAGGCTGAAGCACCCTGATTCCTGCCCTTAATCAAGCATAGTCTTTTCCTAAGAAGTTATTTCCAACCTAGGACTTCAGACAATCTGTGTTCCATGGCATCCAAGACATATACCCAGTGTTGACTCCTTTGCCTATCAGGGGACTCTTCAGCCTGTGTGCTGATCCACACTCTCAGATGGAGTGTCCAGTAGACAACCAACCCTCACAAACAGAAGTCCTGCCTTCACTTGTACAAACTTCTTCATCTCCTTCCCCTCTGGAAGCCAGAGTTAGCTCTTTGTTGCGCTGCTCAGGCCTGAGACCTTGGAGCACCTTAGCCTTGCACCGTCCTGGCTGGTTTTGTGTGTCAAGTTGACACAGGCTGGAATTATCACAGAGAAAGTAGCTTCAGTTGAGGAACTGCCTCCATGAGATCCAGCTGTAAGGCATTTTCTCAATTAGTGATCAAGTGGGGGGGAGGAGGGCCCCTTGTGGGTGGTGCCATCCCTGGGATGGTAGTCTTGGGTTCTATAAGAAAGCAAGCTGAACAAGCCAGGGGAAACAAGCCAATAAGTAACATCTCTCCATGCCTCTGTATCAGCTCCTGCTTCCTGCCCTGTGTGAGTTCCAGTCCTGACTTCCTTTGGTGATGAACAGCAATGGGAATGTGTAAGCTGAATAAACCCTTTCCTCCTCAACTTGCTCCTTGGTCATGATGTTTGTGCAGGAATAGAAACCCTGACTAAGACACCTTGCCTCATATTGACCAATAGTTCATGCTCACTTGCTTACTCTAGCCTCTGTACCATCAACCTGATGTTGGCCACCCATTCGAGAGACTTCAAAGAACCTTCAGTGCACTGTTTTCTTCCACAATAGCCCCTTGCTATCACTGTGGCTAGAACAATCTGTCCCAGTACACTTTCCATCCTCTGAACTCTTGCCTGTCCTCCTCCTCCAGCCTGTCGGTGCAGGCTGCAGGATCCAATTCCTGCCCATCCCTGACCTAGACTGCCTCACCTTGGTTTATTATGCTCCTGCCGGGAGGCAACCCTTCTGTCCTTCACATCCATGTGCTTTGCTTTTCAGACTCTATTGATGTTTCTTGTGCTCACAGTACCACTCTAGGGAGCTTGTCAGGACTGGTTGTTCTCACTCATGTCTAAGACAGGCACCATCTCCCAAGGAGGGTCATCCAAGCATCCTAATTGAAATCATATCGCTTGGTCACTTGGCCTCTGCTTTTCTCCTTCTTGTTCTTATTGGTGAATATTCATTAATCATTATCCACATGGTGTGTTGTAAATATATTTTCCTTTAAGGACATCATGGACTTTGACCATGTGTACTCCCCTGGCCACTCTTCACCCTCATCCCCTCCTGCTAGTGCCCCTTTCCCCAAAACAGCACTACTTCTATTTTTATGTCCTATAGGCATGGAATTTGTAGCACACAGAAGTAGAAATGGGATTACTAAAGGGGAAGAAACCAGGAGGGATGAGTAGGGAAAGCATAAAGGGATCTAGTTAGGAAGAGGAAGGGCTTCAGCAAGAGGGAGAGAGGAGTCAAGGAGGGCAGCACCTAAACCAAATAAACAAAAATTTTAAAAACTCGCTGCAGCTCCCCACAATCACCAGGACACCATAGCAACCTCAGGACCATCAGGTGAACAGGTAAAGAAAATGCAGTACATGTGTACAACTGAGAGGGACTCTGTCACAATGAAAGATAGAGTCCTGTCCTTGACAATAACATGCATTAACCCCTCCCCCTCAAAGGGGTTATCATGTTAAGTGAAAGGATCCAGGGACAGAATCACAGCAGCTCATGAGCTGCCTCACATGTGCATGCTAGAGGGGCCTGTAGAGGAGCTGAGGACAGAATGGAGTTCATGACTGAGAAGAAAGGCTCTGTCAATGGGACATTTTCCCAGTTGGGAAGAAGTAAGCCCCATCTACTCAGGTCACTGCAGTCATCAGCAACGCATTGTGCATTCCCAATAACCAGGAAAGAAGGTTATCAACTTGCTCCAAGTTAAAAACAACAACAACAACAAAACAAAGATAGAACATTTCAAGATGGTAGACCTGTCAATGTCCTTAGTGTCGTGCATCCACACATTGAATCATTTCTTTGTCTGATGTGATTGATTGTGCCTCTGATTCTAGCACCAGGAAGGTTGGGGGCAGGATTGAGTTTGAAGCCAGTCTGGGATACACAGTGAGTTGTTGAGCATCCTGGACAATGTATGAAATGCTGTCTAAAAAATTAAAATTAAATTAAATCAGTCCAGGTATGTGGCTCATTTGGCAGAGTGAGGTTTTTTTTTTCACACATGAAGTCTTGCGTTCCATCTCTATCATTGCATATAGCAGTAATACAAGCATTCAGAAGATAGAGTTAAGTAATTTCAGGGCCAGTCTGAGACATATAAGACCTCTGTTTTAAAGAGAAAGGGGAAGAGAGAGAGAGGGAGAGAGAGAACGAGAGAGAGAGAGCAAGCACACAAGTAGAGGCGCATTATGAATGAAATTTGAAAGAAAAGAAAATATTGGCTATACTTTTAAAAATAAACAGAAGATAAAGCATCCCCCCATACTACATAACCATGTTGATTATTAAGGTCAATAAAGTAATAATAATGGGAAAAGTCCCTACAGAAGCCAGAGTACCTAAAGGCTGGAGGTATGGCTACTGCTACACTGGTTGAGTAGTGTGATAGAGGGTCTGTTTTTGATCTCCAAAAACAAAAGGACAGCTTAAATAAATAAAATATATCTTAATCAAAGAAATCCATGGATCATTGTGAATTACAAGAAGACAGGGCCCTGACTGTTTTACTGTTCAAACTCAGGACCAAGTGTCAGCCCATCACGGTGCCTGAAATTAGTAGTAAAAGTGGCAGGATGCGCACTGAAGTGAGAGTGCCCACTGCCACTGAATTGCACACTTGAAAACTGTGACAGTTTCCACACCCTATATATGTATATGTGCATGCAATAACAACTAATGAAAGGGGGACTTGAATTTGAAAAGGAGCAGTGAGGGCTATAAGGGAGGGTTTAGAGGGAGGAAAGGGAATGAAAAATGTAGTTATAATCTCAAAAATAAAACCAAATAACTAACAAAATTTATGACAGCTCAAACAAGTCCCATGGAGCTCAATGGGACCAAGTCTTGTCATGAGAAGGGAGGTAGGTACAGGTCCCGCCCTAGCTGAGGACCTATTAGCATTGATAGCTGCCAAGAGAGGGAAAGTCAGGCTATTTTGAGAGTATAGACCCTGGTAGTTTGCCATGCTCCAGTGGAAGGCCACACATCCAAGAATATATACAGACAACACAAATAGGTCTTGATGGAGATAAAACAAAAGAAGAAGACAACGTCGGGTGGGCAGGGAAGTGGGTGGTGGATCTGGGAGAGGAGCAAATATGGTTAAAAGACATGGAAAATTTCTCAAATAACTAACACAAAATTAAATTTTTTAGCGCAGATATTAGGTGATGATAGCGCACATCTTTAATCCCAGCATTACAGAGGCAAAGGCAGGCAGATCTCTGAGTTCAAGGCCAGTCTGGTCTATAGAGTGAGTTCCAGGGCAGCCAGGAGGGCTACAAAGAAACCCTGTCTTGAGCCCCACCTCCCCCACAGAAAAACTTAAATACCAAATGTTACATTATGGAAATTATGCTACATTAAATGAACTTTGTTCTGTGCATTTGATCATAGTCCTTCTCCCCTAATAGGCTGATGCTGAAACCACAGAATGAAGCAGCAGGGTAGCTGCCTCGGGGCTTGGAACCTTCCTTGGCAAAACCCAGTAAACACTGGAGTGTAAGACTAGGTGTTCAAGTCTATACTCAGACTGCACGCGTGTAGAGCTTCACACTTACATTTTAGAGGTTTTCCGCACTGTTGAAGGATTACACAGTTAGTTCCCATAGATTTAGCTGAGAACTAAAGCATAACAATGGTTTCCAAATCAGCGGGTTATGCAGGTTGCTTGATAGATTATACTGTCGTCTTATGTTCTTAGTGAGAAATACCCGCGTATGAGAACGAAATGCCCTGCTGACCGGGGAAGGAATAATCAGGGCTAAGCTTGCACAGCCTGCAGCTGAGACCATGGCTGGTGGGGCCATCTCTTCCTCCTGCCATCTGCTCCGTGTACTGCCTCCATCATCCAGCTCTGTCCTGAAGTTCCTATAGGTGTCTTTGAAGCAGAGGGGAGCCAAGAGCTCTTAAGTTATTCTTAATTTGTTTTTCTGCATGCTTAAAAAAATGTCGAGAGTTGAGCATGCCGCAGTTTTAGAGAGAGTTCTGCGCAGTCCCAGTGGGCATAAGATTAAAACCAGCAGTTGGTCTCTCAAGCTAAGTAGCAGAGAGAAGACTTTCCCAAGGATATTTTTCATGTTCACAGCAGTTTTCCCATTTAGAAACACAGAGCACAGACTTAAAACAGCAATCGGAAAATAAGCAAAGTTACAGGTGACGGAGAAACCAGGATAATTCATGAGTTTCATAAGAGACACAATTAGAATTCTTCCCTCCAGCCACAGCCCTGTGCTGCTAGGGATGGAAACTGCCTTAGACCTGGGGTTTCTCATCTGCATATGATCCTCCTCAAAGTGGGTTAAAGTTGAGGCACCTAAGCAGATTGCTGTGAGAAATAGCTCAAAAGTGTGTCACATTTGAGTTTGAAGTATGGCTATGCCTAGCTAGGTGCATCTGAAAAATGCTAGATCTTTCATTTGGCTAAATAGCACAGCCGTGCATAGTGGACTTTGGTACCAGAAAGGGAGCATGACTCCCTGTGTGCTTGTCATTGCAAAATCCTGGGCTTTCGATTAAAATGGATGTTGAAATCACTAAACATTTTAATAATGGCAGGGTCTTTCTCTCTCTCTCTCTCTCTCTCTCTCTCTCTCTCTCTCTCTCTCTCTCTCCCTCTCTCCCTCCCTCCCTCCCTCTCCCACTCCCTCCTCCCTCTCTCTCTCTGCACATGTATGTGGTAGGTAGGTAGAGAGCAGAGGATGATGTTAGAACATCCTCTACTATTTGCTTCTCTATCTTACTTTTTGAGACAGGCTCTCTCCTTGGCTTGCAGCTTACCATTTTGGCCAGAATGACTGACTGGCTGGTAAGTCCTGGGGATCCACCTTTTCTGTCCTGCCCCCTGCCCTGTGCTCTTGGGTTACCTACACCTGGGCTTTTTCACATTTAATTCGAGGACATAGGCATTCCTGACTCAGCAGACCTCTGTTCTCTGACTGCCCTGGTGTGGGCGTGGGTTCAGAGCTAGGCATTTGCAGTTGGTGTTCATTCATTGGTTCTTGAACTGTTACTTGAAATTCTAAGACTTTGTATGCAAATTTATTCAACCAGTACAACTGGCTTCCTTGAGGGAAGTGAGGTGAGGGTTTTCTCTATGCCAGGAGTCAGAAGAGCTGGCTAATCAAGGGTTTTTCATTTGGGCAAAGGAGATTGCTGCAGAAGGCAGCGAAGGGTTGAGATCAAAGGGCAGAGGCACACATTTACAGCATGTTTTCATGGCTCAAACCACTGCACACGAGCCGTGGCATTTGGCTAGCGTGGGGAGAATTTGGGGAGCAAGTGAGGTCAGGTGGGAGGCTAGGAAGAAAAATACAGAGAAATGCCAGAAGATTTGTGCAGTTAAGGAGAAAAGCCAGCACCTGCCAGCTTTTTGTTTTCTCTCATTTTTGTGTGTGGAGTCATAGGAAATTGTGTGTGGATGTGCATATATGTGTGCATGTGCATCCTACATCTGTGTGCATTTGTGTGTACATGTATGGCCTATATGTGTGAATGTGTGTATGTGTATCCCACATGTGTGAATATGTGTATGTGTGTCCTACATGTGTATGTGCCTGAATGCATTTGTGTGTGTGTGTGTGTGTGTGTGTGTGTGTGTGTCTTCAGCAGCTCTGAAATTGTGAAGAAAGGCAGAAAACAAACAGGAGCCCTCACAAGGGAGCTAGGGAATAGTTCATCTAAACAAAGCACCTCTTCATACGCACAGATGCAAGCCGACAGGAGCCTCATCTCAAGGTGAAATTGTTTTTAATTGTTTTTTGTTTTGTTTTGTTTTGATCCCCCTCTATGAATTAGTGTAGAAAAAAAAAAGAGAGAAGAACAGCACAACTCATGAGAGGCCACCAGACATGGGAAGGTCACCTTTCAATACAATGAACTTCAAGGAAGCTCCAAGACCCAGACCTTAAGAATTGTCGAGCCCTCTAATAAGGTGTGTACTGCAAGTCTGGTACTTGGCATTAGCCTCTCTTCTCTCTCCTCAGCTGGTAGATAGGCATCTTTGCTGTAGGTTCTCATCTTCTTCA
The DNA here is from genome assembly GCA_902729485.2 of Mus minutoides. Taxonomy (NCBI): domain Eukaryota; kingdom Metazoa; phylum Chordata; class Mammalia; order Rodentia; family Muridae; genus Mus; species Mus minutoides. Next base: position 639,912 of record LR749674.1, on the reverse strand, counting down.
TCTGCCCCATCTGTCCTTACAAAAGCCCTGTCCTGCTGCCATAGCAAGCCAGGCTCCTCTGGGCCCTATCTGCTCATGTCTCCCTTCTATTCTTCTGGATTCAGTTTGATTAGGAATCCTGCCAAGTCAGGTAGCAAAGATCTCTCATCCTTGCTGCCCAAGAATCCGAGTTATCTTGTCCCCCTGACCTGCTTAATCTTGTAATGTCAGTCTGCCTAGAGCCCCTTAGCCATCCTTGACGCTTCCTCCTCGTGGATCTCTGTTCACTCGTCCACACCCTATTCTTTGGTAATACATTGCCCCCGTTTGTCCCTTTGGAATCAATAGTGAGTTGTAACCCCGTACTCTGCTCCTTCCCAGCTTCCTTGAATGGAGTCCTCCTTCACTGCCTTTAACAAGCACTTTGATGAATGTTTTCATCAACCCTGCCCCTGGATCCATTTCTTCTTAGGCTGACACCAACCACATTGGAACACCTTACCAACCTTTTGGGAAGAACTTCTCCAATGCAGCTTCACCCAAATACCTGGCATATGGAATCAGGGCACTCATCTTGATGCAGATGCCCTTCAAATCCCTACTGTTGACTTCTGCGCTGTCTTTTATGTGGGCTACAGGGGATACGAATGTCCTATTCAGCATCCATTTCTCATCCTCTCCATTTCTTTCCATATTAAGCCCTTGATTCCTCTTCCAGATGCGTCCTCACACTGATCTCTCTCTTAAAGAGCATTGCAATCGAGTTAGGAAGGTTTGGGGACACACCTCCAGTGCCACTTTGACATATTTTCCTAAATGGTTTGTATCGACAGTCATAAATATTGCTGATTTATCTTTCTAATTTTAATTGAAAATTAATATATGTACTAGCCAAAAAAGTGTAAATCAGCAAGAGTAGAGCAACAGTAAATCAGGAGGTAAAAAAAATCACTCTGCGATTGGGAAAGAAATAGGAGCATCATCCCATGTCAGAATATGAAGTGACAGAAAAACAGACAGGCAGACAAACTCTAGGGTCAAAAGGTGATTTCAGATCCTGGAGATATGGCCATGTTTGTCTTCCCTGAGCGTCTCAGTCTACCCCTGGTGAGCATCTGAGCCTCTCTCATTTGATTATTCTGGTCACCTGCAATTGCTAGGTGCAAACACACATCTGAGCTCTTTTAACCTGCTGCCTCCCCCGTGGAGGGCGACTCCTCTGCTCCATTCATGCTTTCTCTGCCAGCACTCTTGGGATGTTCTCTTTAAAGACAGAGCAAAGGGCAGAAAGAGAAGTGGGTGCCTTGGCAGCTCCCGCACTGCTCTGTCTCTTCCGCACTTGCTGCAGCCTCCTGCCCTGGGCTTCCTTACATTTCCCATGAGTTATTGTTACTACTACCTTCATTTTGTATGCATTTTGGAGATAATTTCCTAAATGGTTTCTATCACCAGTCATAAATATTGCAGATTAATCTTTATAATTTTAATTGAAAAATTAATATATGCACAAGCAAAGAAGAAGTGAAGCCCAGCAGAGGGCATAGCCATACCCCAAACTCTAAGAAGTCGCCTGTCACCTTCATCCTCTATTTAGCACTTTCTGGGAGAGACCCTACTTTCTGGATAAAGCAATGAGGTTCCTTAGCTCTCTAGGGAGTCTTACTGTGATTAGCTAAACCCTCTAAGTATTGTACATCGGCAGTGGGATAAGAGGTTCTCAGCTCATATAGAATGCCATAGATGGTTCTTCTTTGCTTTCCTTCTGTCTAGGGCATGTCATACTTTGTCCTACCTCTTATTATTCTGTTCCAGTCACCTTTGTCTTACATGGCTTAGCTTTATTCAAGAAGCAATTGCAGACCCTACTTGCTATAGACAGGGAAGGTTTCTTTTCATCCTCTCCTCTCCTCTCCTCTCCTCTCCTCTCCTCTCCTCTCCTCTCCTCTCCTCTCCTCTCCCTTCCTTTCCCTTCCCTTCCAGTCCCTTCCATTTTTTCCTATCTCCTCTCTATCTAGGCCCCTGAATGCAAGAGATGGTGCAACACAGACTCAGGGTTGGTCTTAGGTCCTCAGTTAGACCTCTCTGACTATAGTCTCAAAGACACCCTACCCCAGAAGAAGTTTCCTAGGAGACTCCAGATCCAGTCAAGTTGACAATGAAGACTGATCATCACAGAGGGTGAGTGGAGCCACAACCGTTTATTGAAGTGAGGCGAGCAGAGGCAGGATCCAGTGTGGTTTCCACTGGCATGAAAGGAGCTTTTGCATACCAGCTTCTGGCAGAGTGGGACTCAGCTAAGATCACAGAATAATAGGAGGAGGGGACAGAAGGATGCTATTTATTTCAATGACCTTCAGAGGGAGTAAACAGAGAGAACTTGAAAAGGAAGATATGATTGATTGCTTGATTAATTGATTGAATGATTGATTTAATCACCGACAACTTAGAAGAAATGAGTAAATGGTCAACTTCTACTTGGCCTTTCAAATCCTTTTACTGAGTTGCTTGTTGGAGTGAGCTGAAGAAGCAATGCTCTAGGGATTCATGCTTTGACAAGCTCAAGGCTTGAAGAGCTGCTTCCGAGTTAAGGTCCTTCTGACCTTATGGTGTTTCCTGCCAAGGAATGGGGAGGCTCTCTGAAAGTCCCTTATCTCACCAAAGGCAGACATGCAATGGTCCTGACCCCTCTCTGGGAATCATGGCAAGGACCATAAAAGAAGATGACGATTAAGCAAGATCTCATCCCAAGACCCTTGTCCTTAGGAACAAAGTCCATTTTGTTAGTGAGGAAGTTGGAAGCTATGAATCCCATCTTCAGAGCAGGATACCTCAATTTCTAATTCATCTGTTTCTACTTGCAACCATCTTGAGTACCTCAAAGGCTTCCCTCTCTAGCTACTATTCCTTTTTGCAGCTCGGGTGGTATATGAACCCCCTTGTCTGGACTTCTAGGGCATCACACTTTGTATTTGGGCCCAGCAGTCACTCCTGTCCCTTTCTTTCCTATGAATCTCAGTAAGTATTGAGAAAATGAGCAGGAGTCTTTGATGCCATGTGCTGTTTTATGGCTCCTGAGAACCTCCTATACAATGTAGTGATCTTTCAGCAGTGGAGGAGCAGTATTGGGAAGGCTGGTGGCTGGAAGGATGGGAGCTTTTGCTTCTCTGATCTACCAGCACAATTAGCTGTGGTAGAAATGCCAGAACCCAATGTCACTCTCTAAGTCTTAGAGTCCAAGGTATGGCTTAGGGAACATGGAAATAGAGGGGGGCATAAAGACCATACTAGGCAGAAAGGCTGCTGCAAACATCTTTTGGAGACAATATGCAGCAATTGCATTCATGAGCACTTTACAGTCTTTGTTATCTATACAAGTCCTTCACCACAGGCAGCCCTCTGCCTTTCACCAGAGAAGGGAGAAGAGTTCTCAAGGATCCACTCCTCCTTAGGGAACTAATGTCAGTTAGCAGTGGCTGGGGAGTGGTGTGTCACTTGGTTCAGTGGTGTAAGCTCTGCTAAGTCGTCCAAACTTCAGAAAAGAACCTTCCACCCATACTCATGTAGGCAACCCTACTTCAACTCTGTGGGTCACACACATGAAAGACAAAAAAAATATAGGGATGTAGTTTATTACTAAGGAGAAGGGCTCAGTGACAGAAGGAGAGGTGGGGAGATGAGACCAAGGAACAAACTGGAAGAGACAACAAGTCATTATGAACATGGAAAAAAACTATCAATAACAATAAATCAACTATGGCTTTCCAGAAGATGGAGTGAAACCAGAGTGGGGCCGGGGCCCTTCCTCGGGGGTCTTAGATGGAGTGAAACCAGAGTGGGGCTGGGGCCCTTCCTCGGGGGTCCTTTTGTTTGATGGTTCGGATAAGTGAGAGTATCTCTGCCCTAGTTGCCCCTTGAGCCCCAAAAAATGGTGGCTGGCCTGAAAGAAAAATGAGGTAGAAGGGACAAATTAGGTGGTGGAGGAAGAAGGCAGGAAAGGGGGCTTTTTCTGCTCCTTGTCCCACTTAGTTGATTTAGCACAGAACTGCCATGGAGAATTCTCTAGAAGTGCATGTCCTCCAGCATGGCTCCTGGGTCTGCAGAGAGCAGCAGTGCCCACCCACCTCTGGAGGCCCAGGCCTTCAACCTCCTACTTCCTAGGGCAGCATCTTTAGGGGATGATCTGACTTACAGGATTAATGCCACCTTGTCTGTAACACCCACTTCAAAGCAGGGCTCTGTGGAAGATTCTGGACCCCAAGGATCTAGGATGGGTAGAAGGCTACAGACTCAGCTTGCAATCCTCCAACCTATAACTTCCACCCCAACCCCATCCCACTCTACCTCATGCAAGACCCAGGATGCTCTGCAAACTCCAACTGTTCTTACCAGTTATGTCTGGTCAGTGTGGCCACTTGGCAAAAGCGTGTCAGAGCTGGGGCCAGGATGCCAAGTACAAGTCCACGTGCTCTGAAAATCAACCTTTAAAATCCTCTCTGAGATGGGGATCTAATTAAACGCTGTGTGCTTGAAACTGGTTCAAATTAGTTTATTCATTTCTGACTGTTTTTTCCCACGTGAGCACACACACTAACAATGTGGAATGTACCATGGCTTCTAGCATCCTAAAATAAAATACTCTTATGCTATTTAGGATTTAAAAAAAAAAAGGTAAATAAATGGAATGACTGCCCTTAAATTGGTAAACCAATTCCAGCCACCATAAAGTCTTAAAAAGCCAGGCGTCTTCTAAAACTCCTTTATGAGCACACATGGAGAAACCGCTGCAAATGTTATTGTTTGTGAATAAGATGTAAATTAGGGCTCTTGTGTTCACCTGCGAGTTTTTCTCCAAAGCCAGTGATCGCATTTGAAAACTGCAATTCTCAACAGAAAGAGAAAAGTTCAGTGCTGATTGCTGGATATTTGGACCTCCCAGTGCAAACATTAACTGGCTGAGAGGCCCTCTGGAATGTAATGAAGGGAACAATGTTGGGCTAAGAGCCAAAGCCCGCAACACTGGCGCCTGGAACCGAGGGATTTGCCTCCTGGTAATAGGAGCTGAGCGAGGCCCAGCACTTCTGTTAGACTGGAAATGACATACTGTGATCCTTGACTTAGCCAAAGGGATTTTAAATGGAGGGGAGAGCTGGCAAGACACAATCTCCTGCACTTTTCAGTGTTTTCTAAAACAAGCAGAGGAAATTGGGAGAAGAGAATGAGTCTATTACATCTGATCCAGTTTGGGGTTGAGAGTGGAGCTTTTTAACTGCTGTTATTATTTTTCTTTCCGGTTCTTTCTCATTGTGCCCCGCCACCCAGCAAGCACAGACATAAAGCAGAAACTCGAGCCGGCTTTCATTCAAGCAGAAGGGCACCCCAACATCGCGTTATTGACAGCAGTTCTGAAAACCCTGACAGCTGCAGAAATTGTGCTGTTGAAGCTCAATTCCCCGGAGTTGGGAATAATATACTGATGGTATTAATTCTGTTTGGAATTGTTAAAATAAGAAAAGGTTACGGGGCTGAGGAAGGGACCTGCCTTTTTCTTCCTGTGAACAAAGGCATACCTTGTGTCTTCCCTGGCGTCCTTGGAATGTCATTTCCAACCTTCTGAAACTGTATCTGATTATCCATGTGGCAATTAATCATAATTAAGCAGGCCTGAGGTTTGGAGAGGTACAAAGGAGGTGGCTAAGAGATAGCTGGCTCTGGTTCGTAACAGCCCTCTTTTCCATTGGCCCATACAACCTCTGCTTAGAAGCCCACAGAAAAGGTGGCCCGGGGAAGTGAGGTGAGGGGGACACCCTGCATAATATTTCCTGAGGGTGGAGTGCTCAGGGCAGATCACAAGCTTCCTTCTTGTCCCTTCCCTGGGTGATCGCCATTCCCTCCAGGTTCCAGCATGCTGGAAGCCAGGTAACGAATTCCTTTTTTAATGCCAAGTGATTTGGAGCCATTCATACAAGCCAGATTTTTCCCATTTATTACAGGAAAACATTCAATCATTATATGCTGGCACAGGATCAGGGGCACATGGAATTCTCTTCTGCCCACTCCACCCCCAATGAGCATTTTAAAAGCTTAGCAAGCCCAGAATGCCTTCTTATTAAAAATTTTTATATATTTATAATTAAAATACAGGGCTGGCATTCGAATCGTTTTAACAGATGTAATCGGACACGCAAGGCTTTTCCTAGCCCAGGTCAGGCGAGAAACAATGGCTGCTTTAACTCTAGCCTCGGCTCGGGTTTCTGTTTGCACATGGGCCCAATTTGTACCATTTATGATTAGGTTTAAGTGAGTTGATGTGCGATTTACTTAGGAGAATTGCCATTTCAGAATATATTACGATAGTCCCCATATAGCCATGTGGCCAAAGCTTGTCCTGCCTTCAGCTGGACTTTTGCTTTGCTGACTGTGGCCTTTCATCATGACAGTCAGTCCTCTGGCCTCCAGCTGGGTTTTCCCTTACATACAAAATGTGGAAGCATTGTTTAAGCAGAGGATGCTGTGACATCAGTAGCTGGCCCTGAGACTTATAAGTACCTGGACAGCAGAGAGAAGTGACGTCCCATCCGAGGTTCCTGTCTTCTCTCTAAACCTACAGTCTCTGTTGGTGCTCCCAAAAGGCACAATTTCCAGAGAGCCTTTGTAGTCCAGGCTTCTGGGGACAGGATCTGCTATCTTGCAGGGGAAGAAGGCCTATCCCAGAGGTAGGGAGTTTGCTTGTCACAATTTTTTTCCACTGTCTGTGATGGTATATTGAACTGGGGAGCCTTTTAATATCACAGTGCAAACTAGTGGCAAGTGCCCTGCACTTCCTATGTGATAAGCAAGTCACTTGTGATAAATTTTTACTGTAAGAGGCAATGAGCCCAACATTCTGTCCCTAGGGCGTACATCCCTACCACAATGGATGACCATTTCCATATCCAATGGCCCTCTGTAAGAAGAGTCCTTTCTTCAGGATTTCAGGAGCAGCAGCTCACCACCCCAGTCACTTCTCCTGCCATTGGTGCTCACACTGATGTGCTAGTATTTTGTGGATCACAGTATAAAGGCCTTCTGGTCTGGGTGCCAATACTCCAGATGTTCGGGGGAGGGGTCATCATTCTTTGTACTCCATAGACAGGCAGCTCATGCCTTCAGAGGTCCCCTGGGCACATTCATTATGTTCCAAATCTCAAAGCAGCTATGACCTTCCCCAGGTTTCAAAACTCCTCACCGGATCTTGACCCTTAGAGGTAGCGAAATTCCACTTTGGCTTTTGTGGATATTTCTAAAAGGATACTCAAACTTCTTTTTTTCTTTTATGTGATGAGGTAAAGTGGGCCAATGGTTCTTGTCCCCAGTGGCTGACAAACTCTGTACTTTGATTTTGTCGAGAGGTTTACTCGGGCTAGCTAGGAAAGGTGACTCTTGTGGGTCTTCAAAAACCAGTTCTCAGTTTTTCCGCAGTACAACTTCCTGGAAGTTAGGAGTCTGCTGAGATTAGAACCCACACTATGCTGGCTCATCTCATAACCTTAAGCTAGGCCATGCTGGTCAAGAGACAGATGCCAGGTGCTATGTCCCTTGTCTGCCAATGCCTTCCTCTCCCTGACATATCTACACCAGAGCTGACCCCATGGCATTCAGCTTCCCTGGCTCCTTTCCCACTTTCCAACCCATCACCCTCCTCAAATGGTGAACACAAGGTGCCTCCTGAGGAAAGGACATATATCCAAGGGAGGTGGGTACCAGGGCTTGGGAACTTGAAACCTGCCTTCCACTGGAGAAAAGCCCTACCCTCCATCCATCACTTCTTCCCATTTGTATCTGGTTTGACACGTGACCAGCAGCTGGAAATCCCATAAAGAGAAATTAATAACTTCAACTCCAGTGCCTTCCAAAATAAACAGTTATGAGAGGAGAAAAAGAAAATAAGACACCTGACTCACTCACAGGGTTTCTCGTACTTCCTGAGCCTGGGAGGATAACCACAGTCTGAAGAACAGATGAGATAAACAATGTCAAGGATAGGGAGAGAAGCAGCGATTTTAAATGGGGCTTGGGGATCGGGTTATTGCCACAGTCCTCTGGAAACCAAATGATCTCATTGTGGATTTAACAGCACCATGCAAATGATTGCCCCGAGAGATGGTTTGAGTGAGAAAGATCCCCTCCAGTTTGAATACTTGGCCTCCCAGTGGGTGGGGCTGTTGGGGAGGTTTAGGAAGTAGAGTCCTCATGTTTGGTGCCCCAAGAATGAATAGGTTTCTGTGTGCCTAAAGAGATGCTATAAAGCATGTGTGAAAAGTCATGAATGAATGTGTCCCAGTTTGTGCTTGAATCCAGGGGCCAGCCTCTATAAGTCAAAGTGACCTTCTCAATTCATAACTGAGGAAGAGTCAAGAGCTAAGTGATTTTTATTTTCGTCAGAAATTTTACTCCGCAAATAAGAGACTCCTGCATAGTCTAGATGGTCCATACCTTTCCAACTTCAGCTACCTAGGAGATAGATGGATGTGGAAACAGGGGTTAGGGTGTGGTCATTGGCTGGCCATTAAGTTCTCCTCCCTATAGTTGGAGAACAATTTTCTCTCAGGAATGGAGACAAGGAAGGTAGCCTCTGCTGCCTAGATCTTTCTGCCTCTCTCCAGGATGAGAACAACCTTGCTCTGCAGAAGTCACAGTGGGAGGCAGGAACTCTTCAGAAGGGTGTGGGTTTGACTGGGGAAGTATGCGACTGTGTTTGGTGTTTCCTTTGAAGTTGCCTGAGTCAGTCTCAGAACTAGAAGGCTACTTAACAGAGACCCTCTCTTCTTCAGAGCCCAGTGCCACTGGAACGGGCTCTTGTGTCAGCCCACTTCCACCTTCTTGCTGCCCAGTTTCCTAACAGGAAGCTGCCAATGGAAAGGATATATGGTGACCTTCCAGGGACACAACCATTCCCCCACTCTCAGGCATGGTTACCAAAGTTCTTTAAACTTTTCTAGGCCTAGCTTCTGGTCTCTAGGGCCTCTGGGGCTCCTCTGGTGCTGATAATGTCTTCACCTCATTCACTCAGCAGGAACCAGGAGAGTCTGGCACATGTAGTAGCATGAGTGACACATAGAATATATGAACCCCCATGAGTCGGAAGATTACAGCTCTTATAAGACAGAGTGACTTGGCCCTTTTGAGTGACACAGCCACCTATAAGACAATAGATTTACACCCTGACTTTACTAGTTGGAGAGACTGAGGCAGCCAGCGCTTAGCTGGGACCTGAGACTTGGATAGGGGGAGTCTAGTCCAGAACCTAGCTAGTATCTGTTATGTTCTGCTACTCCACAGGATGGAAAATTTTCACTGGTTCCCACAGTGGCTTTTATGAGTTTTATCAACATGTTTTTCTGTATCAGCTGGAAAATTTTAAATTATCTGCCTCAAATTTAAATTAAATATATCTAAAATGATTGCAAAGAAGAAATATATTACTAGCAGGGTCAGAATTAGTAAAAAAAGAAAAAAAATGGGAAAAATAGGCAAGATATGGTTGGAAGGACATGAGACTATATTAGGGCCCCATTTTTCTCTCTTTGCCAATTGCTTTCCTTCCTCCAATTTTAGTTCACTGTGTAGTTCACTGTGTAGCTAAAGATCACCTTGAACATCGGATGCTCCTGTCTTTACTTCGTAAGCACTGAGATCACAAGAATGCCGTAGCACAGTTTATGCCGTGCTAGGGATGGAACCCTAGTCTTTGTGCATGCCAGCTGATGTTGTGACACTTACTGCCTCTCTCATGGTAATTACCATAGAGACAGTAGAACAGGTGAAACAGAGTGGCTTGGGGAAGGTAAAGAGGTCCCCAGATGGTCTTTGCTGTGGAATCCTGGCAGGTGTCTTTGTTTCGGTAGGGGTCCATTCTGGGTATTCTTTCTCCAGCTCATTATGTGGCCTAGAACTTCTGCCCTGGGTGCCCATATCAGAGAGGACGCTAGCGGAAGATACAGACTTTGGCTACACACATAGTACAGCTTCCACCACACTCAGCAAGAGCCCCAAGCAACTTGTGGGCAGCTCTTGAGCTGTGTGAGAGAAACTGAACTTTTAGCCTTTGTATATTTTTAATCAGAGCATCAGAATTTTGTCACTTGAGACTTTCTACCTCCCCCTGAAAGCTCCTAACATATGACCTCCTGCTGCTCCACTAGGGGTGCCCCACCTGTGGTTGTGATTTGCATCATTACAGAATTGATGTAAATATAGCCCCAAACATTTGTGGATAAAATATCAGGTTACAAGGTCAAAAGGTTGGACATTTCTGGGTTTTCAAGTTCATCAGACTTTGAAAAAAGAATAGGGCATTTTGGATAGAAAGGAAGAAAAAAGTTGTAGACTTAATCTGTTTCGTGGAAAAGACTCCGAAATGTGCCCAGGAGTAATTGTGAACACTATATTGATATGACCATATTGAGCATGAGGTCAACAACATAGGAGCACAATTCTTAACTCAGGTCCACCTTCTGTAGAGTCCTGTGGCTTTCAGTAATGTCCTGCATATGCGAATCACCTCCGTATTTTGAGAGTTGAGGCACAGGGCAAGTCACCTTGATGGCTGACACTATGCATCCGGTGATGACCATCTTGTCAAGAAGTTCAGTTTCAAGCACAACAGGGAGTGGCCTGGTTTCACCTCATCCTCAGGGGTCTCGAGAGTCTCTAGGGCAGTTCATACCTGAGAGTTAATCCTGTATTATATCAGGAAGAAAGTACAAAAATACACACCATGGAGGATGCTAGATCCTTGGCCACCCACCCGTTATTCACATTCAGTCCTGACACTCCTGGGGATGCTCTGCAGTGGGGCCCACTCCGAGCTCTATAAACAACTGAGACATTTTCCTCGGATGTTCCCTACTTTTTTGTAGTGTGGAGTCAACTTGGCCAGTGGTCTGCTTTGGTTTTCTGGATCAAAAGGCAAGAGGAGGAAATTGACTTGAGCTAGATGGGTCTGGGGTTCATTTTTCTTTTAGGCACTCAGAGAGTGGGGCACATGGGAAGCTCTCCAAACTCTCACCATGTGTGCACTTTGCATTGTGGAAATTTAAACAACAGGACTTAGGCTCAACAAGGGATATCAGGAGGGCAGTTCTAAGCCAGAGTTGTGACAGGGAGTATAGGGTGATGTTCCCCCAGGAAACCCAAAGTCCAGATGCAGTCCCTAGTGGAAGCCTGTGGGCCCCAGGAACATCAAGGAGAACCCCTTCCTACTGACTTGGGACAATATGCTATAGTTCCCTCTCCCTCCTCATTAACTTGAAGGTCTTCAAATGAGTTGATCTTCTGGGGAGTCACAAACATACCAGGAAGAAGTGGATGTGTGATAGCCATTGTACCTCCCTGGGAGGGAATAACATTTATTCCCTCACCCAACACCGACAGATGCAAGGAAGACCTGGAAGATCCTAGGGACAGGTGGACCAGGGGGTTTATGTCCACTTCTTGTGTTGTGTGACCTTCAATGGACCTTTGGACTCTTGAGTCTGTAAATGCCCACAGTGAAGGAATACTATAGTCAGCGCTGACTCATCTATACTGAGTCCCATCCATTTTCAGGTTAGAAAATAAGTCTTAGCTTGAGCAGAGACAATACTCTTAAGAATGCAGCCCAGTTATTTGCTGAAGGCCACCTCTTTCTGCCACAAGGCATCACTCCATGGTCTTTTTGTTTGGCTTGATTTGTCTTAAAAGGGAAGAATGTCATTAGCACGGATGCAGGGTCCCCGTATCCTTACACATTTTCAAAACGTCCATTGTGGAAGGGCTGGATGGAAACATCAGTGCTCTAATTCTCCCTTTCCTGCATGCCAAGTGCTCCCAAATGAGAAGCAGCTAAATTTCCGAACCTTCCCTGGGGAGGTTCAAATCCGGAGTCTTTAGGTTGCAAGGAAAAGGACTCGGACATGTGGATCAGAAGAGGCTTCACCTGACCAGCTGTAGAGTCTGCCATGTTGGTGATAGTTACTAGATGAAGTCAGATCTACAGATTCTCGGATTTCCTTTCCTTCAGCTTATGCTGTGTCAGCCCTTTGCTCACTCAGACCACACTCCTCTCCCCATGCAGTGCTCAAAATTATTCTCAGTTTTTGCCACCATCTAGCAAAGAGAACCAGCTCCCTGAAAGACCACTGCTGAATTTTGCCCTTGGGTCAGGCACCAAGGGCATGGCTCTATGATGTACTGATGGGCCATGTTCAGCCACTCAGCTGGGGCTTCCTGAATCCCCTGGATGAAGTCATGGCAAGGCCAGCACCCTTAGCAACCTGCCATCTGGGCAGCACTTGGTAAGCTAGAGCTGGGGACGTGTTTCTTCAGTCTTTGTCTTGCAGAGTTTAAGAAAATCTTGATTTTGGTCATTTTCCATGGTGATACAAATTTAAACTTAAACTCTTGGCTAAGAAGATTGCTTAGTTGGTGAAGTGCTTGCTCCATAAGCTCTAGGAGGTTCCTCAGGGTCTCACTGGGAGAACAGGCCATGGTGACAAACATTTGTAATCCCAGGGCCTAGAAGAGGAGAAAGGTAGGTCCCTGGACTCCCTGGACAGCCATCCTAGCCCAAAAGAGAAGCTCCAAGCCAGTGAGAGTTCCCAACACTTAAGACTGTCCTTTGGCCTCTACAGAAATAGCCCCTAAGCCTGTGCTCGGAGAGTGTTCTGACTCTAGGACACAAACATATCTACTCATGGTAATTTCTGCAGAGCTCAGAGGCTGTAGACTGTTCATAGATGTACCTTCGCTCTGATGAGGAAGGCTGAAGAGGATGCAGTTCTCAAAAAGAGGAACCTGTATACAGTGCTTAGATAAGCAGTTGGAATGGTTGATTGATGCTGATACTAAAGATGATGACATGAGGTTGAACAATCAACACATAGATGATAGTGTATCATGTGGGTCTGTGTATATGTATGTGCATGTAAGTGTATGCTATGTGTGCATGTGTGTACATATTTGCATATATGTGTGTGTATATATGCCTGTGTGCCTGTGTGTGACTGTGTGGATATGTGTGTGGCTATGTTGCAAGTGTGTGTATGTTTAGATGTGTGTGTGTGTGTGTGTGTGTGTGCATGTTTAGATGTGTGTGTGTGTGTGTGTGTGTGTGTGTGTGTGTGTGTGTACCTGTTGGTTTTTATTCCATTATAAGGACATGCCACTCTGGTTCACTGGCATGGATTACTTGGTTACCAAACATAGTTTGTCCAGTTTGGGGATAGGAATAAAAAGCTGCTTCAAAATGTACCTTTTTAATTGTGTTTCTGTTTTCATTGTTTTTCAGAAAATCAAAGGAGCAAAACATCCAGTCACCATTAACTTTAGATGATACTGCTGGCTTCCCCAAATGATTGTGCTCACACTGTCCAGGGTGGAGCTGTAACTCACCAATAGAATGCTCATCCAGCAGCTGTGACACTCTGATTTCAGAGTGGCAAAAAGATTGTTTTGATCAAAAATCATATCACCTTGTGCTCCTTTGCTAAAGCCTGTCTCTGTCTGCTGTTCTCCACCTTCACCAACATTTAGTAATGTCAGTCTTTCCAACTTTGCGTGCTCTGGTGACCCACGGGATACAAGACCTTCTCATGTGTCTCTTGCCTGTATTTACAGCTTCTTCATTTGTGAAGTATTTAATATGTTTTGCCTGCCTTTTAAAAGCAGGCTGTCTTTTCTTAGTGAATTCCAACAGTCCTTTATGCATGGCGGAGACAAGATTTTGATGTATCTGCATGCCCTTCACAAATACTTTCCCCAGATTGTGGCTTGACTTCTCATTTTCTTAGTAGAGTTGGCTGGTGTTACAGTTGGAGGTATTAATTTGTTGATATTCAATTTATGGATTAAAAAAGCAGATGCTCTTGCTATGTATCTCTAGCTAGCCTGGAACGTATGTTGAGTTTTCTGCCATTTCTGGCTTTTGATAGCTGTTTTGCAGAGATCCTTTCCACGCTCTCCTCTAAATTCTTCCCTGACTCAAGCTTGTGAAAACAAGACTTTTTTTTCTTTTCTTTCCGACATCTCATAGTCTAAGCTTTCATGTTTAGACCTATAAGCCACCTCAGATACATTTTTTTTTTTGGTGTGGCATAGGAAGTGGGGGGTTAAAGTTGACTTTTTCTATGATACTTTCCTGGCTGCCCCAACACTGCTAGATGAAAAAAATGAGACTTCCTTACTGAATTTCTTTGGGCTTTTATCAAAAGTCGCTTGACCATACATATGTAAGGCTATTCCTTGGTTTCTAGCTGTGCCTCTTTGATCTGTTTATCAGCCTGTACATCAAAGCCACACCAGTTCACTAGCTGCAGCTGACAGAGCTTGATATCGGGGAGAGAGAATTCTCCCTGCCCGTTTTTCAAGATTGTTTCAGTAACCCTAGATTATTTTGATTACAGTGTAAATGTTAGAAATATCTTGTCAATGTTTCAGAAATATTTGCAGGCATTTCAGTTTGGAGCATGTTGAATATATAGATTGATATGGGGCGGGTAGGAGGGCTTTGTGACACTGAATTTAAAGTCCACAAACTATATTTCTCCATTTATTTAGCTGATAAAAATTTCTTTTAGAAAGAGTCCTTTTAGTTTTCTCCATAGATGTCTAGAATGGATCATAGGTTTTTATTAAAGTTATCCTTAAATATTTTGTGTTTTTTTTTTCAATGCTACAATGAGTGGGTCCGACTATTGGGATGGAGGCATTCTTTATATGCGGTTCTGAGCAGCATCTGCATATTCTGTCCGTCTTGTTTGTGATCTTGCTCAGCTGCCTACCAGTTCCAGCATGTTTTTCACCCCTTATGGAATCCTAGAGTACTACCAGGTCACCAAAGTCAAATCACTTCCACCTTTTATGAGTTTGTGGCTTCTATTTCTTAACTTTGTACTTCCGTGTTCACGGGGGGCGGGGGGTGTTAAGAACAAGTATATCACTTTACAGCAGGCTTAGGGGGAAAGCCCTGGCAGTTTCATCATAGGGTCGTGCGGTAGATGTGTTGTATGGATGTGCTTTATCTAAAGGAGCACATCACTGCCCTTTATAGCCCAGGGGCTCCATTTCACTCGCTCATCAGCAATTGCTGGTGAGTTTCAACAGATGCCTTTGTCTGTTTATAATGAAATGGTCATTTCCCCCTTTATTTTTGGAAAGTTGGGAAGAGTTAAGTTTACAGATATTCTAGTCTTCCATCAGCTATGAATTCCAGAGATCAAAATCACTTTCTAAGGATGTTGTGGATTGATTTGAGATTTCCCCCAAAGGTTTAGGTGTTTGAACACTTGCTCTCTGGCTGGCCGTGCTGCTTGGGAAGTTTTTAGAACCTCAAGAAGGTGAGAGTGGGGTCTCTGTTTGTGGGTGTGTTTCTTTTTCCTCATGAGACAAGGATCTCATTTAGAATTGTATCAATTCTCAAGATGATGAACAAGTCAAATTACAGCATCCAACAGATGTTTTACCATCCACTTGAAGAAAACTAATACTCAACTCTTGTTGTCAGACTTCAAAGAAAATACGTGTCTATTTAAGGGACGAATAATACTTTGGTACCCGACATTAGATGTAAAACTAATAAAAATCCCAACAGTTTTATTTGTTTATTTGTTTTTCACTTTCTCTAATCCTGAACTTTGTAAACATGTCATTCTGGTAAATAGTAAGAAAAAATCTAAAGGTAAAAATAAATGTAGTTGAGCAGTCTTCTCAAATGCTGCACGCAATGCATAGCTGGAATAGATTAAGAAAATGGTGGTTGGCCTAGAGTAGGCAGCAATGGGGGCTATAAGTAATTTCTGGTGCACATATACATTTAGTATACATCACATGTGGCACTGAGGTCGGGGCAATGCTATAGATTATGTCATTCAACAGAAGCTAGGTTGAAATCAGTAAATTATTTGTCAAGAACTTTAATTGGGAACATCAGCTACTGCGTTACAAGCCACTGTACATGTTACTCAAAAGTGTGTAAAGGAGTTGAAGGTGAAAATTTCAATGTACAAAATAATCGAAGCAGAAAATGACAGAATTTTATTCATATAATTTCAGAGTGAGAAAGAGCTAAACAGTTAGGAGAGAAAGAATGGTCATGCAATACTGAACAGCCTTCTTTAGTTTGAATGGAAAGATTGCTCAAATAAAAAGGGCAGGGATGCAGTTTGGCCACTTACAAATATTGACCTTCCCATCCTGGTTCATCAAGTTCTCTTCAAGTCAAGTCTAAAGTCAGTTCATATGAAATTCTGTAGAAGACTGGAGTGAATCACATGCATAGACAAATACAAGCAGTTGTGAACACATGGGAAAATACCTACCTCATTCCTTATTAAATACATGAAGTGGAGAAGTGAGGAGATGCTCTTCTGGGCCACTTTGTGTTTCTCTAACAGAACAGCACACCTGGTGATGGGGCTTCTTTCTGTCTTTACCTGGC
Source organism: Mus minutoides (assembly GCA_902729485.2). NCBI lineage: Eukaryota > Metazoa > Chordata > Mammalia > Rodentia > Muridae > Mus > Mus minutoides. The sequence goes on along the minus strand of LR749674.1, from coordinate 623,480 downwards.
AAGAGGCCCAAAGCACAAGAGACACACTCCATGCAGGGAATGTGGAGAGGAAGCTGAGGAAGTGCTAACGTTTTGAGACATGCTCTGCCTATGTAGTTCTGGCTGGCCTTGAGCTCCTGGTCTTCTTGCCCCAGTCTCCTGAGTGCTAAGACTTAAGGGAGACAGCACTGTACCCTGTTAACACAGACTTGCTTTTATTGGACCCCATATTCTTGATAACTCACTTCAATGCCTTATGACTACATACTTCTAAGGCCACATTTCCTGACAGAATCCAGCAATGGATTCTGGAAGGGACATCTAAGTCCCATCAGATGGTCTATGAGGTTAATAAAAAAATAGGTCTTAATAAAAAATTGGGTCTTAGTCTTATTGAAGTTGGGTAAAAATGGGTGTTTTGTAACTATAATTCTGGGCTTCTCCCAACCCCCAGAAAGGCAGACTGATGATTACCCATGTGTCTCTTTACTCAGGAACTCACTTTAGATACTTATTTTATAAAGATGTATGCACACGCTTATTTTAATAACAATAAAAGAACAGAAGAATAATCATTCAACAGTAAGGAACTCATTAAATAATTGTTGGTCTATCCACAAAATAGAATACAAAATCAAACATTAAAGAATGAGCTCTGCCCTGATATGAAAGCAATCTCCAAGTTACATTTTTAATTGAAACAATCAAGATGTGCTAAAATATGCATACTATACACACTCAGACTCACATTCATTTGCATGTGTTTAAAGATTATAAGACACTCCTAGCGATGGCTCCAGCTGCTTGTATGGTTTGATGACTGGGGAGGAGGGAGGCTTCCTATCCTTGTGTATTCTAGCTAGTCTGTTCTCCAGTTTAATTTTTGGTAATGAGCATAAATTACTTTTTATTTAGTATTTTAAAGCATTATTTATAGACCTTTAGGGTTGACATTCAAAGAAACATGGGCTTATAAAAAAATACTGCTGAGCCACCAAGATTAGATCTCCCCATGCCTGTAATTGTGTTAGAACCTAGAAGGGGGTCGGATGGTGAGCTCAGTGGGTAAAAGAAAGACATGATTTTGGATCGTTCTCAGCAACATAAATAGCCAGGCATGGAGGTACATGCCTGTGATCCCAGCTCTGGGAAGCAGAGACATGAGGATATCTCATGGTAGCCAACCAGTGAGCTCCGTCTCAAATTCTAAGATGAAGAGAAAATAAGGTCACCTGGTATCGCCCTCTGACCTCTACAAGCACATTCAGGAATACAGACACATAGGTGTGTTAGAGCACAAACCACATATGTTTGCACAGAAAATAAACTTAGAGGAGAAAGTGCTCACAGTTTGCTTAGTGTGACTATGTGGGATAAGTCTCTATTTCTTAAACCACAGAATCTATTTCTTGTTGATAAGTACAGACTGCGCTGTAGACTGCATGCTGCTGCTGTGCTCTTGCTGTCAGAAGGTTGCACACTGTCTGAAACCTTTCATGCAGTTCTTCTCCCCTCTTATATACACTGACAAAATATTGCTCACAAAACCTGACCCTTGGCTTCCACGCCCTGCTATGCTTTGATTCTCTTCAGCAGAGGACATTATTCTTAGCTGGACTGCTGGAATGTTGAGCTGTTGGCAGTGTATTTGCATTATCCGATGCACTAATTAAAAGACACCAAATTGAAGGCGATGCTTGTTAGTTTGGGGACACTGAAATAATTTTTACTTTGGACCAGCAGGGCATATTCTATGGCACCCAGGTATGGCTCCAAGATCTGAGCTAAACAGTGTAGCCTGTGGCATTCTGGCTTTTGCTCCTGCCTTGCATTCTCAGGACTCTCTTGTATGAGCTGTCAAAGCCACTCAGAGCTCCTCTCCAGCCCATCATTTTGAGTGATAGAGGTGACGAATGGCCAACTTCAATTTACTAACCTATCAATACAGATGGTGTGCCCTGCTGGGTTTTGAGCCACAGTACACCAGGGCTGGGATCAAAACCAGTGTCCTCTAAGAGTAGTAAGTGCTTTTAACCACTGGTCTATCTCTACAGCCCCTCACTTGGGCCTCTGAGATGCTACCTTGTGCCTAAGAGCAGAGCCTCAAATGTAGCATCCTGGGGTTCTTTCTAAGAATAGCCACCCTAGATGCTCAGAGAAGAGCAGCTGGAGAACCCCTCCTCAACCCAAGATGGGCTCTTGGAGATCTGGTGCCACCACATGCCAGGTTTCCCACAGGGACCTCTGCCAGGACACTCCATCACCTTTCATCTGGGAGTGAGCTCACAGCAGGCTAAGGTTGCAGAGGCTTAGGCAAAGGCCAACTTTTTCCAGCATTCTTCCTAGAGGGACTGGGCCACCACTAGCCACTGCTCCTTCCTATCACAGATTTCAGGGCTCTCTTGGTTTAAGCTTTGCTTCAGGTCTGTGGTTTTGTTATATTGTACTTCCTGACTGTTCCCCACTGAGCTGTCTCCTCCCTGAGAGCAGAACCTTACATCCTACATCTCTGTGCATCTCACAGTCCCTGGTACCTTCCTGTAACTCCAGTTCCAGGAGATCTGTTACTCAATTTTACCCCTTTGGCACCCACACACACATAGAGCACATAAACTCTCGAAGGCACACATACATACATACATACATACATACATACATACATACATACATACATTAAAAAATAATAAATAAATTTTCAGGGCCTAAGTGAGTCAAGTCAGAGATCTCATCTATCAGGGTCAGTGAGGGTGAATTACTACATTCAGGGATCTGGGTTCCTGGAACTTTTAGCGACATGTTAGCACCTGCTCTTCCAATGAAATTCTTCCTTCAGAGGGAGAAACCACAGCATTAAGTCAGCTGAGAGCTGTGGTTGTTTCTATATGGAAAGCCCAAGCGGGTAGCCCAAGTTCCTTTGTTGATGTCTTGAACCCTGTTTAGATGAGACAGTGGCTCAAGCTGTTATAGTCTCAAAGTCATAAAGATTCCTAGAGCAGAAGGTAGAGAAGGATGGGGGAAAGACTGAAGTTGGTTGTACATTCCCACCGAAGATGCCAACAGTGCACATGCTTTGTGCCAAGCAGCTTTGACATAGAGCGTACCTCCAGGAAGAGCAGGACCTCTGTGTGCCGTGTCCATTCCTAGCAGTGTCACAGTAAACATGGTTGACCACCTTGTCCTTTCAGGGCTGCTCGCTTGGTTCATGAAGCAGGGCTGAATTGCAAGGTCAGTTTCCCCTCTGCCTCCTTGCTCTGCGTGTAACCCTCTCTCTTGTTGCCCCTGAGCAGAGCTTGGACTGTAAAGGTCCAAGTCCCTCTTCATTTAGGATTTCTTCCAGGTCGTTTGGAATTCATTCCTGGGACATGCTCCAGACTCAGTGCTACAAACATGAAGGACATGCTGGAAAGCTCACTGACTTTCCTGTTTAAACAGTCATCTGCAAACTTAATGTTCCCTAAGTTAGCCAGGGCTCAGAGGTACATGAGAAGCATTCATTTGAGAAGCAGTGAGTTTTACAGAAAGAGGCAGAACAAAACCAGACGCACTCTTCTTGCATTCGGCTGTAGATTTATTCCCAGCTCTCGTGGAATACGGTGCCTTGAGTGTCATTTGTTTGCAAATGTCTCCAATGTGGCCCAGCATCACAAGGCTGCTCCCAGCACACAGAAGTGTGAGTGAACCCTTTCCAGTTCTCAGTCTCTGGAGGTGAAGGTAGCCCCACCTCCCATCAGACTAGCCTACAGAGACCCAAGCTGACATTGACTGGCTCCTTCTACTCCTGGCTCAGTTCTTGGTGCTCACACTGGCTTTGTTTTCTCCACAATGGTTCCAGCTTAGATGTTTCCAATTACATTTGGCCCATCCACACTGGCTGTGCTGACGTAAGCCTGTCATTGGCGTCACCATCACCATCCGGGGACATTTCCTGTGGACCTCTTGCCAACTGTTGCTAGTTCCACTAATGGTCCTCTACTGTCTGTCATGTGCCAGGCCTAGTGCTAAATGCTGGGCAGACAGCCATGTACACAGCATCTTGGCTTCAGGAGCCCATGATATAAGAGAGCAGAGAAGCATTGTTCGAAATAACATAAGCCAAGATGTGCTGTACAGGGGGCTTCCAGGCCGGGCAGAGGCATCAAGAAAGATGTTCAGAGCCACAGTATCCTAGAGGGGGAGTCATACTGAACCATGGATAAAGGAAGCCAGGAGCTCAGGAAGTTCTCCAAAGGAACTTGAACTTGAGCCCAAACCCATGATCAGCTGTTGGAAAGAAGTCCTGCTGGATAGCTACTTCAGGTCAGCATTGCAGCTGCCACCTGGCTGGAGCTTGGAAGACCTTCCTATGGGAGTCAGTAGAAATGAAGGAATGTGCCCTGTCTCTTCTCACTGGGCTATTCTTTGCTGAATTCTCAGCAGCTTGTCAAAGAAAAGTCTGCTGGCTCTTCATCCAATGCTGCTCTATTCAGATACTCCAGAATCCAGGCCCAGAAAAATCACTGTGTCTATCAATGAGGTCCCAGGGATGCAGAATAACACTCTTTAGGCTTAGCTTGGCAAGGGTGAACAACTAGAGTCTTTGAATATTCACCTATCATGATTTCTTCTTCTGACACATTTACCATTTACTGAATACTGATTGGTATGGTTCAGTAGATGGACTGATACACACACATAATAAATAAACATATTAACAGTCCACTGTGCTGGACACAAACCCAGTCTATGAAACACTGAGGCCTTGAGGAGTTGAGTGATTTTCATAAACAGTTCTTCAATGGAGAAGGTGAGCTTTCATCCAAGGCAGCTATAATCATAGGGCTTTACCTCTGCAGAGCTGGGAGATGAGCCTTTACGTAGACTAAGAGTGTCAATGGGCAGAAATACACGTTGAACTTGGAGGAATAGAAAGTAGTCCTGCTTGATTGATCACAGCAGTCAGGAGTAAAGTCAATGGCCTAAAACTATGGCTTTAAGGCAGAAGAGGTTGAATAGCAATTCTAGAGTAAACACTCATATTACACAAGTTCAGCACCAAGAACAATGGCACAATTTAGAAAGATTAATATTGACTATCATTATTTGCAGATGATATGATAGTATACTTAAGTAACCTATAAATTTCCACCAGTAAACTCCTAAACCTGATAAACAACTTCAGCAAAGTGGCTGGAGAAAATATTAATTCAAACAAATCAGTGGCTTTCCCCTACTCAAAGGATAAATAGACTGAGAAAGAAATTAGGGAAACAACACCTTTCACAATAGTCACAAATAATATAGAATATCTTGGTGTGACTCTAACTAAACAAGTGAAAGATTTGTATGACAAGAACTTCAAGTCTCTGAAGAAAGAAATAAAAGAAGATCTCAGAAGATGGAAAGATCTCCCATGTTCATAGATTGGTAGGATTAATATAGTAGAAATGTCCATCTTGCTAAAAGCAATCTACAGATTCAATGCAATCCCCATCAAATTCCAAACCAATTCTTCACAGAGTTTGAAAGAGCAATTTCCAAATTCATCTGGAATAACAAAAAACCTAGGAGAGTGAAAACTATTCTCAATAATAAAAGAAGGTCTAGGGGAAATCACCATCTCTGACCTCAAGCTGTACTACAGAGCAATCTTGATAAAAACTGCATGGTATTGGTACAGTGACAGGCAGGTAGATCAATGGAAATGAATTGAAGACCCAGAAATGAACTCGCATGCCTATGGTTGCTTGATCTTTGACAAAGGAGCTACAACTATCCAGTGGAAAAAAGATAGCATTTTCAACAAAGGGTGCTGGTTCAACTGGCAGTTAGCATATAGAAGAATGCAATTTGATCCATTCTTATCTCCTTGTATGAAGCTCAAATCCAAGTGGATCAAGGAACTCCACATAAAACCAGAGACACTGAAACTTATAGAGGAGAAAGTGGGGTAGAGCCTCAAACACATGGGCACAGAGGAAAAATTCCTGAACAGAACACCAATGGCTTTTGCTCTAAGATCAACAATAAACAAATGGGACTTCAAAATTGCAAAGCTTCTATAAGGCAAAGGACACTGTCAATAGGGCAAAAAGGCAATCAACAGATTGGGAAAAGATCTTTACCAATCCTACATCTGATAGAGGGCTAATATACAATATACACAAAGAATTCAAGAAGTTAGACTCCAGAAAATCTAATAACCCTATTAAAAATGGGGTACAGAGTCAAACAAAGAATTTTCAACTGAGGAATATTGAATGGCTGAGAAGTACCTAAAGAAATATGCAACATCCCTAGTCATCAGGAGAATGCAAATCAAAACAACCCCGAGATTCCACCTCACGCCAATAAAAATGCTTAAGATAAAAAACTCAGGTAACAGCAGATGCTGGTGAGGATGTGGAGAAAGAGGAACACTCCTCCATTGCTGGTGGGATTGCAAGCTGGTATAACCAGTCTGGAAATCAGTTTGGCGATTCCTCAGAAAATTAGACATAGTATTACCTGAGGACCCAGATATACCACTCCTGGGCATATACCCAGAAAATGCCCCAACATGTAATAAGTACACATGCTTCACTATATTCACAGCAGCCTTATTTATAATAGCCAGAAACTGGAAAATACCCAGATGTCCTTCAACAGAAGAATGGAGACAGAAAATGTGGTATATTTACACATGGAATACTACTCAGCTATTAAAAATGATGAATTCATAAAGTTCTTAGGCAAATGGATGGAACTAGAAAATATTACCCTGAGTGAGGTAACTCAATCACAAAAGAACACACATGGTACACACTCACTGATAAATGGATATTAGCCCAGATGTTCGTAATATCCAAGATACAATTCACAGACCACGTGAAGCTCAAGAAGAAGGAAGACCACAGTGTGGATACTGCAGTCCTTCTTAGAAGGGGGGCCAAAATACCCATGGGAGGAGTTACAGAGACAGAGTTTGGAGCAGAAACTGAAGGAAATACTATCCAGTGACTGTTCCCCCATGGAGATCCATCCCATATACAGTTACTAAACCCAGGCACTATTATGGATGCCAACAAGTGCTTGGTGACAGGACCCTGATATAGCTGTCTCCTGAGAGGCTCTGCCAGTATTTGACAAATACAGAAGTGGATGCTCATAACCATCCATTGGCCTGAACACAGGGTCCCCAATGAAGGAGCTAGAGAAAGGACCCAAGAAGCTGAAGGGGTTTACAGCCCCATAGGAGGAACAACAATATGAACCAACCAGTATCCCCAGAGCTCCCAGAGACTAACTCACCAACCAAAGAGTACACAAGGAGGAACTCATGGTTTCTAGCCACATATGTAGCAGAGGATGGCCTTGTGGGACATCAATGAGAGGAGAGGCCCTTGGTTTTGTGAAGGCTTGATGCCCCAAGACAGGTGAATGGGAGTAGGTGTGTTAGTTAGCATGGGTGGGGGGATGGAATAAGGAGATTTGGGGAGGGGAAATGGGGAAAGGGGATAAAATTTGAAATGTAAATAAAGAAAATATCTAATAACAAAGGTTAATATTGGAGAATAGTAAAGTGGTGAGATTTTTTTTTAAGGCTTTAATACTAGGAATCGTCCACAAGCTTGAGGAGGACACCTCAACGTACTGTCTGCAGCCTAGTAAGGAAGTCTGGCCCATGGTCTGCTCTACTCTGAAGAGAAGGTCCACACTTCAGAGGCAGACCATCTTTTACTTCTACAGTCAAGATCTTGACAGCCATTAATCTAACAGTGAGCACAATCTCTCAGCCAGGCTTGACTACGACTTGATATTAAAACTTGCTCCTGACAGTACATCCTCTGACATTGAGCACTCGTCCTCCTGCATCCTGGCCTTCCAAGGGTCACGTTGTCTCTCCCATTTAATGACATGATGACCCTTTATTTCCCAGGCTGTGTTGGACTTTGGAATATAATGATTACCCATGTACTTGCCATGTGTGTTTGGTCACTGATCATATATGCTATATCCACTTATAGAATAAGACACACCAGCATGAAAGTCCAACAATTAGGTAATACCCTTTTCAGAAGACTCTAGCCTAGGAAAATGAGCGATAATTTCAAGTTCATGAACTGTTTAGTGCTGAGTTCATTTTCCCACTAGTTTCTCTGATGTCTTTAAAAGTATCCATTCTCTGGAAGAACTTAATTAGGAATCACCATGGCTGTGGTTGCTATAACTTCTTTGTGGCTTTTAATTTATAATAACTCCTAATTTCTTTTTTGTTTGTTTTACATTAATTTTATTTAAAATGTGATTTATTGCTTTGAGGAAAGATCCATACTTAGGGCCTATCTCATGTTTTATGTGTGTTGATATTTTAAATGTCCCTCTGTCCCCTGCATTTCCTGTGAATAGGTGTTAGGCTTGATGACTTGATCAAGCTACAAACATTTGGTAAAAATACTTGGACTATATGTGGTTGTCCATCATGAGCATCTGATAGTTTTTTTTTCCACCAGTACTGATGTTGCTGAAGATAATAACTGCATATCTTTCCATGGTAAAGGCATATTGTCCCCTTAGCAACTAGCAAGTAATTAAAAGCATAATAGCTCAAAACTTATTGTTGTTTTTAGCATCAAATGATTGTATTATGCTGATGAGTTTATATATACACATACCTATACCTACACATACACATATACATGATCATATACATATACATGATCATATACATGACCATATACATATCATATACATAAGCACATACATCATATAAACATACATATATATGTGTTTATGGACTAAGGAGATGGATCAATAAATGAAATGCTTTCCCTGCAAGCAAGAAGACTTGTATTTGGATCCCCAGAGCCCACTTAAAGTTGAACTTATTCACTCATCTGTAATCCAGCTATCTTCCTACAAGATGGGATCCAGAGAGAGGAAAGATCCTGAAAACAGAAGGCCAAATGGCCTAATGTATGCAGTGCTAAAACTCTTCCATGTGCTGTGGACACACTCATTTGTCTCTATAAAATGCTATCTTTTGACTTATGATTCTTACATTCTATTTGTAATTCTTTTTATTTTAAATTGAACATTACTAAAGACAGAACCTTATCCCATGGACACTTACTTATACACTTAGCCCAATATCCCTGTGGGGACAATTGCTAGAAACAAAGATCTCATTTCTCATGCAAGAAAGTTTGATACAGATGGCGAACCTCTCCCCAGAATGCCAGATCCCACTCTATGTTCCCCTTACAGCATGGTGTGTGCTGTGCCTTCTTCTCAGCCTACCTAGTACAAGAGAAAGGACTTTCTCCAAAGGCTCAATGGTCAAATTCTAAAACACTTGTGGCATATGAGGAATAGAGAGAGAAATTGAAAACGAAGGGGAAAGCAGGTGTTCCAGAGAACCTCACACGTCACAGGGTAGAGAACTTCAAAATCTTTCTAGCTTGTGTTCTTTTGTAAAGAGAACTTTATATGGTATCTAATACTTAGCTCTATTTCCTGCTTTGGAAACTGTAGGTCTTTCTAAAAAGACAGTAAAGTGTTTCTTAATGAACGTTTACCCTGGTCTGTCTTTTTCTGTCTCTGTCTCTTGCTGTCTCTGTCTTTCTCTGTGTCTCTGTTTCTGTCTCACTGTCTCTTGTTGTCTCTCTTTCTCTGTCTCTCTCTCTCTCTCTCACTCCCGTGTGTGTGTGTGTGTGTGTGTGTGTGTGTGTGTGTGTGTGTTCCTGTTTCTCTCACATGCACACAGAGTTCCCATCTAGATTTATGGATTATCATTATTTCCACAATCAATTATAGTTATCACCACTTTCAGTGCTCACACAGCTGTCTCCAAGGTAGCCGGTGGGATGTGCTTCCAGCTGGTTCCCATGTGCTACTGACACCACCATTTATTTTTGACGCCTCCTTTATTTTTAATTAAAAAGTGTGCTTTCCCCCCCTCTCTGGCATGACTAGCTATCCCAGGATCTCCCAAGCATTTCCCTTACCCCAGAAGTGGAAGGATCTGTTTGTACCCTGGGGTCTCTACAGCCCGGGGAGCGATGCTCAGAAAGCACACGGCTGCTGTGTGTTGACTGCGCTGACAGTTCTTGTCTTGAGGGCCTGTGAGTGGATGAGTTGCGATTCATGCTACTTGACTTTAGATGTAGCTTTTTACTCCTTTGACATTTTAATTATATGTGTTTGCTCTTACATGGAAAAATTGAATTTTGTTTTCATTTTATTCTTTTATGATTATATTATTTCTGATTTCAACATGGGTGTCAGTGCTGGCTGAGACATAATAAGGAAGTTCAGGATTCATTCTCTTCAGATAAACCTTTCTAGGAGCTCATGGAATTATTCTACAAAATATCTACTCTGTGTGATTTGTAACTAAGTTTATTAATTTTGATTTACACTCAATTATGATTATTTTATATCTAAATATGTTAAACGTATGCATAGTACAGAATTCAAAAGTACATGACAAGGCCCTTCAGAGGATGTCTCACAGTCATTTTTCCTCATTTGCCAGCTGGTGACTCTAAACCCATGAGAAAGGGCTAATTTATTTATTTTTCAGCGTAATATGTGTGTGTGTGTTTATATAAAATATAAACATGAACACATTATTTACCTGTATTTGCAATAGATAGATAGATAGATAGATAGATAGATAGATAGATAGATAGATAGATAATAGATTTTGGGACTTGTTGCAAGCTAATGAATGTTTTTTCACCCATTTTAAAAGATGGTATAGATACCCATTGAATGGATGTAGCACAGGTTTCCCCAGACAGTGCCATTTAATGCAATTTTTAAAAAGCAGAATACTATAAAATTAACTGCATTTTTGTTTGTTTGGGTTTTGTTTTGTTTTGCTTTGCTTTGCTTTACAATCATGACGATGAATTTCCCAGCTGCCTTTCCCTAAGTAGTGTGTGTGTGTGTGTGTGTGTGTGTGTGTGTGTGTGTGTGTGTGTTGTGATAAGCAGCATATGTACATGCTGGTATAGTTTGATAAATATTGCTCATTTTCTTGTCTGCCAAGCTGTAGCATTCTGTGTTCACACAGAAAATGCATCGGCATGCATGTTACCTGCAGGGTCCCCAACATAGTGAGCCACCAGACGTTCAAGTCTTGGCCCATCTTAGTGGTGGAAAATACTATGTCAAATGTGGTTTGCTCTGTCGTGACTTCATGCAAAGCTGGCAAACCAACCATTTGAGTCTTTTGCCCATTTTTCTATGCCAGTTTTGCTCATCTCTTTCCTCCGTTTAAGAACATGTTACGAAAATAGCCTGTTTGAGATATACTATTCATGTTGCCCATGGTCTCTCACTCCACTTGCTAGAGTTTTCCATTCCAGTTTAAAATCAAAGTGGACACTGTTGGTTAAAATTCTCCAACAAGTTATCCTAAAACATGGCACTGTGTAAAAGAACATATGTTAGAAATAAAACCCTCCGATGGTTTTGAAGCTGATCAAGTGAATGGTTCAAATGTTTCAAAACTCAGTCCTACTTTCATGGATGGATCCCAGATTACATCAAGGATCCCAGGCTTATCCCATAGTAAGATAAATCAATGAACATGGAGTGCTATTTCAGGCTCTGTCTGTTAAAGAGGAACTTCAGTGGACAATTATGAAATTTATCAATTCTGACCTGGAAATATGGCCATGGTTGGTCTCAAGTGGAATGTTGCACAAGCTGCTAGCTCATTAATTTAAAGAGAGAGGGTGAGAATTTTCAAAACTTATAGGAAGGATTTTATAGAAGTCTGTTCCCGTATGCTTATTTAGTGAATAAAGGTGTCGCTGTATCAAGCTTTCTCCCAGCCAAAAGAGATGCCACACTGCTGATAACAGAGCAAAGGAGGGTGCATTTAGGGAGGAGAAGTAGAAAGTAGTTGCCAAGAGCCAGGATCAGCCACATAGTGACCCGTGTTAACTCAAGGTGACAATGGGGAAGAGAAGGTCCCAGAAAGAAAACTTAGGAAAGTCACCATAAAGAGGAGGTCATTTACAGAGCAGCTAAAGACTTTTGTCATGGGATATAATCAGTTCAAAGTGACATCTATGACTTCACCCCTCCAGACCACACATCCCCAGTCAACTATCAGAAAGCTCAACACAACATTTTTACCCTGCTGATGGGGCCCACCGCTAGGGATTTCCTGAAAGCAGAGTGTGGAAATAGCAGACTGGGTTGACTGTCCTTTCTCATTGGAGCTTCCCAGAGTACTGCTCATTACCCATCTACAAGGACCATAGGCTCTGGCAAGGTCAAGTTCTCAGGTCCCATTTGTGATATTCAGTTGCCAGGGTGGGGGAGTCTGGGAGTAGGCATGGATCACTAGGCTCTGCAGTAGGACTCTTACAGTCTTAGGCCAGAAGGAGCACGATGCATTTCCTTTTCTCGGTGGTGAAAAAGCCAGAGGAAGAGTGGACCTCGACTTGGAGAACCTGATCTGGCTGCAGGCACCTTGTTGCTTCTGAGGCCAGGACTCCACTAGACAAATATGCAAATGAGGAAGACAAAGCCAAGGGCTCATCACTCCCTGGTCTCATTCACCCACAGAAAGGAAGGGAAGCCTAATTGGTTTGGAGGGCTTTGTTTGTTTGCTTCTTTGTCCAAAGTCAGAGGTTAGACATAAATCCTTAAATCCCAGGACTTTCCATTTACATTTCAGAATGGCAGTCTCCAAAAATGTATCTTTTATTTGAAACCGAATCAGAGTTATTTTGTTTCTACTTATTGGCCATCGTCCTCATTCTCCCACAAAGTCACTCCTATTCAAGATCACTCTGCTAGTGCCTGGGAGGCAGAACAGGAAGTAGAGTTTGCATAGCATTTCTAAAGTCAGTAGGTAGGCTCCCACACAGACTCAAGGGGACTTAGACACCTTAATCAGCAAGCAAATTCCCGAGAAACTTCTGGCCAGGCACTCACAGGGCCCCAATCCCTTTGCAGTAATGTTTGAAGCATGTTGGTAAGACTTGGGAACCTGTCAGTGAATCTCTATTCTTGCCCCTCTGCCTTTTCTTGTTTGAAAATTCTTTTTATGCCAATCTGTAGCAGGGGCTTAAAATTAAATTCTTCTACATTATTAAATTGGGTATTTGGCTTAATATTTTAAAATCTGAGACCAGTCAAGGCCCCAAAAGCACTCCATCAGTGCCTTACATTCCCCATTGAAATTAAAAGCTTGCTGAGATTGAAAGTCAGTTGATGGATGGCAGTGGAGAGATCCCTGGTGGTGCTGGTCTGTTCATGGGGCTCTGAGCATCGCTCTCCACGTTCATGTTCTAAGTTCTCTCAAGCCTCCAGAGGGTATCTGCCAAGATGGAAGTGCAATATGGCCCAAAAGGAATCTATGCTCTGATTTTCTTCCCTTCCTTAATATCCCCTGACTCTTCAGATGGTGCCATGTGCATTCCTCAGTCTCCCCTGCACCTCCAAAAAGAAAAAAAAAAAAAGGAACCGCAACGTGCAGTCAGACCACTGCAAACACATTTGCTTTGTGTTTAAGCAGCTCATTCTATAGTCAGCCATGAAAATGTGAAAATTTCCTGTTGGCTTGGCTCTTTTAATTTTTTTTTTTTTTTGTCTCTTCCAAGACAAACCAAATGAGAGCATTCAGGATGTCTTAGACATGGAAGTTTGGGCTCGGAGCTCATAACACTTCACTTGGCTTTCCTAGTGATGTTTTTGATTCATGTAAAACTACAACAGAACCTGGCAACCCAGCCCCTGTGTAGAGTTCCTGGGAAATGGATCAATTTTACGACTAATTTTAACAAGGATTTGAGTGATCTAAGTGCAGGACATAAGCCCAGCATCTTCACTTGTCTGCTTGCGGGGGATGTTTTCTTCTGCATCTTCCAGTCCAGCTTTTTGATCTTACCCTCTATTCTAATAGTGTATGCTTAAGTTTACAACTGAAGTCTGCATCCTTAGTACTTGTGTGAATAAGAAGGCTGGATGCCCTCAGAATCATGCCACAACCACTGAGGCTCTTCCTAGTGCGCAGACCTTCTTTCTGGCTTGGCGCATATCACACTTATATCCAGGCATATCTTGGATGGAGCGGCAGTGAATTTTTCATGGAGTTCTAAGCACTCATCCTTGGGCAGGGGAGGTGGTCCAGTTGGTAACATTCACATAGGTAGGAAGATCTAAGTCTTATCTCCAGAATGAAGGAAAAGCAGGGTAAGTGTCTAAGACAACAATACATTCTCAAAGAGAAAAAAAACAGAACAATGACAACAACAACAACAAAACCAAACCTTAAAAAAGTTTGAAGGGCATCAAAGATAGAACTTGGTCTAGTGGTTCCGACCTGTCATCCATGTACTGGGAAAATTAACCCGGGAGGATCAGTTTAAGTTTAAAGTCAGTCTAGATACAAAGTAAGTTCAAGACCATCCTGAACAACTCAGTAAGGATTATCCTCAACATTTAAAAAGGAGGACTGAGGGGCAGGGTAGCGCAGTGGTAGAGCACAGTCTAGCATGTATAAAACACTGAACTCAATCCCCAGGAACTTCAAAAGGGAAAAAAAAATCTGTACATAGCAGCAATATGGCTTGGAACTACTTTTGGCGCCTGCATTTATCTTAAAAATGTGATTTTCAAGTTCCTTTCTGATATACCTACTATCTACATTCATCCAGATCCCTAGGAAGTTGTTGTGTATACTAGATGGTATTTTCAGTACTTTGTTTTTTGGAGTTATCATTTCCATATCCTGTTCGCTGCTGAGGTCCATTCAGGAGGCTTCCCACTCTTGCTGGTACAAATAAATCTTCCTTGACTATCCTAAACCTGAATCCTAGATCCTAATTCCAACCGAAACCTCCAAGGAGAACTATTCTATTAGATGCTATAAATGCTTTCCTTTACATTTCACTGTCAAACTGACTTCCACCTACTCCCTGCGAGATAGCCTCCTTCCACCAAACTGCCAAAGGAACTAAGCATGTTTGCTAAAAATTTTACAAAACTAGTGACCAAAACTCGAATAGACTCCATTTGCCTATTTGTATTGCTTTGTAGTGTTTTGTTTTTTTTTAGATCATATCCACTGCCCTCCAGCAATTCCTCCCAGATCTATGCCTCATTCCTTCTCTGCCCAACTTTATGTCCTTACTTTTTAAAAACTCATTACATCCATTTATGCCTGGTCATACACCCGTGGTTTGTGGCTTTCCACCGGAGCATAATCAGGCTAGCAGGGGCCACACTCATGAAGAACACTGTATCTCCCTCTCTCAGAAGCTGTTACTTCCATTGTTCCTTGGAGTGGTGTCATGCCCTCCTCCATTCTGGGATTATGTCAAGTTTATAGATCCCACTTCCTTCACCTACATTGCATTTAAACATTCATGTAATGTCTCATTGCTACCTGTGTTTCTTATATGTGAATCAACTATTCATTTTTTTCCATCAAGTCATCTATCTCTTTGCTCTTAGTTTGAGATAAATCTTATAATAGCACCTCTAGTCTGTTAATCTCTAACGTAATGAGAAACTATTATCTTAGAATACTATTCTCACTAAGGACCTAGTATGTTGGTCACTTACTATTATTAAAAAACACACTGTAGAAGAAATGTAGAGAAAGAAGAATTTGTGTGTGTGTGTGTGTGTGTGTGTGTGTGTTTTCCTGTCTCTCTCACATGCACACAGAGTTCTCATCTAGATTTATGGATCATAATTATTTCCACAATCAGTTAGAGTTATCACCACTTTCAGTGCTCACACAGCTGTCTCCAAGGTAGCCGGAGTCTGGAGTCATGGCTTCTGGAGTTTCAGTTCATGGTTAGTATGATCCATTGCTTCACCTGTTAGCCAAGAAGGAGCATCGTGAAGGAGAGAATATGATAAAGCCGGGCTGCTCACCGATGGCAGCAGGAAGCAGGGAGAAGGGAAGGGGCCTGACACCATTCATCTCCTCCACAGTATGCTTCTAATGATGTGCTTCTGCCAAACATCTTCCTCTACCATCTCCTGACAATGTCGTAAGATGATTTTGATTTGATGATATGCCTATGATAAATAATTTTAACAAAATAAAGACTAGATGAAGACAGTTTTAATTTTAGCGTGACTCAGTCGAACTAAATAAATCTCTTACAACTATCACATCAGGACCAGGTCCTCCAACTCATAGACTTTTAGGCAAATCTTAGAAGATAAATGTGGATTGAGCCACAGAGAGGTCTAGTAAGTTATTTCTACTTGTGGCAATAAAATATGTATTAATTTTTGTTCCCATGTTTTCAGTAGGATCTTTGTTAAGTAATGGTTCAATTGATTTATAGTGATTTAAAGTGTTCAAGAGGCCGGTGATCAGCCATTCACATATGATACATATTCCTACAGATTCCTAATAATCCCATAACTTTTCTGAATCCCAACTCTGAACACTGTATCCTGGGAAAAGCCTGACAGGACATTGTGTACCCAAACCATAGTACCATGGAATGATACATAATGAGATAGAAGAAATATGTCAACTTTTTTTGTGTGCGGTCAATCGTTAAAACCAAAAACACTTGACCTTGACCCTTATTCGATCTGAGTTTTGCATTTGTTCATAATTCCTTTGCTATCCACCTGAAATGCTGGTGTGATTCTGTGGGGGCGATTGTTCATCAGAATGCTAAGAATACCAGGGCAGAAAGTTAGAAGGGATTCATTGCTATATTAACTCTGGAATACTCTACCTCTGAAAATTTTATGGCATGAAAAAATAAAATCCCCATTCTATTTTCATTTGTATGTTTTCTTAGTGACAGCTAAATGTATTTTGTAATAACACATTCCAACATGCTGCCAATTAATAGACCCTATGTTAGCCAGACATCTATTACTCTAACAAACTCATTTTTGTTTGTGTTTTGATTTTTCTGAGACAAGGTCTCATCATGTAGCCTTGGTTGTTCTAGAACTCACTATAGAAACCAGGCTGGCCTTGAACCCACAGAGATCCATCTGTCTCTATCACCCAAGTTCTAGGATTAAAAATTCTACTATGCCCTGTTATCACAAACCCTTGGAACAATCAACTTGTAAAGAGGGAAAAAAAGTTTATTTTACATCAAAGTTTCAAACATTTCAGCCCACGATTCTTGGAGTTCTTAGGGACCATGGTAGGGTAGAATATCATGGCTGTCTGGTAGAGCAAAGCTTCTCAATCCATAATCAGGGACCGAAGCAGGAAGGGGCTGGAATCACTCTATCTCCTTGAAGGATATGATCCCAGTTATCTAAAGGGATGTCAACATTTTGACAAGGGTGTAAGTGATGCATTTCTGGAATTTATACATGATAAAAAGTTGGTATCTGAGAAATATGCACTTGCATTTATTACTGAGAACATACAGAAGCATATGTTCTTCCTCTCAGTCCTTCTTAAAAGAAAATATTATGAGAGGCTTCCTTCCCCACACAGTGGGCTTTTGTAGGAATATATGAACCCCCCACCCCAGCCTCTTGGACATTGCAAATCATTGTAAATCAATTGAACCATTAATTAACAAAGACTTTACTGAAGATATTGGAACAGAAATAAAAGGATAAATATTTTATTGATGCACATAGATATCAACCACTGAGCATTCCTAGGGTTCAACCTAACCTTTATCTTCCAATAGTCCTTTCAAAAGTCTATGAACTGGAGGACCTGGTTCTGATGTTATAGTTATGAGTGGTTTAGTTCTATTGAACCACCCTAAAATTAAAACTGTCTTCATATGCATTTTAGTTTATTAAGATAGTTTGTCATAGGCACGTTACCTGAGGGCTTATTTATAGTTTTAGCTTATACTGTCTCACTCCATGTGATGTTAGGATATAAATAACTGATAATTTGAATGAGATGTCCCTTATAAGTCTTGGGTGTTTGAATATTTGGTACCAAGTTGGTAGCTCCTTGGGGAGGATGAGGAGGTGTGGCCTTTCTGAAGGAAGTATGTCACTGAGGGTGAGCTTCAAAGCTTCTAAATGCCTTCCACCATTTCCAGTGTGTTCTGCCTCCTATTTCTGCTTCAAGATGTGAGCTCTCCATTGTTCCGGTTGTCTGCCACCTACTCCCTCCATTCCATCATCATGGAACAGTCAGGACCAAATAAACACTTCCTATTTTTTACATTATTTTTTTTATCATGGTATTTTAATCACAACATCAGAAAAGTAACTTATACAGCAATGCATAGGGCTTATGCATTTATGTTTTCCTTTTGAAACTTCAAGGGTGACCTTTGGTCCTAGTCTTTTGCCTGTATTCCCCCATCTTCCATCAAACTTAATGATGTCACCCTGGACGTTAGACTTGTGCCCTGCTGGTTTTGTCCTTCCCTCTGGAGTACTGGACCATGCAAATACAGTCTCCAGCTGTAGGTTTTGCAGACTGTTTGATCACATGGCTGTTCCTCTCTGAAGATTTGGTTCAATGGTAGAATGCCAGGCTTTGTTTCCATTCCTGTTCCATTTCCTACAGGCAGAACTTGGCATGGACAAGATCTGTTTTGGCCTCCATCCAGGTAATTTAGTAGCATGAGTGTCTCATTATGAAGTGGGCTCACCTGTAGGATGGTCCCATGGTCTGGACACCAAGGCTGCCATTATTATTATTAAGATGATGCTTCTGTTCAACATATGTTTTCCGCATCGACTGTTAATTTCCCCAAATACCAGCCTAGAGAGGTTCCTGGAGGGCTGGCGCTTTTTTGTTCTTTCTGGGAATTGGGAGAGAAGCTAACTAAATTCCAGCTGTCCTCCTCACATGACTATTTAAAATCAGAGATGACAAAGACAGCAATTAGAAAAACATGTTGCCAGCGCATCTCTTCATGGACACTGAGAAGGGTCTTTCCTTTGCTTTGAATCTTGGAGCAAGCATTTTAATTTGGGTCACTAAGGACCCCTGAGGATGGTACATGTAATTGTCCTTTTGTTTTAAAGAAGTGTGCATTCTTTTAGCCCATTTGTAGTGACGCCTACAACGCTGCTGATCTTTTCTGGGGTTAAAAGAGAAAGATTATGCACCAGGGCTACTCTGCAAATGTTTTGCGTTAGAGCAGAAATTGCCTTCATGTACCAAGTCGTTTAAGCATCTATGACAATGTCGCCAGCCATCTGGGCTGCCGGGAACACTAAATCAACCTGTTGTATGCACAAAACCAAGTAATTTATCTGTCAGGTAGTATTTCATTTAAAACATATTTCGGTGCAAAATGAAATTCGTAAAATCGTCCATTTCCATACCCAAGTCTAGCGCTTCCCATTATTTCTCAGATAAAAATTGTCTTTTTAATGGAGCAAGAAGGTCCTTAGGCACACTGGCCTACCACTCCAAGGAGGACCTTCGATTTGCATTATGTAAATGCCCGCTGACAGTCAGGAGGACTGAGAGATTACTTTCGATGATTGTGCCTCTCCCAACCTACTTTTGAGCATTGCTTTCATGCATGCCAGAGCCAGGAGGTCAGCCGAGATTTTCCATGATGGCCTCATGACGAAGTATCAGTCCATTATCCAATTTGATGCAATAAGAAGCCTGCACTGTATTTCATAGCCTTATACTGGGGGCTGAGCAAGCTTTATGAAGCTTGAGTTTAATCTCCATCTCAGATTTATGCTCCCAACTTTCCAAATGTACAAGTGTCTTCTAGCACCCCCCCTCTGTCAGATGTGCTTGGTGGGAAGGGTGTATGCATTGCCATGTGTATTCTAGCTCTGCTGAATTACTTCCTTCCTTCTGGTCATAAAAGCCAAGCAGAAGTGGGATGAGAAACAACTGGCTCTCTTCCACCATCTTTGTGCTTTTCTTTGCCTATAAGTAAATGAGCCATCCATAACTTGATGCATTTACTATGGGACCCCAGTCTAGTATAATTTCTCCAGACCTGGTATCTGATTAATGGCAGTGTTTCAGCTGGATTTATATACCCTGCTCACCTAGGGAAATGCAGTGTGCTCTTTCTTCACAAACAGAAAGGAAATGTATGGGAGTCAGGTTTCTCATACCCAAGTGTGCCAGGGGGGAAGCAGAGGAGGGTTGCACAGTGGGTCTCAGGAAAACCTGACAGGAAAGCAAGAAACACATCTGTAGATTTGAAAATATTAGTGTTCGAGCCCTTGAATCCTATACTAGGTGAGTTTTCACAGACTGTACTGAATTCAAAGTGTGTTGTTTATGACTGCTTAAGGATGCTGTGTGTACCAGAAGGTCTACATGCCTGTCTGCTGAGCTGCGAGGACAACTTGGACATGATCATAAACTTCCCAGCTTTCATCTCACCCTGGGCCAGGTACAGTTATGGGAGCTTCTCTTTTAAACAAACTGGAAGAGACTAGTGATTTGACGACTTGACTAATTATAAAGGAAGATTCCGTGCAGACTAATGCTAGATCCCTGTTCTTTACAGAAACCGCCATCATTTGGGGGCTTTATCCAATCACCATGTATTGACTGACTCCCAGGTGAGACCTGAAGACTACACGAGTGATCTGATCCTTTCATTTCTCTGCACACTGGGTTTGATGATGAAGATTCCATACTTACTAAGTGTCATAAGCCCCTTGAGGGAAGAAGGCATCCATGCACAGAAATGTGACCCAAATGCTTGGCCAAGGTCTCTGGCAAGCTATGCTGTCATAGGTGAGAGGAAAATAATGTCCTGTCTCCTTCTCGCAGCACTGCTTTTTTGCTTTTTAAAGATCCCCATGACAACTGCCTCACGTCCCCACAGACAGTGTCATCCTGTAACTATGACTACTCTGCCTTTCTATTCTATGTTCTTCACAGTTTCCTGATGCACCCGACTAGCCATCAGTAGTAGTCTTCCCTGTCCTGAAGAAGGGAGAATTTTGTCCTCAGCCCCTCCTTGCCTGATCACTACCTTTCCTGCCATCCAAAAGCTACCCCTGAACTCCAGATGTGCCCCATGGGCATACACATCCCTATGGTGTAACTTGGCATATCATTCTCCATCTTGGTGCCGTGGAATCCTCAGGTGGCAGCTCACTTGGTCATTCCTATGCATAGTCAGTGTTTTGGTATCTTCCTTGTGTTTTTCTCTAAAATGTTTCCTTTCTATCCAAGGATGGCTCTGAGAACAAGCAGCAAGATAAACTTGTAGTGTGGTCTAGAGGTATGGAATGTCCCAGCCCCACAGCCCAGGGAATGGAACTGTTTTCTCTTGGAGCAAACACAAAACAGAACTCTACCACTTGCCTGTCATGTGCCTTACTGAAGCTGTCCCCCAAGACCCTGTTAGTGGGAAATAGCCAAATCAAGCCTGCTCTGACCACCTGGGAACACAGGCTGTGAGGCCTGCCCTCCTTGGTTTTCATTCTGGGGTAATGGTCCTCTAAATGGTGGCAAGGCCATTCATTGGAACTGACACCCATGATGGGTTCAGACAAACACTGGGGCCTGGCGGGCCTCCTGGAGCTGGGTGATGGAGAGTGACCCAATGTGGTTATCATTTGATTGAAACCATCAGCTTATTTCCCATAGGTCGAGGGATATCAACAAGCCTCAAATCAGAACAGACTGGGCCTCATTGTCTGATTACCACAGCAGCCCCCAGCTGACTCTTGGTACATGGACAGTCAGGGGAACGAAGGTCAGGATGTCTCCAGGAAGTCCTCCCTTTTGTATTTGCTCACTGTAGACCTAAGAATCAGAGGTGGTCCTGGAATGCAGGATGCCCTGTTAAAGTGCATTGGGGCTGGCGATGCAGACCATACCACCTTGTATAAATGCTGGGCTAGGGCCTGAATGTCAGAGAGCGCCCTCTGTCTTCAGTTTTGTCAAGAAACAGCTAATAAAGAAACCCCAAATCCTTCTTTGGGGTCTTCACATGAAATTTGGGGTTAAACAAACGTAAAAGGTAGCCCTCCATAAACTGATTTGGTTGGGGTATTGTCCCACCCATCAGCCCAGTACCATTATCTAGACTCCAGTTTCTTCTCTAAGGTGATCTGAAAAATTGCTAAAAAGATGCAGACTCTCTTTCTGGGAGACCTGTTCAGACCAGTTCAGACCAGTTCCTCCTCTGACCATGGGCTTCAGCCTTTTGTTTCTCTGACATAAAAGTTCCTGGAGGAATTTTCAATTTCTCCTCTTTTTCTTCTAATAATGATGTTGATCTTAAAAATTAAACTCAATTATTAAAAAAAAACTTTGCAGAAAGATCACATCCTGATATTAATCAGACCCAAAGACCATGCAACTCAGTGTATTTCTAAACAATTGAGCGGTCATTTGGAAAGGAAACTGTAGTTTCATGCTGGATTTTATACTTCTACTATCCAATGTGTATTTGTTATTTGTGTTTTTATCTACCACCTAAGCTAAAAAACACACAAGAGTTAAAAGTAGAAAACAAATTAGTTTCATATCCTTTATAACTTGTGGCTATCTCCTGCAGTCCTTGATATTAGCCTTCCTTTCTCTCTATCACATCATTTTCTGTGATGATGCTGACCCAGCCTTGTTCACCTGCACACATAGTTACCACATAGCAGCTATGGTCTATTTCTATCCATATCATCATTTATCCATCTATATGCCTACCACTAATCTTGTATGTCACCTGTATTATCTTCCAACTTGACATCAATTAATTGCCTTTTATCTTCCCATCTCACCTATAGTATCTATTCATCTACCCAACTATTCTTATCTACCATTCATTTATTAACTCATCTATCTTATCTATATACTTCTCAATTATCTATCTTATCTATCCATCTCTATTGTCTCTCTTATTTACCCTATTTACTCAACAACCTACCATCTGTCTAATCTGTCTGTCTGTCTGTCTTTTACTCCGTTCTTTATCTAATGTCTCTACGTCCATCTTTATCTAAACTGTATCCATCTACATATACATTTATCTTCTCTTCATCTGCCAATATCTCAGTTTACTGAACTGTACTTCATATACCCGTCTATAAATTCTTGAACATCTCATTGCATAAATCCTGTGAAGTCCACATTCCTGGAGCCTCAAAGCTTGCAATAGGTGTCATGACTGACTTTGCTTTTTAAGGAACACTGCCATTCACCTCTTCTCTTCCCTCTGATCCATCCCGTGTCAGTGCTTGGTGGCTCTGTCATTGTGGTGCTAAGCCTTTCTTGCTCATGGTTTCCAGAACCATTGACTGCTATGCATGGGAGGCTCAGGGCTGACTTCCTAAGCTCAGATTGAGACAACTTCATCTGTTGGCAGGGTGTCTGGTTTTGCACCACCTGCACTTTATTTTGGAACATTTCTCATTTAAAAAAATCATTAGGACATTGAAAATATTCCCCAGAAGTGTGAACACTGCCTTCACAGAGCTTTGCAATATAATGTAATCACTTGATTCCCTCAACACAGCGAGGAGCCCTGGAACAA
This sequence comes from Mus minutoides, assembly GCA_902729485.2. NCBI lineage: Eukaryota > Metazoa > Chordata > Mammalia > Rodentia > Muridae > Mus > Mus minutoides. The sequence goes on along the minus strand of LR749674.1, from coordinate 600,120 downwards.
TGCTCTTCTGCAAGTGGTGGAAGTCAGAGGCTATACACCCAGTTGCCTAGATACCTGAACTCATGGGGCAGCCTGGTACTTCTATGAGTTCTGTAAACCCATGGTACCCTCCAAAAGCCTTTCTCTACAGTGGCTGACCTCTTGCTTCTCTTTCTTACCTGCTACTCAGATCAAGTGCAACTGTGGAGCCCAACTTCCCCCAAGATAGAATTTGATATGTTCCACTTTTTGGTAAAGGTGAGTGCCTGTGTCCCAAGGCATGGGTAGAGCCTGGTGAACAGTGCCAGTAAATCTATTCTGTGAACATGTGAGCAGCAGCTCTGTGAGAGGCAGAGGAGGGGAGGCATGGAGGGGAAGGCAGAAACATGATGGAGCTGTAGTCTATGACTCATATAAAAAGTAATTTCTCATTGGGAGAAAGGTGGCTTTAAAAGAAAAGTTTTATTTCTTTCTAGTAATTCCAGAGGCCTGTGTGACTAGAGCCTTTCAGAGATGTTGCTTAGGTATTCATTCTACCGGGAATGGTCCGTTATAGACTGGCATGGGAACAGTTCTGGGCTGGAGCAATGATGACACTGGCACCGTGAACATGGCACTCCTCCTGGTCCATGCCTCTCTTTCTGTCCAGAAGAGATTAATCCTCAAGCTTTTTATGTTCTAGAAGTTATAGCATGCTACGATAAAGTAAGGATGCAGAGCGTATCAGTTACTTGTATTGTTGCCTTGACAAAATACCCAAGAGAGGGAAACTTAAGGCAGGAAGGGCTTACTTAAAGTTCAAGGGCACATCCATCATGGTGGGCAGGCATGGTAGCAGATGCTCTAGGCATCTGGTCACACTGCTTCCAGACTCAGAATGCAGGAGGAGATAGGTGCTTGTGTCTACTTGCTTTCTCCCTTCTACTCAGTCTCAGACTACAACCCATGGAAGGGTAAAGCCCACAGTTGGAAGAGGTCTTCTCATCCCTGAGTAACCCAATCTGGAAACCCTTATGAATACACATCCAGAATTCTGTGTCCATGGTAACTCTAAACCTCATTACATTAATAATCAAGAAGATTATCAATCAATCACAGGATCTTATGGCACCAAGAAGTGTGGGATGTGAAGAGTGACCTCTGTGGGTGTTATGATCCCCCGAGAGCTCTGTGTCACCAAGCCTGAGTTCACAGGACAAAGTGTAGCACTTCTGATTCCTGAAAAATTACCATATAGCAAAACTGTCTTGAAAGGTATTCTGTGAGAGCAGACCTTAGGCATAGGAGGAAAGCCTTGTTTCTATAAATGCTTCATATAAGCTGTGACCCAGAGTTCAAATGAGCTGTGAGTATTCATACGATCATAAATTAACTAACACTGATGGAGTAACTTTTAAAGCCTGCCACAGAACATTTGAAATACTTCCTGTTTCATATGGCATACTTCCTGTTCTGTTTGTAATATTCAGATACTCAATGTAACTGACTTTATACACTTTTTAAGTTAGCATATGAGATGAGATAATTGATTTCTCTATGACAGTTTTATTGTTCTCATGTTGTTCTCCATTCCTCTTTCTCCCTGTTTTCTGTCCTTATCCAGCACCCATTATTGCATAGTCCTTGCTCCCCAAGACCAATGCCCACATGGTGCCACCCGCAGTAAGGATGGGTCTCTCTGTCTTCATGTCCAGTGTAATCCTTCACTATTTGAATTTTTCTTCCCCCTCTTAGGATCTCTTTTACCTCTCTCATGGTCAATGTCGAAAAGTTGTTCAACAGTCTTAGCCACTAGAGAAATACAAAATCAAAATGCTTCTAGACTCTATCAGACAAGTCAAAATTATCATCACCTGGAAAACAAATGATAAGAAGTGGTGGTGAGGATGTGAGAGAGTGGCGCTCTGATCTGCTGCTGGTGGGAAGGTAAAGTAATGCATACGCTGTATGGAGGATTCTCAATAGTAAAGTTAGAACTGCCATTTGACCCAGCGATACCATTCCCAGGTATAGACCCAAAGGATTTACTGCACCATAGAGATACTTGCATGTTCATGTTCACTGATGTGCTTTTCACAATAGCCAGGAAATGGAGTCAGCCTAGATCACTGTCAAACCATGAAGGGTAGAGTAAATGCACACACAGCAGGATCTTGTTCATATCTGAAGAAGAATGAGATGACATTTCCAGGAGAACAGACACACAATGCCACTAACAGGAGCATACACATCACTGCGTAGACAATAGGCTTTGGATACCACCTCACTGTGCAGAACATGAAAACCTCAGTAGGGTCTCATGTGGCAAGTTTATCCACAACATTTCTATTGTCATAAGACATTGCAGGAGGAAGAAACAGACGGATAAAGGAAGTCATCATGGGAAACTATATATGCTTCCTATAGAACAGAGCCTTCACCCCCAATTGTAGCCATAAGTCATGGCTTGCTCACAGCTGTATTCTCATGTCAGGTACACACAAAGCAGCAAGCTTCTTACTGTGTCAACATTCAGGGTCTAGACCTACGTCCCAACAAATCCAGTCTTCCTTTAGCCTTGGAATGATCGCAGCACAGGAGTCCTCTCAGCTATCCTCAGCCTTCTTCAAATGAGAAATCTTCAAGCTCCTGGTCCAGAGAGAACCTGGCTCAACTCCCACCACCCAGCTTACCAGGGAACTAACTCTGCTCAGTGTTTAACTTCGCCTGTGACCAGAGACCATAGAGCTGTAGCACCTCTATTCTGCAGCGGTTAAAGCAATTATTTCAAAAATTCTGAAATGTGGGAAGATGACAAATAGATTGGAGGAGCTGGGCACGGGAACACCTGTAATCCTAGCACTTGAGAAGTGTGGGCACGTAAGATCAGAGTTCAAGGTCATCTTCAGCTATACTGGGTTACATGAGACTCGACCTCAAAGAAATGAAAGGGAAAAAATATGGGGGATAGAAGAGGGAGAGAGAGAGAAAGAGGGAAAGGGGAAAGAGGAGGGAAGGAGAGAGAGAGAGAGGGAGGGAGGGAGGGAGAGAGAGAGAGAGAGAGAGAGAGAGAGAGAGAGAATATGAGCTACCTTAGCCATGGAACAAGAGTCTACATGGATATTGGCACATCAAAGGGCTCTGTGACTGATAGCTGTGGGCAGTGTCACTCAAACCAATTAGGGACTGTATAAGATTGACAGCAGCACCAGCAGCTGAGACATTGCTCTTAGTGTCTCCACCCTGAGCCATTCAGCTATGGAATACATGAGTGATACCCTTTGTGTACGAAGAGGAAGAGTTAAGCATTCAAAGGAAAGTGCTAAACATAAAATTGTCTGCATGCATATACTGATTCTCTATACTGAGCTGGCTTAGGAGCACAACTTAAGATAACTGCTCAAATCCTTTGCTTCTGTTTAACTGAACCAGGTTCCAAGGTGTGCTTCACAAGTATAAGTAGCATGTAACCATTAGGTCAGGGGACTCCTGTCTATTGGTTTAAGTAAGAGGGGGTATGTGGTTGGTATCTTGGGACCAGACCATCATAGAAACATGTCTTCCTCCACACATCTTCTACTCTCTCTGCTGGCTATCAGCAGATGCTGAAGATGGGCCTTGGAAGGTGTGACAGCTGCCAAATGGCTTCCTCTTCTCCCTGCTTCTTGTCTCTGGAATCAAATCAACAGATCCCCAAATCTTCCAAGCTGTCCTGGGCAGAAAAGGGAGTTTACACAGAGCCACAGCACACTGTTTTTGTAAAATGCCTGCGACCCTGAACTGTGCCACTAGGGTACAGCCTTGGCTTTCCTGAAAAGCCACCCTGGGAGTTATTTTACCTTCCTCTCACAACTCAGAATATGGCTGAAACCCACATGCAGAAGAGATTCTTGTGACACAAAATGGCTGTTAAATCCAGTTCACCCAGTGGACGATGGGGTTTTAGTAAACCCAGCTCTGGTTCCCTTGAGCAGGAGTATGGTGACAGGGAGATTCTGCCCATTAGGCCATTTCATTTCCCTCATGGTTCAGCCCTAAAGCCACCTTTGTTTCCAAATACTATAGTGGAACCCTGGAAAATAATAAAAGTATTTTGTGGAAAATTCCTTAGTCTGTGGGATAAACCTGGAGCACTGACATGTATAGCTGGAGGCTTATTTTTAGATCCTCTGGAGAGCGAATGTGTGTGAGCGGGAGTCAGGGAGGATAGCGGAGAGAGAATGGTTTAAATCATAATAACTTCATAAAACAGAGTTTTCTTGTAATATTCTTTGGTAATGTTGAGCTGAAAATAGATTTACAATCAAAATGGGCTTAATCTGATATTAAAGAATTCTTTTAAAATCCCCTAATCAATTGAGATTCTTCCCCCCTTTGGTTTGTTTTGCTTTAGCTCCTCCAAGAGGCTGTGGGTGTAAAGAAATATATTGACATTAATTAAGGTGAGTTTCCTGTTGCTTAGCAGGGCCTCTATAGCAAATAAACCCCGTTAGCAGGGATGTCAATCCTATGGGGGGCAGGATTCAGAGTGGCATGGGGGCTTTGTGGCAGCAACACACAGTCATGTGAATGTTCCCGTGGCTGATCTGCATTTCTGAGTCCAGACCCAGTGCATGCATGCAAAGGATTGCAGTCTAAGCCTTCCCCAGGAGCCAGGCTCTTGGATGCACCTCACATCCCAGCTCAGTCCTCAGATCAGACACTAGGAAGTGGGAGGGTGTTAGGAAAGGTCTCCTCCAGCCCTGAATGGACAGCCTGGCATCAAGCTTTTAGGTATTAAAAGTAGATCATTTTTGCTTGGCCTTTCGTCTTAATAAAGATCCTCATTACTTGAGTTGATGGAGTCTAATAAAAATTCTTAATTAAACATAATTTGTATTAATGATAATATTATAAGCTCAGCCATAGTTTCTATTTTTTCTCATATGACATCATTCAGTTTTGACACAAATTGCTGGCTTATTCTCGCCTGCCATCTTATTGACCAGAAGAGTGACATTGTGGAGAAGGTTTTATAGAACCTGAACATGCTCTGGTCTCTGGACCAGGCTGTGGTAGATGTTGTCAATTCTCATGGCCCATTTCCACGTACCTCAGTTCAAGTCATCTTAAGCCTTGGTTGTTGGAACATAGTTAAGAGCCACATACATTTCCTGTTAGACTCCACACTGATCCTCCAGAGCTGTAGCATGTCATCCAGCTCTTCTCCCTGTCTTCCCACTCAGATCATGCCCACTCATCAGGCCATGAACTACACAATTAGGTGAGTACAGCCATGGACACACAGTTAGAAAACTTCACTGTTTCCCAAGATGCTTCACTCTCCAATTTCCTTGGCCTGTACCTGAGGAATCAGGGGAGAGGAGAGGTTGTAAAAAGAGACCCAACCAGGATCACTGGTGACCCAAATGTCCCCATATTTGGCCCCAGTGACAGCTCTGGAATGAGAAGTCTATAGTATACCCACTCAAGGTTCTTAAAAGGAGACTCTCAGCCTGGCAGATCCCGAGTCACATGCAGTGCCTGCTCTAGTGGTTTTCAAAGTAAATCATGTCTTCAGACGAGTGTCACACATGATTGATGAACCTGGGAAGTGAGAGGCGAAGAGGCAATGAATGATAAGTTGAATACACTAGACAGAATCCTGATTTTTTTAACTCTAATGATTTCATATAGAATCTGTCCTGGCTGTAAAGGATCTTGAATAAACTCAGGGCCAAATTTGAGTCATTCATGGGTCTTTTGTTCTCAAATATGGAGGGAAAGGTGGTATAGAGATACTGTGATTGGCGAGTGACAGTGGACAGCAGTAGCTGGAACTGCTGTACACACGCACACAGACCAGACTGATAGCATTTGCTGTGGGAGAGCTAGGAATCCGCTTGCTTTTGTTAAGAGTTTTGTTGACTGCCTGTACGCATGCAAATAAGCAAGAACACCATGAAAAGCTGAAGAGTGTAGAGATGGAAAAAGCCAGTAGACCGGAGTCAAAGACTGGGCACAGGAAGCCCAACCATTTAGCGTGGTCTCCAGTAATACTGCCCAGATCACTAAGGTAAAAGTAATGGCAGGTCACTGCAGCGCCAGGAACTTGTGTCTCTGAGAAGCCTTAGGAGGTCTTGGGAAAATGTGAGCGCAGCCCAGCTGTGACCAGATAGATGGTGAGGTTTACCTAGTATGACAATTGCTCAGATTGCAGAAAACAAGGTGGGCAGAGAAGCCAGAACAGTTCAAGAAAGGCTTAGTGCTTGCCCTTCGTTATGCTTAGCAGCAAATTCTCAGCACAGCCAACTGTGGGAGGCTGAACCTATGTTCTTTTAGTTATTGAACCAAGTGCATCCAGACTAAAGAAGGGGACTGGTAAAGTTAAGGTACCTACAGGGCTGCCTTTCTTCAAAACTAGACTATGCAGCAAATAACATCACCGAAGGTAGTAAGGGCAATTGGCACATACATAACACCAGAATTGGGTCACTGTCTTTTCCCCCTTTCTCCAGCCTCCAGTTTCTGGGGAGAATGTTCTCTGAACTGCCCTGTATGAGGAATATACTTCTGTGTATGTTTTTATCCTTAAAACAAACGTGTGAAAAGTAAATTGGATTAGGTTCACATGCTTATGTAGTATGTATTTTTTAGAACAAGAAGAAATGGCCTCTTCTGCCATGCTCTCTGGTTTCTGCCCTCTAGGGGTAAAGGGAAGCACTCATACTAGGACCATTGCAGTTGTATGAGGACTCAGGCCAGTTGACCGGCATGGTTGAGAAGAAATAAGAAACAGCCTGTGCCTTTGGTGCAAGCTCAGTTGGGAACTTCCAAGAAGGTTAAGATTTCAGGACATCCTTTGCTTATCTGCATGTATCTACCTGGTACTCTCCCTTCTAAAACATTAACTGGGGACGACTTCTCCCCTGTAGACCAGGGAACCTGAGCCCTGTCATTGTGCTTGCATGCCAATTCACGTTTCCACATTCCAAATTCTCCCGATTTCACATTAGTACAGAGTTTCTGGCCTCCTGAGGCATCAGTAGAACTTTCTCTCTAAATATCTCTAGCCTGACTTCATAGGTTTATCTCCCATGAGTCTTGGTTATTACTTTCTTGGCTTTCTCAGATGGAAGAGCTCAAATATATCTCTCACAAAACACTATTCTTAATCCCTTGAGGATATCAACTGGACTCATCTCTACCCTTGTCTCACTACTCACCATCATCTCTAGCCTAGGACCCCTTCCCTCCCTCAGGCACTAGCCAGTGAGTCCAGGAGTCTTGAGTGAGACACCCCGAACTGGACTCCAGTGTGACTAGACTCTAGATGCCCAGCTAGGGTAGTCAGTATCACCCCTTAGGTCTCCTTTCATCTAGGTTCAAATTGTGTAGGTATGAGTATGGGTATACACACAGAAGACTGTGCCCAGCCAGCCTCTTGAGTGAACAGGAAGAGTTAAGGCAGCGGCCCCTGGTGACTCACCCACTTTCTCATTCCCTCTGATAATCTGGAGACACAGGCGAGGCAAAGCGGTCTGGTACAATGCTTATTTTTTTTTCCAGATTCCAAGACTGAATTAATTGTGTACACCTCAAGGAACGTGTAGAGGAAACAATAGGCAGGCTGCCTTTAAAGTCATCTTATTAAGGGAAATGCGTCCTGGCTTCTCTCTCGAAGGGAACCCCATTCTGCCTTATCAAACACGAGGTGCAGGCGAGATGCAACAGGTTCCTTCCTCCAGAGCTGTGTTCTTACATGCTTCCCATACCCTGTAGGCTTTGAAATCAGTGTTCAAAGTGGACTTCCTGAATTCATGAAAACCCACAGGTCTGTAATCCATCCCTAATGGAAGTCAAACATGACACGTGCAAGATGAAACGCAGTGGCCTCCCCCTCTGTTCACAGTGGGTGTCTGCGGATAATAAATATTTTATTTTACTACAAAAACAAATAACTAAACATACCCCCTGTGTTTGTTCTGAACTCGACAGTAGCTTTTGTGAGTTTACGGTATTTCAAAGCCAAGCGAGGAAACCACACTGTCGTGTCGGTAACAGGGTGCGCGCGCTCAAAAGGAAACCAAATCTCTTTCATTCCCTACAAACCGCGTATTACAGGGATGCCAGCCAGTGCCCTCTGCTGAGGGACTTGGCACTTTCTTTGAATTTTCGTCTAGAGGTGTAGAAGGGCTACCACACAAACAGGTGAGGAGCACAGGGGTGAGCATCGGCCATCTCCTAAGCTGATAGTCCTGACTGACTCTCATAGCCTGCAGGAAGAACCTGGGTTTGCTTAGGCTTTATTGACTAACCTGGCACTCACAAGCCCTCATGTTAAGGTCATCAGAATGCCCAGCCTGGGGTCCTCTGGTCCTTGAGAGTAGAGAAGAATAAAGAGAAACCGAAATCCAACTTTCATGGAACTTACTCCACTCGGTAGTCAACATCAGCTCATGAGACTCTCAAAAAACGACTCCAATGATTGGCTTCAAGAAAGTGCTTTGAACATGTCCCTGACTAAATCATGTAGGTAGTTGAGTGACTCAGTGGATCCATCCAGAAATTTGTCTATTATGTCACCAAGTTCATTGATGATTGTCAGGCCATGATGGCAAATGATGCTGATGAGTCTCCTAGAAGACTGTTTGACCTTCTGATTTCTCATTGGTCCAATGTTGCTATACAGCAGGTCTTAGTGAAAAGTCTGGTGTGATCCGGTATGGACCGAAAGCTAGTTGCTCAGGAGCTTGGCATGACAGTGGACCCTTGACACTTAGTCCTGCCACTCAGACTTTACTCTATTTTGCCATGTGTTCCCCAGCCTGGTTTTCAGAAACTATGTGATACCTGCATGTTCTGAGAAGGGCATATCTGCTCATGATGGGACATTCTTGGAAGGTAGGTTTAATGGCTTGGATGATGGATGGCATCTCACTCTACCAGGGCTTTTGGATTAGGTCAGTGAATGCTGAGCCATGCCGATTGTCCACTCTACTGTGGATGGCTCCATGCAACCAACTGATTGAAAGCCTGAGTAGGTCAAAAGCTTGATCAAAAAGGAGGGGACACCAGCAGAACCCTCAGGACTGAGACTCAAAACACTGTGAATGCTTTTCTGATCTCAGCTTCCACATACATGCACATTGAACTTCTCCATGATTCTGAGATCCATTTCTGTGGGATATGGAAATAGATTTTCATCCATGTCTGTCTGTCTGTCTATTATCTATCTATCTATCTATCTATCTATCTATCTATCTATCTATCTATCTATCTATCTATCTGTAATGCTTGATTTTCATGTTCAGTAAGAACCTTGGTAAGGAATTGTCCCGATTTCCTTAATTGATGTGGGAAGACCCACCCCAAATGTGGGTGGAACTTTCTGGTAGCAGCCCACATAAGGAGCATGCAGAATGACTACTATTGACCTTTTACTTGCTTGGGTTTCTGTCTTGCCTCCTTGCCTTTCCCCCTTGATGATGAGATAATTTATGCTTATTCCATAGATGATCTCTGAACTAGTCTATCTAAACTTCCATCATTGACGAAGAGCCATCAGCTCTCAAGAAACTCTACAAGAATCCTCTAAATTTTCAATGCCAGTTTGGGACAGTTCATGAGTCCAATCCCACAAACTGAACAACTATGGAGATGTCGATCTCTCCAGTGTGAGACCGTTACCAAGGGGCTACATAGACTGCTGAGTTACCCAACAGCAAGGACCGAGCAACCAGTAGGTTCTCAGCTCTCAGCCTCGCAGGTGTGAGACAACTGTTATTCACACACACACACACACACACACACACACACACACACACACAGAGAGAGAGAGAGAGAGAGAGAGAGAGAATCTTATTTCTTTTCCCTGACAACCCTGACCTAAACCAACCTCATACCCTTGTATCAAGTGAGAAAGGCAGGATAGTTTGTCTTTAGGGTGAATTGGACCTGCTGGACCCAAACATCTGAGAGCTCAAGAAAAACCCAGCACATTTCAACTCAGCAGAAAGAACTCCATGTATCCATGCAACACCTGCCATTATCACAGATAAGGCATGGGGGATAGTATTTCTGATTATTTTCAATCAGCTACCATCAACACTGATGACTTTCTCACTCACCATCTCTCTTAAAACCTCATCACAGGAAAATAAGAATGTTCATATCACTTTAAAATAAGGGCACATAAAACTGTTGTGTTTTGTCCCTCTGGTTCCTCCCAGAGCCCAACTTCAGACCTGGCAGCAAATGCCTTGCCTCCTCTGTCCCTTGTCATCTTTTTCTGTCTCATCCTTACTCAGTGTGGCTGGACATCAGGGTGGGAAAATGGGTGATGCCTAAAGATCTTCCCACCATCCTGCTCAGTACTTCTTGCTCTCTGTTCCTTGGATAAAGCGCACTGAAGAAAGAGGGAGGTCATTAGAGGTATTATCAAGGTGTTTACCAACCTCAAATGACTTTGACAGGCTATATGTCTCCGGGAAGATTATCTCTTCTTCTTCCACTTTAGTGTTGCTTGTCTCTCCTCTCTCCATCCTCCATTCTAGCCACCAATCTCTCACCTTGTTCCTCTGGGTCTAAGAGTGGTAATGGGTCTTTGTGGGTCCTATGGCACTGTCTCTTGTGGTTTCTAGTTACCTCCGCATGCACCCCTGTAATTACATCCTTTGTACATGAGCTCTCCTTGAGTTATTCTTTTGAGTGAGCCATCTGTTTTCTACTGGGACCTTGGCTAGTACCCATTGGGAATTGTTTTGTTTTTTAATATGTGAGGAGTTTTGTTTGTTTGTACGTATATATGACTAGGAAATGATTTGGGGTTGAGCCATTAACCACCGACCGTCTAAATTCTGCCTGGAGGAAACTGGTGGTGGCCTAAATGAGCTGGGCAGGCTTCAGCAGGAAGTTGGAACTATGTACCCCGAGAATAAATTAATATCGTTTATGCAGAATGCTGAGGGAGGGCAAGAGAGGTGAGGCCTGGCTTTTGACCTCCTGCCTGCATGCATAAGTCACTGTTCTGTGGTAACTATCCACCTCAAAGAGTTCCAGTATTGGAACAAATCAACAGATTACCTCCATACTGTGTGTGTGTGTGTGTGTGTGTGTGTGTGTGTGTGTGTGTGTGTACAGGCAGAGCAGAAAGCACTTGGGAAGATAAAGTTTGACAGCCATGGGTAAGGAAGAGAAACCCACAGATGTTCATTATGTAAGCCTAGTACTCTCAGTGGCAACTGTGTGGCATCAGTGAGGGACAAAGACCAGGAGAGAATTGTTACTTAATTAATAGTTTGGCCCAATATGTCATCAGCTCTAGGAAGTTTGTCCTCATGCCTCAGGTGATCAAAATCATGGAAGACACTAGCTGGAGTAGCCTTCTGGGCCTCGCTGTGGTGACCCGGAGGCTGTTTCATGGACCACCCCACTCCTTACCTCAGCCTGGACAGAGATCTAAAAGACTGTTCCCTTCAGGTATGTTCCATGTTCTACAGAGCCAGACCTGTACCCTTCTCAGTGTCTTAGTTCACACCATTCCCTGTCAGGAAAAAAGGAGACCCAGTTCATATGGCACCTTTACCACCATGGGCCATTGACAAGTGTTCAATGCCCTCTGGACAGAACCAACCAAAGAAAAGAAAAGCCTAAGATGCCCACACTGTTGTACATGCACATGTGTGTATGCTACTGGAAGAGACTGTAACCAATGGTAACAGACCGAGGACTGGAAACGCCAGAAATGAGTCCTGTCAGGTTCTGAAGGTCAGAAGGAGAAAGCCGGCATCAATACAAGACCAAGCTGCCTCAGGCCAGCCTGGCTCTGAGAACACCAGAAGCCATTCATGCCTCTCTCTGCTCTGAAGTTTAGGCAAAGCTTATCTCCAGCCTCTTGTTTGGCCACATAGCTCTCCTTTCCTCTGTATGTCAACTCTCCTTATAATTCCTTCTTAGAAAGACCCAGTGGTTACATTTATGGTCTCTCCAGATCTCTCAGAATAGTCTTTGTTCCTCAAAAGCCTAAACATCTGCTAACTTTGCCGTATTCAATACCATTCACAGGCATGGAAATTAGAACCTGGTGGATTTAAGGAACCACTATTTTGCCCTCCCCTACCCCACCTTCCATTCCATGCACACACATTCACAGAGCATTCTAAAAGCCATCTGAGGAAGTAGCACATAGACACCGAGTTTCATGGAGGTTTTACATACAGATAGACGATCTATAGTTATTGTCTTCTTAAACTTAGCTTCTCTGGGGACTATCTCTCCTTTGCTTCAGGGACACTGGGTTGCGACCTCTATCCTCTGTCACCTGTGAGTAAGCCAGGACATCATAAAGCTCTCGTAGACTTGATGAATCTCACACTGTCTTTCATCTTTCTGATTTTCTGACTCTCTTTCTGGAGAAACTTGTGACTGTGTAGTGGCCCTTTGACCCCCTGAAGAGTTCACTTCCATATTTCCTGCTAGAACCTCCTGGTCTGAGCTCCATCTAGTGGGGTTCCATGTGGTTGCATCATGGTGCAATCCCACCATCATGATCTATAGCAGGAAAGCAAACAGAGGGATGGAAAAATTGGTCCCTGAAACCTCTGAGGAGTGAAGCCCCATCCACACGCAATTGGGAACTCCAGCCTCAGCCTTCTAGTTGACACTGTCCCAGCAGCTGAATCATACACTGATTCTGACCCTGGGAGGTGGGCTGACAGCTTGGTTGGCATACTTGAACCTCACAGGGATAGCCAGTGACCTTGGAGGAGTCTTTGCCTAGAGCTTGGGACATATCTCAGTCCATGGTAACCCACAGGCAGAGAGTCAAAGGAGCCTGAAGGCCCTATCTGTGTAGACACAGGTGTCCAATGTCCACCACACTCACCTACTGGGGGAAGAGTGTACTTAGGGAGCCCATCTTAATTGTTCCCCACATGGTTCTGCAGGATGTTTTTTTCTCACAGTTTTTACATGGCTTTCCCCATACTACTCTTTATATAGTTCCCCATGTGGTTCTCAGCATAGTTCTTTACACGACTTTCTATGTAATTCTGTGTGGGAACGGGTGTGGCCGCATGGACCAAAGATGGCACCCTGGCTCTATGCCAAGCCCTATGACCTCGCTTGTTTATTCCAGTCTCAGTCATGCACAGTAAAATCAGCGCGTGTAAATCATTGGAGAGATAGCGCAAAGTCTAGCGATACCATTCTATCAGCCTATCCTGCATGCTGCCTTGGACGTGTGCATCTATGATTGGGTGGTGTGAGGTGACGTGAGTGAATGGAAGAGGATAAATTGTGGGCAGTCCCAGGGGGAAGAGAATAAGGGAGAAGCATAATAAAGGAAGCTGTGGAAAGCTGCGTAAAACCTGCTTTGGAGTCCATGTCCTTTATTCCCACTCTCTGCTGGTCAGAGACGTGGGCCTGCAACAGTTCTGTATAAGTTTATTTACATGTTTCTCTATATGGTTCGTCACATCTTTCTCTACATGACTCTACATGATTCAAACAACAAGCCCTTTGGCATGGCTTCTGTTGGAAAGAGAGTGATCTGGATAATGTTTGTGCTGTGGAAGTCCTAGCTCCAGCTTTGAGTCTCCAGAAATGTGTTTGATGACCCAGGGCTGGCTCTGGTGTGGAGTTGGACTGGACACCAGCTGTGTTCCTCCTTTGCTTTGGTGAGTTTGCAGTGGCCATAGGAACTGCACAAGTCTTCCATTCAGTCTTGCCTACCTGGGCACACTATGGGTTTTGTCAAAATTAGTCCCTAACTACCCTTTTAGTGCAGTTTGGGAAACTTTTTTTTATGTGTTTGAGTACTTTATATCATTCATACTGTACTAAAATTTACATGCGCTTTTCTAAAAAAAAAATTGTCATGTAAATTTTTGTAAGCTCCAGGCTTATTTTATGATCCATAAACTAAGACAATATATTAAAATCTTGGAAGAATTTAATATCAGCAGCAGATTATCTTAAAAAAACACCCACACCTAATTCGTGGGTATTATAGAGACAGGCATATCAAGTATGTTAAAAGGTTTAATGGCTGTTAGTAAATTTTACTGCCGCTGTCAATAATTCCATAATATATTAGGCCAGTTAATAGGTCAATGGAATGTATTTATATCATGCTATAAACTGTTTACCAAGAACAAACTAATTTCTAATGATAATGAAACATGGAGTCAATAAATATTAATTTTAGCATTTCTAATTTAAATACAATTTTTCACATCTGCTGTAAATGTTGGGCTGGCAGCATTAAAGCCCACATTATTGGCCTTGTACACCAAGGACAACTGTGTGAAGAGCAAACTGTGACAGTTGCCCCGCATAGCAATGCCTGTAAGTGAGGAATCTTCAAGGTGTGTGATTCCCCTCTAGTTTATTTTATTCAAGCTGTAAGCATACTGAGCCTGTCACCTGAAGTGTTTGTTGAGTCACTGACATGTCAATATGCTTCTTAAAAATAAATCTTCTTAAAATTCATCTTTAAAAATATATATACCTTTGAAAAACTCAGGGCAAGTTTTTCTATTAATCTATTTTGAGTTCTGAGGCCTATCCATGTTCTTCACTCTTCAGGTCTCTCCTGTGGTCGCTTGGGAGCTCAGTCACTTAGATCAGTTGCCATGGAGTGCTCCCTGCCTTCCCCCTTCAGAACTCAGTCACAGCCTGCACCAGGGAGGACAAGGTGAGCTGAATACAAGCCGAGCATGCCAGCTCCCGGGAGAGATGTCGGCCGACCTGAATTCTGCTTCGCCATATTGGTGTTTTCCTCTGGGAAATGCTTCCAGTGCATCTGAGGGCCGAGGATTGTTGTTGGTGCATCATTTGTAGAGCAGTGACACTTGGAAAATTTTTGACGTGCTTTTGCTTTGCATGGCATCTCCTTTGAAAGATTGTGCATACACATGTACACACATGAGAAAGTACACAGAGGTGTTTTCGCCTCATCATGTCTAAGTGGCAAAGATGCCACAGTTAGCACTTCTTCGTGGACCAGTGTCTTGAGGATCTTTGCACAGCTCTTTACTGGTTGTAACATCCCTTTGTCCTTATATCTCTTATTCCCACAGCAAATGTTCTATCCCTCCCTCCATCCCTCCCCCTAGCCATCCATCCATCCATCCATCCATCCGTCCGTCCGTCCGTCCGTCCGTCCGTCCATCCATCCATCCATCTATCTATCAATACATAAATACATCCCTTCACCTCTCTCCACAATCCTTTTCTCAGTTCCTCTTTGTGTCTGACTTTCTCTCCTTCTTGTTACCCACTCCTCCCTTTATCTACTTCTTTCATCCCTCCATGTTTATATCTTTCTCTTTCACTATCTATCCATTCTTCCCTTCACCAATCCCTCCCTCCAATCATTTCCTTTTCTCCCACTCCCCTCATCTGCTCATCTCTCCTTCTCTCTATTCACCCTTGCTCCTCTGTCCCTGTATTTATTTCTCCCTCCATTCCTTATCCTTCTCTGTATTTGCCCATTATCCTCCATATTCATATCCCTTCTCCCACCTACCCATCATCTTTGTACATCATTGAGTAGCCACTATAGCCAAGTCTCCTAATCTGAGTTTTACCTTCTATTATTTATTCTCCTAATGTTACTTACTATTATGGACAATGTGCTATTCTTCCATAATCCATGATGTGAAGTCCTTGCCTTCAGTACCCCTGAGTATGACTATGTTTGAAGAAAAGGTTTTAAAGAAGTAATTAAAGAAAAATGAAGCCATTAAAGTAGTCCTAATTCAATCACCAGTAGGATTTACTATTACAGAACATTGTAGTCTTCAAATGCTAAGTATGCTCATGCATACGCGCGCGCACGCACACACACACACACACACACACACAAACACTCACCAAAAAGGCCTTGTTAAGACACAAAAAAGAGTAAGGATACATCATCTGTACACGGGGTGGGGGTGGGGGAGCACAGATAATATACTTTTGATGGTAGTCTTGCAGCCTCTAGAACTTGAGAAAATAAATTATCATAAGACTTCTAGGAAACAGAAGCTCTAGTAGACCAATGATAGAGTCCTAATTTTTCATATTAAAATTCGGTCATCCTGCTTAGCCATGGTGGATCACACATATAATTCCAGCACATAGAAGGCTGAGGTATGAAGTTCATGACTTGTAGGCTAACCTGGGCTATATTGAAAGCAAGCCTGGGCTATTCTATTTCACATCCACATCTTACCAGATTTGAGGATTCAAAATGAATGTTTTAAAAATATTTTTTAAAAGTGTTTACACATAGAAACCAAGATTCTTAGCCCTAGAGTTTTTTTGATGTTGGGGTAGGGGTTCAAGAATGTTTGTGGGGAGCTGTTTTATGCATTATTAGATGCTTGGGAGCATTTCTGGCCTCCACCCACTGGATGCGAGTACAAATCTAGTCTGAGCAAACCAAACATCGCCGAATAACATGCAGCGCCACCTAGGGTGGAGGTGGAGAACAGCTACTCTGCATCTGTATTGACCATATGCTCGGCCTATGTGAATGTGTGTTTATGTGTGCATCTGTAGTGCTTCTGTATGTGCCTGTACATGCATGGATGCACATTTGTCTGTATGTGTATATGTGTGCATATGTATTCATGTGTAGTGTGTGTGCGTCTGCTGGTATATGTGAATGTTTGTGTGTGTTTATGTGTGCACTTGCACATATGTGTGATGTGTATATGTTCATAAGTGTGTGTTTATGTGTAGGTGTGTATATGTGGTATACATAGGCCTGTCTGTGCTTGTGCATGTATGTTTGTATGTGTGTATTCATGTGTATTTGTGCATATATGTGCGGAGTATTTGTGTGTGTCCACCTGTGTGCATAAGTATAGAGTATGTGCATATTTTTCACAAAGTCACAATATCGCCCATACACCCACAGGTAACAGAATAAAAGCACAGAGCAAAGTGGTCTATACAACCAGTTGAGACCCACATTTTTTTAGCTGGGATTGCAGAACCAACAGGAAAGGCCTTTCCCTTCACCACTGGGCACTGAGGACAGGGCCAGCACCAAAGAAAGGGAAGGGTGCACAGAAGCTGGTGGGCCCAACAGCTTCTAACAGGATAACAACATTGAGAGGAGCCACTGGCTCCATGACTCAGCAACCTAAGGAGGCTCATCTGTTTCCCCAGGACTCTTTCCTCTACAGGCTGCTTTTATACACTGCTCTCCTGCAAGAATAGCAACTGGACCCAATGTTGGGATAAGCATGCACAGCCCTCTTGGTATTCATAAGTAGTGAGGGCCAGCACTCCGGACCTCAGAGGGGCAGGGAGTGTGTCCAGGGTGAGGATGGGGTCCTTTCCTAGCTGGGTCTCACATACAGTTCTCCAGCAGAGGCTCTCTGGAGTTGCGATTCTTGGCTTCCACCTTGCTCTCTCCTGCTCTTGGATTCCCTCCAAAGTGTGGTAAAGGGAGGGTCTAGCCTGAGAGCTGAAAGGGTGCAGAGAACAAGGGGCAGATTCTCCTTTGCCCTTTTTGTGAGGCAGTGGATGAACTACAAATTCCCTAGAGTCTTTCTCTGTGACCCAAACCTCCATTGTTTGGGCTGTATAACTCTTCCTCCCTGCAGCGGACAGGAAGAGATGAACACTTCTGCCCACTGCCTGGCCTCTCTGTGAGCACTGCTTCCCACTGCCTGGCCTTTCTGTGAGCACTGCTTCCTACTGCCTGGCCTCTCTGTGAACACTGCCTGGCCTCTCTGTGAACACTGCTGCCCACTGCCTGGCCCCTCTGTGAACACTGCTTCCTACTGCCTGGCCTCTCTGTGAACACTGCTGCCCACTGCCTCGCCTCTCTGTGAGCACTGCTTCCTACTGCCTGGCCTCTCTGTGAACACTTCTNTGTGGACACTGTTGCCCACTGCCTGGCCTTCTGTGAACAGTGCTGCCCATTGCCTGGCCTCTCTATGAACACTGCTGCCCACTGCCTGGCCTCTCTGTGAATACTGTTGCCCACTGCCTGGCCTCTCTGTGAACAGTGCTGCCCACTGCCTGGCCTCTCTGTGAACACTGCTGCCCACTGCCTGGCCTCTCTGTGAACAATGCTGCCCACTGCCTGGCTTCTCTGTGAACACTGCTGCCCATTGCCTGGCCTCTCTGTGACTTTCTGGCTTCCAGTCTTTCCATTTCTTAGAAAACAGACTTTGACTCAAGCTTTTGCCTACACCACCGGTGTCTGCAGTACCGGCTGGCTGGCTGGCTGGAAAGGCCGCTCCATGACTTTGTTGAGCAAAGCCACCAGCTTATGATAACTGACATCCAGCTCTGCACAGCCGACTGGCAACTTCCATTTTATGTTTAATATTTAAACTGACACAGTTCTTCCAATTAATGCATTATATTAAATATTAGGCTTTAGTAATCTAGCATTTTATTAATATATTTTAATATTTAATGCTAACATTTTATGTAACGTTCTTAGTTGTATTAATCTAGTAAATTTTGCCAATAAAATTAAATTATTTTCCTATTTTTTACTTCTTGAGTAGAAACGATTGCAGGGAAGTCAAAATAATTAGATTTCATTGGGGATAAGTGACGAAGGGATTTATTTCCCTGAGATGAGACTTTTCTCATCTTCTCCTAATTTTCTGACTCATGTGGATAGCTCCTGTGATCCAGACATAAGCCAGAGTGCAGCTGTGTGGGCACCTGCCAAGTGTTTTTCTACCAAATCTTGGGTTTTTAAACTTGGAGAAAGCTGCAGAGAAAAGAATCTAGCAACCTGTTAGATTAACAGACAAGAAGAACGGGGGTTGGGGGGGGCTGTCCTTACTGCACAAGCATGAACAATGCACTTCAATCCTCAACACCTACATAAAAAAACCAGCTCTGGTGGTGTGCATGTTCAGAAGCTCAAAGCTGGGGACATGGAGACGGGTGGTCCCCGTGGCTTTATAGCCAGGCAGCCTAGCTGCATCCGCAAGGCCCATTTCCAAGTGCAAGTCCTGTCTCAAAACCATGGCAGGCTGCTCCTAAGGAATATCTCCCAGGATTGACCTATGACCTCCATGCACATGTACATCCTTGCACACTCACCTGCATACACATGAATGCCCATGAAAACACACACACACACACACACACACAGAGAGAGAGAGAGAGAGAGAGAGAGAGAGAGAGAGAGAGAAATACACTCTCACATGCATACACATAAAATAAAAAGAGACACCCCCGCCTCCATCATTCCAAAGGTAAGAACTTCCTGGGTAGAAAAATCTATTTCCTTCCCGGAATTCAGTACACATATACCTTGGTGACAAGAATTTTTATTTTATCTGATGGTTCAGTCAGCAGTTGATTGTTACCTCCGGATGGTATAGATGGATTGCTTCCTCCGTGAGGGGTGGCCAGTGCCTTCTCTGCCCCTGTAGAGTTTGATGTGCCATATTTTTAACTTCTTCTTCCTTCAAGGAGCCTTCACCTATGGACAATATATATCTCCAGGCTCTGGACATGGGGAAGTCAGAGATCCCACCTTGATCTGGACCTGTAGCAGATTACATTGGCACAGGACCCTCTCCCTGAGACCCCACTATCCCACTGTCCCCAAAATACTCAGAGCCCTTCCTGGCCTGAAGCTTTCCTTAGGTTAGCCTGGGGTATCAATCCTGCCTGATCTGCAATTGTCTTATTATGTCTGCTTCAAATATTTCTTTCCCCAGGATTCAAGTTCTCATTTTCACTGTCTTTTAAAATAGCTCTACATCTATGGACATTAGGACTTGCACTGTCTAAGAATTGGTCAGCTATGAAGACCCAATCGGGCTAACCCTCTCCCAGGCTCCTTATTGTGGCCCTGTTCCCACATCCTTTCACATCCACTCACCCTCCACTTTCAGCTTGCTCTAGCCATCTCCCCTTCAGCCCTTGCTGTTCTGTGACTGATCCCCAGGCTTGCCTTATGCATCTTTAAAACCCAGATCTCCATGTCTTCTCTCTGCCCACCTTTCTTTCCAAATTCCCCATTCTTGTCCTGCCCGACTTTGCTTCATTTAAAAGTTGCTTCTGTTTTAGTTAATGAATCCTAACAAGGCGAGGACAGTTAGCAACTGCATTCCAGCACCCAAAGCTCCTAATGTGCACCTTTGTCTCACGCCCTTTTCGGTTGCACATGCATCTTCTTGTATGTCCTTTTTGTCAGACGTCATAATTTAGTATTCCAAGCTAGCCTCCACAGAACAAATGAAGCTTAAACCTCAGAGCTCACAGCCTACATTCCGCCCCTCCCTCCACCAGTGATTTTTATCCTCTCCGAGGCCACACAAGTTGTACAATCTTCAGGCCCCTCGGAACCTGGATCTGCCCTGTTCTCATGATTCATGAGTTTCCCACGGTCTTGAAAGTGCTTTGTGCTCAGGATCCGGTAGATGGAGGGTTGGCCATAGGGGACAGATCAGTTCACTCCCTCAGTGTGGGACCTTAGGTGAGCCAATATTTTGCTATTGCAAATCACAGAGCTAGCAGCATATTTGTGCATTCATCTTGGTCCACATTTCTTGTTATGTCCTTGAAATGGATTTACAGGAGGAGAGGGGCTACATGAAAGACAGAGAAATGGTCAGTGGCAGACCCTTCCCCAGTCTGACAATGCCACAGGCAGTAACATCCGTCCCTGTTACCCTGCACTTTAAAAGTAAACATTTGAAAACCCCCATCCTTTAGATAGCTGACAACTGGCATCTCTTCTCTTTGCACTTGCTTGCAGGGTTGAGCCCTTTGAATCTTGGCTATCCTTATAAATTCTGTGGTTAATCTCCTTCTTGAGTGTTATCCCATTGAGATATATAGTTATCATTTAATGTTATTTAATAATTTCAATGACACATTTAAAAATTTAAATATCATAACGAGAGCTCTGAGCCAGATTGCCTTGGAATATACTTTTCCAAGTTCAATGCATACTCTTTAAGGATTTGTTTTTAATGGTTTTTAATTAAGTATTTGTGTGTGTGCCTGTGTATAGATATGTGCACGTGAGTTCAGGTGCCCCCAGAGGTAAAGGGCCATGGATCACCTGGAGCCGGAGTTACAGCTCCCAGGTCATGAGGCTCCCAGGTGGCACTGGAAACTTAACTTGCAGGAAACTTGATCTTGGGTCTCCCACAAGAATAGCAAGCGCTCTGCTGTGGCGCTGTCCCCACACATGACATAGACCTTTAAACATTTAGCAGTGGAGTGTTTGATGCCGGAAGTTCTGAAAGCATTTGTGGTTATT
Organism: Mus minutoides; assembly: GCA_902729485.2. Classification (NCBI taxonomy): domain Eukaryota; kingdom Metazoa; phylum Chordata; class Mammalia; order Rodentia; family Muridae; genus Mus; species Mus minutoides. The sequence continues at coordinate 578,930 of LR749674.1, read as the reverse complement.
TTCTTGCTGCTCCTGCTTTGTTGTCTCTGTTTCCCCTCTCACCTAGAATGCTGCCCTGCGTCTGGATGCCAGATTGCACCGTTATTGCCCTGTTCTTACAGGTAAGGTGTTATTTTGTGTAGGGTTTGTTTTTTAATAGGATGCCAGAGGTGTAGGTAGGGTCTATATTTTTTTTCTACTTGGCTCACCAGTTGTCTTGGTGCTATTTATTAAATGGCCCACTGCTCCCTCCTGGGTTTGGAAAGAGTCCTTTATCACACCTTAAGTGCCTGCACAGCTGAGACATGGCTGTGGAATGACCCGTTCTGTCCCACTGACGGAGCCATCTGTTCCTGGACACTGTTTTCATTACTGCAGATTTATTATGGACATTAATATGTGGGAGGGCAGGAGCTCACTCATTACTCTTATCTTGACAAATTTATTATTTTCTAAAATTTCTCATTTTCCTAAAACATTTTATTATGAAATATAATTCATGTATTAAAAAATGCATGGAACCATAAATGTAGAACTTAACAAATTATCAAAAAGCAAACACCCATGTAAATACCACCCAGGTCAGAAGCACGGACGTCTCTGAGGGTCCTCACAGGCCTGCTCCCAGCTGCCCATAGAGGGGATTACCCTGCTGATATAGCAGGGGCTCAGAAAAGCGGAGCCTATCCAAGTCTGACCCCACAAACTCTCTATAACTTTCACACTTTGACCTTAATATAAATGAACTTCAATATAGATAGAACTTATATAAAAGGACTTAAATTTTCTTTCTAAACCCGTTTTTAAAAAAGATTACTTATTTTATGCATGTGAGTACCCTGTTGCTCTCTTCAGACACAGGAGAAGAAGGTATCAGAGCCCCCATGTGGTTGCTGGGAATTGAACTCAGGACCTCTGAAACATCAGCAGTCAATGCTTTTAACTGCTCAGCCATCTCTCCAGCCTCTTTATAGCAGTTTTTAAATATTTGTATTATTTTTAATTCTTTGTCTATCTGTGTACCTATGTGAGACTATATGCACGTGAGTGGAGGTTTGCCTGGAGACCAGAAGAGGGTGTTGGATTCCCTGGAGCTGAACTTATAGCAGACAGCTGTACTTGAGTTGGGTGCTGAAAACCAAACTTGAGCTCCTTGTGAATGCAGCAAGTGCTTGGATTGGTTGAACTCTCTCTCTAGCTCCTTAAATTTTCTTTTGCATCTGGTCTTTTCTGTTCAGTGTTTTGTTTCCAAAGCCCAACCATACCACTGAGATAATTTTTGGTTCATTCACTAAAATAAACAAACAAAAACAAAACCATTCCAAGGTATTCAGCTCCTTCCTTATAAGTGTTTTTTTCTCTCCTGCTGAAACCTTGGGCTGCTGTGGCTTGAGGCTTCTGTGAAGTGCTCCAGTGAATTCCTGTGCATGTCTGACAGTGTGTGTGCACACCTATGTTACATTAAATACACACCATGATATTTTATGTTTATGCATCATGCAAAGTAGCCTTGAACGTGTCTGACAATTAATACTCCCGTCATCAGGGTATACAGATTTCTATCCTACAATGAATGGTCTTACCACTCTACACTGTATTGATAGCCTTTATCATTTCAGCCTTTCAGGAAGTCACGCTACAGCATCTCTTATAGTTTTAATCATGCATTCCCCATGAACAATGAAACTGAGTACCTAGTATGCCTATTAGATCTGTGGATTCCCCTGCTTTAAGCGTCTGTCCATGTCTTTTGTGCATTTTTATTCAGGTTGCCTGTCTTCTTTGTGTGGTGTGATGTAGACTGAGCCTTTTCTTGGTCTACGAATTGTAACTAACTCTCGCCTCTGGTTTCTTTGTCTGGCCCCTCGGATTCTTAATAACACCTGCTGAATGTTTCCAGGTGTGAATTTAGTAGACAGAGAGCATCCACTCAGAACCTCCCACGAAGCCAGGTAGTGAAGCCTTGAGGCGTCTCTAGCATCTAGTTCATGAACATTGCTCATGCCATCCTTACTGCCCCGTGTGTCTAATTAGTCTAATGTGATTAGCTCCACAGTTTTCTGTGTTAAGCCTTCCTTGTTTTATTGCAGTGTCTGTCCCTATATGCTTTAAAAAAAATCATACTGTAAATGATACCTCTTATATTTTACTTTATTTCATGACACTAACAGACGCGACCCGTCTACTAACTTCATATCTAGAAAAGATTGTGAATCATTTACCAGTGTATTAATTAGTCTGGAAATCATTTTGTGTCATTACTACACACAATTGTTTATTTTAGCTTTTTATCATTTTCAAAATGGAAACTCTGCTTATTCCTTGCTAATCAATCTTTCAGCTTCCCCCTGACTGTCTTGCAAACTGCACCATGGAGACCTTCCTGAAAATCCCAGAGAGATCTGGGCACTGTGGACGAGCCGCTCTGTCTTTACATTCAGCCCCTGCGGGAGAGTGTTATGCTACATTTTTTCCCAAGCTAAATAAAGTTGCATGGGGATTTTACTTGGAGTTGCACTTTGGCACCAGGGGCCTATCAATCTTTATCTCCAGGATGCAGGATTTCTACTTATTTATGTCTTTGGGGGAATATTAGAACATTTTGTTTTTATGGGACCCATACATTGCCTTTAGCTGAGATCCCAGATGCTCATTTTGACTTTGCTTTTTAAAGTGGTAGGGACATCAATTCCTAAACATCTAGCTGGTCATGAATACACCGAGCAGCAGATTCACTCGAGCCTCTATTTGCGTTGCCACTTATAGCTGATTCTGTGGAGGTGCTAAACAGATACACAACTTTAAGCAAACGTTGCCCGTTTGTATTCTCTTTTAAATATCTCATTGGTTAATTTTGAGTGAGTTAAGACAAGGAAAGTTGTAAATTTTCAGTGATGATTTTGGCTTATACTATTTCCACACTTAGAGATTTTTAGTGTTATCTTTGTATTTAATTACATCTTTTTTAATTGCCAATATAAAGCAGCTCAATTATGTTTGGTTTAAAGTTTGCTCTATGACTTTGTGGACAATATGGACTGGTCATTTGCAAACAGGTGAACTATTCACTTACATTGAGCGCAAATGTGTGCCATGTGTGCACACGTCTGGGCATGTGTGCTCTTACACAGGCACACTCCTCTTTGGATTCATGACTCCAACACCGTACATACATATATAGGTGTACATATTCACAAAACTCTTTTTTGTTAATTGACGCTTCTCTGGGCTCAACCTCCTGATTATGTTTGACTCTGATGCAGGAGACTGTAGGCTAAAGCCAAAGTCCACAGCTGTGGGTTTCATTAAGTCATGCACCATTCATAATTCCTATTCCTTTTAAAAATATTTATTTATTTATTTATTTATTTATTTATTTTCCATTTATTTTCTACTTATTTATTTATTTAAGTACACCTTAGCTGTCTTCAGACACACCAGAAGAGGGCAACAGATCACACTACAGATGGTTGTGAGCCAACATGTGGTTGCTGGGAATTGAGCTCAGGATCCTCTGGAAGAGCAGCAGTTAGTGCTCTTAACTGCTGAGCCATCTCTCCAGTCCCCATAATTATTTTTCTTGATACAGCTTGGTGTCACCTGCTCCCATGGTATAAGGTGCTGACTCTTAATTCTTTTAGGATTGTTAAATTTTTCACCAATATAAAATGTTCACGTCCTTGTCCTACTTAAATATCTGTCCTGGAATTCCACTCAGTCTGTTTTGTACATCGAGTCTTCCTTCTGTTCGCTAGCTTCTTGCTGTGCACTAAACAAGCTTCATATCATTAGGTAGAATGAATGCATTAACAAGGATGAACACTGTGGTAGTTATATCTATTCCTCTGAAAAGCAGATTTTGTTTCCTTTTAGTTTTATGAGACAGAGTTTCTCTGTGTAGCCCTGGCTGTCCTGGAAGTCCCCCTGTAGTCCAGGCTGGCCTTAAACTTAGAGCTAAGCCTTCCTCTGCCTCTCAAGTGGCAGGATGAAAGGCATGCACCACCACAGTCCAGCATTTGCATATCTCTTAATGTAATACTCAGAGTCCTGCCCAGTCCTTGTCTGTGCTGACATGCATTGGTTCATTTCTGTCCTCCATCTTTGGCTTTGCTTTCCATGTGGTATTAAACCTGAAGTTTAATCTCTTTGACTAAATGTCATTTCCTGAAGTTTAATCTCTTTAGTTAAATGTGAAACCTGAACTAGCCCCACCTCAGAGTTGCCCCATACTCATGCTTAGGGGAGATGTTGATACCAGCAGCCGGCAGTGGACAGCAACCCTATGACAGAAGGGAGTAAGGCTCCTCTCCAGAACTCCTTCAGCACTTGTTCCTAGCACAGACCTATGGTACCAGAACTGAGGAAATGTGTCATTTATTTTTAATGTGCCAAGAAAACACAACACGGAAAGGCAAACATGATCCGAGGACCTCAGTTGCTTGACAGAGGAGGCCAGAAAGCTATAGTGTGAAGGAGTGAAATAGAATACAAAGCCCAGCTGTCACCCTGGGCCTAGTGTGATGCTACTGTCCAGCTTCAGAGGGGCACTCCACCAGATTATTCTCCATCCAGTAGAGATATGTGGGCTGTGCCATTCAACTGGGAAAAGCATCCCTACCATGTCCATTACCCACTCCACTATGTTGGAATCTTAAAGATGATAAAATCACTGTATGAAGAATGGAACTCTGAACTATCATTCATACATCAGCCTGTGGTAACCAAATGTTCTCCACTAGAGTTCCCTTGCTCACATGAGTGTACTCACAAGGAACAAATGACTGATGTCAAAAGACCAGAAATTACCTCTTATTCCTTTGTCGGTAAAGTAGTCACTGCTGTCCAGGGCACCTGAGCATTGGGGACATAAAGTGAGTGTGGAAATATTTTGTTCTTATTGCTAGGTTGGGCTGTGTTTGTTTGTAGTGGTTTTATTTGTTTGTTTGGTTAGTTGTTTGGTGGCGGTAGTGGAAGGGTGTGTATGCTTATCTTTGTGGTAGTGTATGATAGACATCAACCTTGTATTTGAACATGTATTTAGAAATGGTTAATCCATTGGCTGACCTTGGACAGTTCAGCCATGTGCTATGATCACTTGAGGCACATTATTGTCATTAAAAAATATTTAGTTGATTATGTTAAAGATCATAAAGTACATACATGACACATACCAACCCAATCATCATAGATGTACATGGATAAAATTTATCTAATGTACATGGATAAAAAAGAACATACTAAAATATATATAAAGTAAGGTGGAACTAGGCAAATATCATCAATGCAGATAAAATGGGACTGGAATGTTAATCCTACTTTGTAAGGAGGCATACTGGCTGGTTTTGTGTGTCAACTTGATACAAGCTAGAGTCATCAGAAAGGAAGGACACACAATTGAGGAAATGCCTCCTGAGATACACCAGTAAGGTATTTTCTCAATTAGTGATCAGTAGGGAAGGGACCGGCCCATTGTGAGAGGTGCCATCCCTGGGCTAGTGATTCTGAGTTATATAGAAAAACAAGCTGAGCAAGCCAGTAAACAGCATCCCTTCATGGCTTCTGCATCAGCTCCTGGCTGCCCCCCAGAATCATGCCCTGATTTGGTTACTGTCCTTCAATGACGCACAGAGATGTGGAAGTAAGTGTAAGCCCAACACACACCCTTTCACCCCCAATTTGCTTTTTGGTCACGGTATTTTTGGCACAGCAATAAAAGCTCTAACAAAGACAAAAGGGCACTGGAAATAAGGGAGCAACATGGGCCAAAAGATAATAACTGTGTGCTGTGAATTCTGCACTTCTCTAGATGGTCGTTCAGAACTGGAGGCAACAGAAATATACCTTCCACTTTTAAAGACCAAAAAAAAAAGAAAGAAAAATACCCTTTTACAAATGATCTTCAAGCATGCTCTCCAGAAACATGAGAGCGTGAATTTGATAAAGACAAACACGAGATAAGAGAAGCAGCGAGGAACAAAAGTGCTGTCAAGCAACCACAGCTAACGACAATGACTTTCTGATAATGGGATTCAAACTTTCATGTGTTTTATGTGTTACTATTAAAGAAGAATAAAGACTTTTTCTAAGGGCTACAGAGATGGCTTATCATCTCTGTAAGATGCTCTGTAAGCATTTGCTCTTCTTGCAGAAGAATATTTATATACATATATATGAATAATTAACATATTTGGGGGAAGAAAAATTAGAATTAACCATGTTTAGCATTTTGTAAGGCAAATGAGAGCTGTGATTAAAAGGTAATATATTTAAATTCTAAAGATTTCCAACAAATAGTTAAAGAAAAAGGGAATCCCAATATATCCGTATAAAGAATGAGAAAGAGGAAAGAGCAAGATAAATAAATAAATAGCCAACTTTGCGGGCACAGGTGCACACAGCAATTTCAGATACTAAAGAATAAGAAACAGGGACTGAGTGAGGTCAACAGGCACTGGCTGCTCTTGGAACTGACAAAGGTTCAGTTCTAAGCATTGACATGGCAGCACACAGCATCTGTAATTTCAGGTCCAGAGGACCTGGCGCCCCCTTCTGGACTCTGTGAGCACTTTATGCACATGGAGCACACACATACACACATGGGTGAAACACTTACACATGTCAAATAAATAAGTCTTAGTACTTTTAAAGCATAAAAAATAGATTTGGTGGAAAGAGTCATTAAATGGTACTCGGTGTACAAGAAATATAGGTGCAGTCATGTGATGTACAAAACTGGAATACTAGGAGATACAGAAAGGAATAGGTTGTGATAAACTTTGGAAAAGGGATAAAAATAAATGTGAAAAGAAAAAGAAGAAGAAAGGGAAAGAAAAGATATAACGTTCACTGACAAGAGCAATGTGGGTCTATTCTCTGTGGTAGTGGGGTTGGCACCCAGTTTTCTACACCACTAGGACTCAATCCTCACTCACATTTAATTTTATTTTTATTTGGAGATGAGACCATGATAAGTTGCCCATGCTGTCCTTGTACTCACTCTCTATCCCAAGTTGTCTTTGAACTCACAATCCTTCTGCCTCAGCCTTCTTAGTAGTTGGGACTACAGGGGTGTGTCTTTGTTTCAGTGCAGATATGTTTTTAACAGAGTACACGATATCATATATATTAAAGAAGAGATCAACTTCCAAACTGCACCTCCAGTCCATGGGCTTACTTTTGACTCCTAAGGAGGGAGTGTATTGAAACTACCACAGTGAAGAGGCACTCTTTTGAACGAATCCAGTGTCCTGTTGGGCGAGAGAGAGCAAGGGTGGGGAGCAGTAAGCTAGTTTACACATTCCCTGTAAGTTAGTGCATGCTCTTGCTAGAGCATCCATAGAGAGCCATAAGCAGCCAGTCTCCATAATTCATGCTGTACATATCTTGTCAGCGAGAACTTCCCAGGGAACTTTCCAGTAGAAATATTCGTGCAATTACGTAAAGCTGCAAGTACTCAGGTAGTAACTGCATGCAGCACCATTGATAACAGCTAAACTCGGGAACCAGCTTCCATAGTCAACACGTGTATGATGACTAAGCACCTTCTTCCCTCCATGTTATAGAATGTCTGCAAGTGTTGAAAATAACACTATTGAAAAATAATTCCATGAAAGAATCAGGAGTCATACTCTTCAATCATAAAGTTAGACCTGGTTGTACATGCCTATAATCCTAGCATTTGGTGGGTAGAGATTGGAGGATGAGGAATTCAAGGGCATCCTCAGCTACATAGAAAATTTAAAGACAGCTGCCACCATGCCTGATGATCTGAGTTGCATTCCTGATTTGTTTGTATGGTAGAGGGAGAAGAACTATGTCTCGCACATTCTTATTGACCTCCACACAAGTGCTGCAGCCCACATGTGGTACTTTGAATGAGAAATGTCCCCTGTAGGATTCAGGTTTTAAGTACTTGTGCCTAGCTGGTGGTGCTGTTTGGGAAGGTCGTATTGGGCATAGGCTTTGAGAGCACATGGCCTTGCCAACTTACAGTTCTCTCTACCACTTCATGCCTTGAGGTTGAGATGTGATCTCTCAGCTTTCTGATGGAGATGTCCTGTGGCCATGCCTCCCTACCACAATGGACTCTTAACCTTTTGGAACTGTAAGCCCAAATAAACTCTTTGCCATAAGTTGGTCATGGTATTTTATCACAGCAACAGAAAAAGCAACCAATATAATGTAGATGCCGACACACACACCACACACACACACACACACACACACACACACACACACAAATGAGAAAAATGGGATGTAATTTTTAAAATTCAAAGTAAGAGAACAATGCAGTGGTTAGTGATCATTGGGTCTGTGATAGTGATGCTGGAACTGTTACTATCCACTCTCAGCAGAATGGAGTGTCACCAGACCCTCCCTTAAGACTCCATCTGTGCTCCTCCTGCCTCCAGCTGTGCATAGACTTGGGAAGTGGTAGAGAATCCAGGAAGTGGAAGGTTGACAATGGGTTACTCTTCAGCAAAGTTGCATTTGTAAGTCGTCACCTGTGCTTAGGTAGGAGTTTTTGTGATGTAGCTGCTTTTGAGTCACCTATATTTCTTCAAGTTAACACCAGTAAACACATCAGTTTATGGCATTTACCCAGGTGGGGTAGTTTCTTTAGTGTGCAGGCTGCTTTCTAGAATAAGTAAGTGACTCTTCACATATCTCCAGGAAAAGCCACATAGGACAGGGTTTCATACTGATGTCCTATCAGTAGCATAATCTCATCCACTCCACATCACACCTAGTGATGTGGGGTGGCACTTGCAGCCATCATTTGAGCAAGGGATGGGTATGAGAGATACCCAGGATGGACCATATCTCTCACTCTCCCCAAGCTTGCCTGCAGTAGCCCACCTAGACACACTATGATGCACAGTACAAACAATGAAAATGTAATGCTCACAAAACACAAGAACGTTGCACTGACCAGCATGCTTTGTCCAGCTGCTGTGACAGTCTCTAGACTGTCTTCCCTACAGACCTCAAATAGCTGGCAATATAGTTGTGGAGTCTGCCAGTATCCTAGCAGAAGAAAAAGAGGCAAGCCAGAGGCCCCTGACTGCTCTAATCATTCCTGCTGGGGAGTGGCAGCTATAACTCCTACTTGTGCTTCATTGATTTGAAAAGTTCATGTGATTAGTCTATTGCCAATCCCAGAGACTCAGCCTCCTGGAGTTTCTATTCAACAGCTTGGGCACTGGCTATAGCTTGGGTGCTACCATTTAACTTTCACAGCCACACAGATGAATGACTCACAGGAAGAAAAATGTTGTATTATTTGGTCAACCCAAAAGAAAATATAGAAAAACATAGAAACTGTTCATCAGATTATACTCTGAGAAAAATGAGATTTTGGCCCAGGAAGACACCATAAGACACTGTGATGAGGAATATGAATGACAAGGGTTGATTGTGGCCTTGTGACAGTACAGATGGATGCTTTCAACTTTGACTTCTGAGGAACTTACACAGGCGGTATGTGCACAAATCACAGGTATGAAGGTGTATGTGTGTGTGTGTAAATGTTAAACTCATTTGGAATCTTCCTGATGTTAAGTCCTAGCCACACCCACATGATACCTTTAACCTGCTTGCCTTGTTCATCCAGATCTCCTACCATTTCCTCAAAATGCACTCCACCATGGTTGAGACACTCCAGAATGTACCCTCAGCACAGCTGTCTTCTTTTCCTCTTAACAGAAATACTTGATGTTTGTCCACCTGCTGATGGACAAGGCACAATGGAGAACCAAGAGGAACAGGTAAAAACCACAGAACTCTGGAAGGGTGAGGAAGCAGCTGGGCTTAGATACCAACGGTGTGAGCTCTCTGTGGTTGCTCCCACAGACAAAACTGGAACCATCTGGCTTTCTTCTTTGCTTACTATGGGAGTCTTGAAACTGTGAGGAAAGAGGCAGAGAGCTGTGAGCTGTGAGCTGTGACCCCAAGGAGTAGACACTAGCAAGAGACAGAGGTGGGATCAGCCGAAAGCACTGAAGTCATCAGGAGTAAACCGAAAATCTTATCTGGCATATTCAGAAACTTTGACACATCTACTTAAAGAGTGTTTTCCATATGTCCCGCACTCTCAGAAGGAGAGATCTGGAAGGTTCTTCTGCAATGCTGCACCTTGGAAATGATCTCCAAAACAGCCTAACTTGGTACTTCTTTTTGGTCAAAAGCTCCAGCTGGGGACTGCAAGCCCACAGATAAGTGAAAGAAAGCACATTTAGCCATCTACAGTGTTCAGTACAGAACCACTGGTGTTCCTGCTGCAAACGAAGAGTCCTCGTTAGCACAGTGCTCATCCTCAGTTCTAGGCTGGCGTATCTTGGCTTTGGGGTTTGCTAATGGGTCCAGTTTTAGCCCTGCCTGTTAACTGGACATGTTTTTTTTTTCTTTCCCTCTTGTTTGACTCAAACTCCAGCTCTATACTGGCCTAAATTGAAAACATCAGCCGACCCTCCAGAGCTAACCCACTTTATCATGATTTATTCCTGTGAACTTGGGGCTTGCCAAGAAGTGCAGGACCTCTGCCCGACATTAATAATTGCAGTATGGAGAAGAGGCCCATTACATGAGATAATTCTGCACGGGGCTGAATGTATTTAAAGAGGAGGAAAGCTCAGAGTGATGAGGCTCTTGCTTCCCACAGACAGGAATGAAGGAACATGAGCTGACAGATGTGGACGGGCTACAGAGTTCAGAAAGGGTGTGAGTGACGCAACCCTTTCCAAGTACTTTCTAAAGATCTCTGCAACCAGAATTATTGCACAGCTGAGGAGGCAGGATGCTGGTTTAATACCAGATCTCTGAGCCCTGAATTATGGTATCTGCTAATTTCAGCAGCATCATTATTACCACTAGGTAACATACCAATCTACCCATCCTTTTACACTACAGGCAAAATTGGTATAGCTTCAAGAGCACAAAAATCCAATAAAACCATTAGAAAGTGATTTGGTTGGGGGCCTCTGTTGCTATTTTAATCATATAGTTTTGTAATTTTAAGTATAAGTGGCCTAATATTTAATAGTAGCTGTGTTTAATGACTGACTCACAAATTCTTGAAACTAACCAGTGCCTCTCATGAACCAGCCAAGACAGCCCCAGCGAGATGCTGCACTATGGGCAGAGATACACATACGTTATATGGTTTAAAACCACATACTCTATAGGTGAAGCATTTTGCCCATTGCAGCATAGTTTTTCATCTGCTTTACCTCTCCTGGGCTCTGGTTAAAGCTTGGACTATGCTCAAAGGAGCAGTCCCCAGGGCAGCCAGGCTTTCAAGCGTGAGCCAAAATTCCAGGCCTGTACCCTGGACTGAGTCCTCAGAAGATCCTCCATCTATTGGGGATATTTCTGAAAGTCACTTTGTCATACACATTTTCTCCGACTTTAAGATTTTCTTGCTTTGGGGTAAGATGGAATGATCCCGAAGTTTCCTTTGCTTATCCCCTTTAGAGAACCCAGAAGTTAGGTGTGGGGAGCAGGGGCGCAGCCGCATGGACCAAAGATGGCACCCTGGCTCTATGCTAAGTCCCGTGACCTCGCTTGTTTATCCCAGCCTCAGTCATGTGCAATAAAAGCAGCACGTGTAACTCGTTGGAGAGATTAGCGCAACATCTCTCGATACCAGTCTATCAGCCAATCCTACATGCTGCCTTGGACGTGTGTGTTTATGATTGGGCGGTGTGAGGTGGCATGAGTGAATGGGAGTATAAATTGAGGGCAGCCCCAGATGAGAGGAGACCAGCGTAGCAGAGAGAGACCAGCATAGCAGAGAGAGGCCAGATGAGAGTCCAGATGAGGAGACCAGATCAGTGTTAGCGCCAGCATAGGAGAGACCAGCAGCGTTAGGCCAGAGAGCAGTATTGTGAGGAGACCAGACCAGCATTATAGAGAGCAGCGTAGGAGAGACCAGAGTAAGTGAATGGCTGCAGCTGTGTGAAACCTGAAGGAGAGAGAAGCAGAATAAAGCAGAAGCTGCAAAGGCAAGTTGCTCTGAATCCTCCTTGGTGTCCGTCCCATGTTGTTTATTCCCACCGTCTCTGCTGGTCAGAGACCTGTGGGTGCGTGACAGTTAGGACTCTCAGACTTGTGTGTAAGACAGTTGTTTATCACAAACAAGGTCTCCTGGAGTTGGAGGAAGAAGAGGCTAAGCATGACACAGCCTCCACAAAGTCAGCAGCTGCTTAGAAGAAATGGCCAGGAAAACATGGGCAGAGATGTTCCTGTGTCGGGAACTGCTGGAGTGAGAGGGTAAGGGATGTGGCTGGTGCCTTATAGTCTACTGTCTGGTCTGTTCATTCCCCAGAGCCGATGTGCAGTCATTTAGAGAGTCTACCATCTGACTGGAAAGAGGGCACAGTGAATGGCTGGTTCTTGTGATGGTTAATGATGGCCAACTTGAGAAGAGCTGGAGTCCGTTATGGGACAAATCTCCAAGAAACAGCTACAAGGAATTATCTAGATTAGGACAGTCTCTGGGAGTACCTAGGAGGGATTCTCTGAATTGGTTGACTGAGTTGGAAAGATCCGTCCTAGAAGTGGATGTTACCTTTCATTCCCTGGGTAGGGGAAAACAGTAGCTGAGTACCAACATTCCTTTCTCTCTGCTTCCTAACTGCCCATGCAATGTGGCCAGCTGACACAGGCTCCTCCATCCTTGTCTTCCCTACACACAGAAGGGGAAACTTCTGGTTTCTTTGGAAAGTCAGTTATGTCAATGATGTTTTACTGGGGCACACAGATGAAATAATGTTTTGCTAAAGCAGACATGGGAAAAACACATGATGTTTAGAAGGAATACAAATATAACCCAACAGACAGTGGACATTGTTGTATGGTATTGGTATGCCTTACCATTGTTTATTGGTCATCTTTTGTTGTGAGTTCATAGAAAGAAATGCACCAAAAAATTCTAGTGGTGTTCTGGTGGCTTCTTGCTGCTTCTGCAGACTTGGGTCAATTGGCAAAGTGAAGTGGAAGTTTCAGGACATGTCACAGTTTTGCTAAGATAGACTCAAGTGGAGTTCTGCTAAGACAGACTCAAGTGGTATTTTGCTGAGGCAAGACCCATGGGAAAAGACGTGATGTTTGGAGGGAGTCTAAATAGGACTCAACAGACAGTGACAGCTTTGCGACACTTCTTCCTTGGTCTCACACCTTTGTCTTCATTGACCTTCACTTTGGTTGAGAGAGGCACAGCAGAGAATTTCTCCTGATGTCCCAGCTGGTCCTGGTGGCTCTTGCTGACTCTTGCCGATTCCGAGGAGGCCTGTTTCTGCTAGGCCATGCCACCGCTACTGATTCGTGATTGCTATCCTGACACTACTGAACTGGGCTGCTGGTATCCTGACAATTGGAGATTGAAATTACCTCCAAGGAGCTACTTCTAAACAGCATAAAGCAGAGACTCTCGGCTTCTGGATCAAGCTGCCACTGCTGATTTGTGTGAACTGAACTTCTGATAGCCTGACAATGCAGATTGGATATGCTCCAAAGAACGTTTCTAAACACCTGTATCCTCTCCACTTCCCTGTATCCTTTCTTTTCCACTACCTCTGGTGGGTAGTGGACTAGAAGGGAGGTTAAAGCATTTAAGAACCCTTATTAAACATAGGTTTTAAAATATAAAAGTCTGCAACCCACCACTAGGATGGATTGTATCCTCCAACCATGAGCTCAAATAAACACACTTTCTCCCTGAAGTCGCTTTTGCCAGGATGTCTTATTATAGCTATGGGGAAAAGAAATTACTGCAGTACTTACATATGGGAGGGAACTTGCTAGTCAGGGTCCATTTCTTTACACTGGGAAAAGGGGGCACCAGGTCAGTGTCTGAGCTACAATTCTCTATATCCAGGATGGCAACTCTAAACAGTTCAAATCTAATAGCTTGGTTTTTGCAGAACAGGAAATGGCTGAGGAGTGATTAGGACACAGATCCAGCACCGAACTCACATTTAGACAGTATGAGAGGCCGAGTCCAGTGAGATGACCGAGTCCCTCACAGACAGCTCTCTCAGATGCACTACCTTACGCCTAGACCACAGCACATGGATCAGAGTGGAGGGAAGCTGTCTTGCTGAGGGTTCTGGGAATTTCAAGTCCAAAGCTCATTTCTAGATGGCCAGCCCCAAGAAAGTCTACACTGTGGCATGGTCAAGCCAATATTGTCTTTTAGCTGTGCACATGTTGTCAAGATCCAGGTTTCTAAGGTGTTGTACTACTGTCAGTAAGTTGAGAAAGCAGCCAGATAATCAGTGCAAAGTTGAGGGGGCTTATGGTTTCCGGGGAACATGGAAACATCAGCTAAGGATATAAGGTATTCTGATGAGGAGACTATAAAATGACCAGAAGGTCAAAGAAACATCCTTCCTTTTTTGTTACGCATGTTTAGAATATGATATAATTCCTTAAAATTCATTTTTCATTTTAAGGCTCTCTCTCTCTCTCTCTCTCTCTCTCTCTCTCTCTGTGTGTGTGTGTGTGTGTGTGTGTGTGTGTGTGTGTGTGTGTGTATAGAGGTTGTGTACCAAACTTTAGCCATCCACAAGTCTATCAACATTGGATATATTTTTGTATCCTGGCTATTGTGGCTAATGCTACCATAAATACAGAACACTTTGAGAAGTGCTGATTTCATTTGGGGGGAAGGGGCCCACCAATCCCCAAAGAGGGATACAGAGTCCTGTGACATTCCTGTTTGTTTCTAAGGAGTGGCTCCCCTCAGCTTGTGTCATGAGTGTTCAGGAGACATGGTCCCCAGAGCTTGTCCTGTGCATTGGTTACGTCTGAAGTTCTTGGTTCAGCTCCACCATGTAGTAGTGCCTGGCTTCTCAGTGGAAGGTTCTGGCTGTGCGGAGACAGCTGGGAATGCAGCCCCTGCTTTCTGCAGGCACACAGCAGAGCCTGTAGGAAGACATGAGATCAATGCAAGGACAGCAGAGAGCACGGGTACAATTGACCCGCTCAGTGACAAGGAAAAGTGCGCACGCAGTAGAAGAATGGCAAAAAGTCAATTCCATTTTTGAAAAATCTGTCAGATTAATTAAAATACAGTGTAGTACAGGAGAGCTAATTAATATCCCCTCAGCCTCTCTCTCCTTATCTCCTCCAGCTTTCCTCTCTCCAGCCCCTCCTTCGCCCAGCGGCAGGGACTGCTGGCTTTGCCTGATGAGAAAGTTAAGCGCTGGGTAACAGTGAGGTAAACTGACACAAGCAATTAGTGTCTGTTTCTAGAACAAATAGAAACCAACTGGCCATTAACGCTGTCATTTTTAATCCTCTTAAATTATTTGATTAAAATAAAAACACGGAAGCCCAAAGATGGGAACACTTTATAGCATAATGGACCTTTAAGAATTGTCTAATTTTATTTTGCATATCGTCAAAAAACAAAAGCAGCTCCTGGGCCTCGCATGAAGACACTTGTAGAAATTACTAAAGCTCTGACACCAAATTACCTGAGCGATTACTCAGGGACATTTGACTGGCTCTCCTGTCAACACGTAGGAAGCATCTACTAGGGTTATTAACCATTCTTGATTGTTTCAGACAGCCCTGCTTCCCAGGGGAACGCTTTTAGGACAAAAAAACATAATCAGAGGGGACCCAGAGAAGACAGGAGCCAAAGGATTCCAAAATGGTCTACGGTGGATGGGACTGTTTGGGGTCTGCTCGGAAGCCTGCAAATCATCTGTCTGCAGCAATTACTCTGATACGTGTGCCACTTGGTTGGGTCTTAGCACTTGCAGTATTCCCACCTGCCAACAGCTGCACAATCTCTATTTGGGTTTGGTGTTAATGCAGATGAATAAGAGAAACACGTGGCTTTTCCATCATAGGGCCTGTTTGAGCAAACCCTCCTAACGTTTGCCATACCTTCTCCCCTGGATCCTGGGACTTCATCTGCTGCTCTACAGGAAGGCTATCTTCACTCCCCCCCCTTTTGGCAACTATTTGTCATCTTTCTGTCTTTGATAAAAGAATATCCCTATGGTGACCTTCGCCAGTGAAAAGCAACTTTATCAACATGGTGACTTTGACCAACAGGAGTCATCACCACCACCTTGGGGATTGTCTTAGCGACTTTTCTGTGTCTGTGATAAAAACACCATGGCCAAGACAACTAGTAGAAGAGTTTATCTTGGTTTATGGTTCCAGAAGTTTAGAGTCTATGATGATGGGGACATTCTAGCAGCAGGTGTCAGGGAAGGCAGCTGGAGCTGGAAGCTGGGAGCTGGAATCCTCACTGGTAAGCAGGAAGCAGACAGAGGAAACCGGAAATGGCTAAAGGCTTTTCATCGCAAAGCTTACATTTGCTCTGAACTTCCTCCAGCACAGCCTTGCCTTCTAAACTTTCCCAAAGAGCGCCACCAACCCGGGACCAAGTGCTTATGCACTTGAGGCTATAGGGGACATTTCTCATTCCAGCCACCACAATGACTTTCACCAATGGAAAGAAGTATCTTTACCTTGATAAGCTTGGCCAATAGGAAGTATCTACACCTTCACCCAGTAGCTGGTATTGTCATATATTCCACAAAGTGAAGCATCGTCTCCATGGTGACCTTCATCCGTATGAAGAATATCACCATGGTGACCTCCACCAGCTGCAGCGTCTTCGGCAAGCACAGTAGCAGCTGCTTAAAATCATATGCCAGTTTCAGATGGCAAATTAGAACAAAATTTGTAAAGCATTTTCCTCTTCAATCAGTGGAGGCGATTTACATCTTAAAAGGTCCAGTTAAGACTTAGGTGAAAAGAATAATGAGTCAGCTGAATCGAAAACAAGAGAGGAAGTTCAGCCATCAAGTAAACATGCAAGTGAAGTTCAGAACTCTAGTGCAGCCTGGAGTGCTCTAGGTTCATCAATGATGAGGGCATGGTATTGTGTCAAACACCTTGTGGGATACCGAGTTTTGTACAGTCTGTGTTAATTCTTGAATAGGAAAAATTTTTAAACCGAAATATACTTAAGCTTGCTAAATATAGGAAGCCCCCAAATGGAAAACAGCTTTAAGTGCAAGGCTCTGCTAGTCTTCTGATACACAGGCCCTCAGGCACAACACGGAGCACCTGCTGGCCAATAGCAGGGAAGGTCCTTGCTCAGATACAGCTCCCTCTGCAAGCATACACAGTGAGAGGACCTGAAAGCCAGCAAAACCGGAGACTTAGTCCCAGTAACTTCAGGCCACTTGGGCGTGGGGGGGGGGCATGAACAGAAGAGGCAGTGACAGCTATCTGTCTCAAGCTGTTACAATCTGTGTGTCCTTGAGCAAGGTACTTAAGCCGGTACCTCAGTATTCCTCTCTGTAAAATGGACATGATAATGAAGACTTGGAAGAAGTGTTGTTAAGAGCATCAAGTCAATTAAAGTCAATTAGATCAGAGCAGCTAGAGAAGGAGTCATTTACTAGCAATGACGACAAGTGTGCTCAGATAAGGGGGTGGACAGTGACTTTCAAGGACAGATTGACTAAATGTCCAGCAATAGTTCACTTGGCCAGGTGGCCACTGTCGTTGGAGTCTCACCAGTCATGCTCAGCTTAGATGCCTTCATTGCTCAGCTGCTCTGTGAGGTTATGTGTCCAGGATGGCTGAACTCTACACCATCAGGGCCCCACAGGCCACCTGGCACAAAGTAATGCCCCACTCAGTGGTGCCAAGTGGGTGTGGTCTTGCCATTAAAATGCAAAAATGAATCCTGTTGCAGATTCTGTTAGCACAGCTGTGTTCTCTCAACCCATCCTGAATGCAGCCTCTGCCCTTGTCCTGGACCCGATAGTTCTTAGCTGTGGCTTTCTTCTTGTTTTGTCTGTGGTCAGTTTTCAGCCTCCTGCCTCTTACCATCTGGGCAGACTTTATCCTTACAGAGGGATGCTCCCCAGGCTTCTTTTTGTGCTTGAGCCCGCTGATTTGGGAAGCTGAGCTGGACCACTGGAGCTCCTGGGCTATTTGTCCTGCTGTCTTTCCTTTTACAAGACTGGGTTGAGTGTGCATACCAGGGGTGCTGCTGCTAGGAGTTGGGCAGACACTGGATCCACTTACTGTGAGGATCTCTAAGAAGATTCACTTTTGGATGAAGACAAGTTCCACCCTATCCAATCATGCAATGCGTAGGCTGAGCAAAGATGGATGGTCGGTGTGGGCTCCTCACAGTCCTAGAGTAAAACGTCTTCTGGGCTTCCAAGAGTAGAAGATACCATGGCATTTATTGTGGCTAAGGTTCTAGTCTAGCAAGAGAGTCCCATGGGCCCTCCATAAGGAGCAGGACATCCAGAGGAAACTAAATGACTCCTGTATTAGGTCAGACCAAACACAATATGCCAGAGCCTGGGAGACATGAGGTGGGTAGGGTATCACTGGCCACCATGCAGGAGGACTCAAGGTCCTGGTCCTTCTCCAACCACCCACGAGGCTTTTGTCTCTACAAGGCCTGGAGCTCTGAGTCACCCTTCCCATGGCTGTGATGTCACCTCACCATTCCCAGCAACACAAACTCTTGTTTGTGTTCGCTTTCCAAATGAAACTGTCTCTCTTTTTGACTTTGCCTAGGAGATAGAGCAGAGGGTGTTTCTTATGGTGCCGGCTTTTTAACGTTCTGCCAGAGAGTGTGAAGGATGTGAAGGCACGTTCCCACAGTGTGTGGAGAAGAGCCAGAAGCCTGCGGAAGGTGAACCCATGGCAGCAGTCTGAGTTTGAGGATGCTACATCAGTGGAAATGCTCTCATTCCCCAGCATTTGGCTTCTGACCTTAGCTTTTCAAGCTGCCGATTGGGTGTGTATGTGCATGCCAGCGTGATGCAAGCATCTCTGGGTGGAGACTGGTGCTCTGGTCTCTTTGTGACATTGACTTCTTCGTCCATGCGGTGGAAAGGGCTTTGCTCTTCCTTCCCAGAGACCCCTGCACGTGGTTATTCCTATCTCATTAAACCGCTTCCCACTCCTCTTCAAGCACAGAGGTAGTGTGGGTTTAGCTTTGCTTCCCACTTCCTGCAGGAACTGAGCACACACACTTCACAGGCTTTTTGAAAGGAGAGAAGGGTATATAGATACACTTGAATTTGGAGGTTGAATGAGGGATCTTCAAGCAGAGATCGAAATAATGATATTAACAACAACAACAATAACAAGCAAAGCTCTCCCAGGTGGAATTAGGTCATTCAGGAAAAGACACTTGTGAAAGAGACCAACGTTTGCAGTGAAGAGAAAAGCTACTGGCTTCTTCTTCCAGCCAGCTGGGACATGTGGAGTAAGCTTCCTCCTATGAGACACACCAGGTAGGCAATATCTAAAGGCTTGTCAATACCAGTTTCTCTGTGTTTCTGCTCTTATAAAGAAACATTTTAGTTTCTTTCTTTATTTTTTTCCTCTGAAGACAATCAACAGTCAATTCTTAGGTACAGAGCACGGGCTAAAGCCCACAGGACATGAAGTGGATGGTTTCCAGCCTCTGTCACTCAGGAACTGTGGTATAGCACCTGCAGGCTAGGCTCTCACCATTGGAGATTACATGAATGGTATATGGCTGTGCAGGACCAGAGAGAAAACTGTCCAGCCCCATGCTTCACCGGGATGTTGACTTAATCCTAGTGTTCCTAGCAATTAAAGCAGTATATTTGGGTAGGGAATTTTAATTGAAGAAATATAAAATGTTCATTGGTATAATGTGCACATTAATTTAATATAATGTGAATAAGAAGTCACTGGAGACGAGAGCTGCAAACAGCCCCCGAAGGGCTATTGCTGTGACGGGCGACAGAAGCAGAGCCTTGTTAACCCAGTGGAAGGAAGCTCCCTATTGTGGCTGAAAAAAGGCACAGACAGCTGGGTGGCTAGCCAGGGTCTCCTGCATTCCAGTTAAGGATGGTGTTGGGTCACAAAAATAGTCATGGTACAGCTAAGGTACACCCAAGGATAGAGGTGAACCATAGCTGATTCTCACCCCAGCACTGAAGGCAGAAAAGGTGATGGAAGATTCCAGTTATGTTGGCCTTTGCCTGCACTATAGAAACCACCTGGCAACACTAATATTGAGAAAATAAAGCCTTATAGCGCAGTAAAGAGAAATCCAGGTAGTGTCTCTTGACAGATATATAACCATGTACATGTGAACCACCAGTTTTGTGGACACCGAAAGCAAAATCGAATGGCCTTACTGCAAAGGGGTGATAACCAGAGCTTGTTCTAGAAGTGTCTAAAAACTATGGTAGACTCTTCAGGCCCCAGTTGTGTTGAGCTGGGAGAGGCTGACAACCTTGAATTCCTTACCTCAGAGGAGCATGTGACAAAACTGTTGGGCTCCTTTCCATTCTAGATCAACAAGTGCTAACCACAACGTACTGTTCACACCAAAAAATAGAGTGTGTGGTTTCGGGTGAGTTCCCCTCCAGAGCTCATTTCCAGTGATTAAATCGGCTTTTCCTAGAAACATTTGGCTTGTTCCCATTTTGACATTCAAAGTTGCCAAAAATGAGACATTCGGATCAGTTTTTGAGCTTTCCCAGCCGTGCATCCATCACAGGTGTCTGCCAGCAAATGAATAAAGTCATCAGTGTGTTAACCTAGCTGGTTATTCAGAAGGCCTCAGAAAACAGGAGCTTCCCCCACCTCCCCCCGTGTGTTTTACGGGAGGGTCTGAGCTGATGCCCAAAGGTCTCCTGACAGTAACATTGCAACAATGTCTTTATGCTTGGGGCTCCAATTGACCCCTGCTTATGGCTGGTGTTGGAGGTGAGGTTATTCTGTTTTCATAACTCTGCCTTTGACCCGCTGGGGCTTACCTTGCAGCTCTCCAGCCTCAGGGTCCCTTCTCTTCCTGTGTATATGTTGAACTTTAATCCCTCCTTCAAGGGGTTTCTTCCCATACAAATATCTTAAAATCCAGTATTCCTTCATTGGTTAGTGAAGACCGTGGGAACCCATGGATCCCAACCTACCACCTGTCTCTCCATCCCTCACCTCCCCCTCAGCAGGGCATCCTCTGGTCATATAAGGTCCCTCTCGAAAGCAAGAGGGTTGTAGTGCTATGAGATGTGGGTGGCTACATAGAGTAGTCTGATGAGACAGACAGGTGATGAGATGAGGGCGGGAACATAGGTACTGGCAAGTTCTAGTCATGTAAGGAGCCTCTCATCTGTCTTGTAAAAGAAATGCCCAAGGGCCCCAGAGTCTTGTCACCAGTACCCAGTGTGTCCGGATGTTTCACAGGCTGGACAGTTTCTCCACCCGCCTTTTCTTTTACCTAGGCAACTGTTCCTGCGTTCTACACAAGACCTCATTCTTTTCACTGTTAAAATCAGATCATTCAGACAACACTTCTGCTTTTGGGGGATGACTTCTTCAAACTTGTTCTCACTCATTGTCCTTTCTCCCATGTAATCAGAAGAAACTAAACAGACAAAGTCTATGTACAGCCAAAAACTAACTCTCTCTCTCTCTTTCCCCCCTCTTCACCTTTCCCCTCCCTCCCTCCCTCCCTCTCCTTCCTATTTGTCTCTTTCTGCCTCCTCTCTCTCCTTCCCTCCCCTTTCTTCCTCCTCCCTCCTTCCCCCCCTCTCCTCCCTCTCTGTCTCTCTCTCCTCTCTGTCCCTCCTCCTCTCCACCTCTCTGTCTCTTTCTCCTCTCCCCCCCTCCCTACCCCCCTCTGACATGTTACCATGCATGGGCACACATGTGAGCACTCAGTTCTCACACTCACCCTTCAATCCATATGACCCAGCTGTACTACTTACCTTTAATGGTCCACTTGATTGATACACTCCAGAGCCACCTGTGAAGAAGGTTGAAGAATTGTCCAGTTCAGATTGGCCTGTGAGCTCCTATTTTGATTACTGATTGATGTGGGAAGACATCACTCTGGGCTATACCATCTCTAGACAAGAGGTCCTGGGTTGTATAAGAAAGCTAGCTGACATGAGCCAGAGAGTAAGCCAACAAGTAATTTTCCATCATAGTTCTTGCTTGCATTCCTCCCCTGACTTTCTTCGGGGATGGACTATAATCTGGACATATAAACCAAATAATTCTTCCCTCCACAAGTCACTTTTGGTCTGAGTATTTTATCACAACAACAGACAACTGACAAGACCACTAGCTGAAGTGCTACTGGAAAACACAGCTCCTGGGGGAAGGAAGCAGGCTTTGGGGCATCCTCTTCCAGGGCTCAACCATGTGCCATGACTCGTGTCATGCCTCACCTCTGTGCCGGTTACTTGCTGTTTCTTGCTGTCCCTTGGAGAACTAGACCACCATACCAGGCAAAGAAGGCTTTGCTGAAAGGCCTGGCCTGCCTCCTTCAGAGATCCACCTTCAGGGAGAGACACCCTTTCCAATGGCAAGGAAGCCAGGCAGTGAGGACCTGCATAAAGAACTCCCCTGCCTGTTCAGATGGCAGATGTGGCCCTTGCTCTGCTGGGCACAGCTGAGGGTGCTTTGCAATGGAAATGGGCCCCAGACAAAGCTGGAGGGAATATATGAGCTGAGGCCATAGCTGAAGTTACCCTGTGGCAACATGGACATATTTCCAAACACTTCCTGAAAGGTGACCTCTTCAGCATGTAATGAGATTAATTTTCTCATTATTATTATTATTATTATTATTATTATTATTATTATTATTATTATTATTATTATTTCTTCTTCTTCAAGAAACTGGTAACATGGTAAGGGTCCAGCCATTACACATTCAGCCGGTATTCATGGAAATAGCAGCAATCATAATGAATTCATTTGGTATTCATGCGGCTGTCATATGCACTTGCATAAAGATACTTTTGTAATGCAGCCTTCCTTTGGCTGGATGCCTTTGTATGACTCCAGCTATTTCATCTCATCTGATTTTGCAGCCTCCGGGAGGGAGTTTCTCTCAGTATCTGGGGCTTTGTTTCTACTCTGCTAAGGTGCTTAGCAAACATCTCACGCCTCACAGATTCACCCCTACTTGAATCATGCAAGGCCCATGGCCTTCCTGTTCTCTCTCTTCAGCACCCCAGTTGGCTCATTGAGCAATGCACAATCCCTAAGTATTGATTGAATTATTGCATTGTTAGATACATATCAGGGATGTTCTCAACTTGGCATGCTCAAGCCATTTTGGACGGGAAGCACAAGGTGTGTTCCTACTCTTTGCCCTGCATGTGTGTGATTTCAACAGCTCTTTTTTTTTTTGAACAAGGCCCTACCATTCAGGTGTCTAGTTTCCATATCAATGCCTACCAGAATTTACTTAATGAGGAAGATAACCAGCAATTCCTGAATTTACTCAGAAGTTCAACTTTTTTCTCTCTCTCTCGTTTTTAGAGACAGGGTGTTACTACGTAGCCATGGCTGGCCTGAAACTGATTATGTAGATCAGACTGGCATGGAACTTGCAAAGATCTGCCTGCCTCTGCTCTCATGCTGGGATTAAAGATATATGCCAACAGGCCCTGCTAGAGATTTAAAACAAAAACTGTCTGTGTTGTGTATTGTGAGTGACACAAAGCCCCATGACACCTCAGGCTTTCTGATGTGTGGCTTTTCTGCTTTTACTGATACAATTAAATGACTGGGAAATAGTGTTTTACAGGTGGCTTGGAGTAGGGTGAAGAAAAGTTTGAGGGTAATTGACATATACCCACACCATCTGACAGAAAAAAAAAAAGATCATTTGAATTGATTCTTTGTCTCACTCGACTGTGCAAAGAAATGGTGATTGCCTCTCACTTCATGGATGGGAAATGTTAGGCTCAGACAAGCTAAGTACCAAGGCTGAAGATGCAGCTCAAATGGTCTAGTGCTTGCCCCGGTGTGTTCAGGCTGGGCGTCCACCTCTAGTACCGCATAAATGGGTGCCATGTTGGCTTATGGCTGTGATCTCAGTACTTGGGAGGGGAGAGGCAGAAGGAATGTAAGTTTAAGGTCATTCTCAGCTACAAGCCAGCAGAAGATACATGAGTCTCTGTTGAAGGAACAGGGGAAGAAGGGGAGGAAGGAGGAATGATGGATGGAAG
>LR749674.1:466434-546765 GCA_902729485.2 Mus minutoides | reverse complement strand
TCAGGCTGGGCGTCCACCTCTAGTACCGCATAAATGGGTGCCATGTTGGCTTATGGCTGTGATCTCAGTACTTGGGAGGGGAGAGGCAGAAGGAATGTAAGTTTAAGGTCATTCTCAGCTACAAGCCAGCAGAAGATACATGAGTCTCTGTTGAAGGAACAGGGGAAGAAGGGGAGGAAGGAGGAATGATGGATGGAAGGAAGGAAGATGAAGGAGATACAAGAGCAGTTGATGGCCTCAGAATCAGTCTTAGCTTGCCTCTGCTGGCTTGGTAAGGATACCTGCTGCATCCACCTCACCGGCCCTCACCTCACAAGGAAGAAGCTCTGTATTTGATGGAGAAGGCCACTATAGAGTGCTGTCTCACACCCCCCCCGCCCCCCCAGAAATCAGAAGAGGCAGAGAGACAGGGCATTTCCCCCCTCCTCCCCACCTCTGTACTGCAGGGAGAAGCATGTCCTTAGACACACCCCAGAGTTAGTGAAAGGGTAAACTTCCTTCAAGTGTCTCTCAGAAATTCATCTCTGGAGGCATCAAGGAAGTCAGAGTTTCAGTGCCCAGCAGTTCAAGAGTCTGGAATCTTGAAGCCAGGCTTACAGAGGACCTCTCAGATGAGGCGGCAGTGGGAAGAAGGCTGAGTAGGCAGGGGACTCCCTGACAGCCCCATCACAATGGTCTCTTATGTTTTCCCTTCCCTAATCAGATGCATTACCACATATTTAGTTTAATTACCATATCAGATGGAAATTCACTTTTACTGATACAATTAAAAGACTGGAAAATAGCATATTATAAGAGGCTTGGAGTCAGGTGAACAAAAATTTGAAGGTAATTGACATGATACTCAGATCCTCTGATAGAAAAATTGATTATTTCAATAGTCTCGGTGGGCATTTCTTTGCTTGTTTCTTCTATGCAGCAACTCCAACCCCCCATCCTCAGCAACTAAGTGACAGGCAGTAATTTCTGGTATCGTGTCTAAAGCTCAACAGGAATTAGGCTCGTGCCTGCTCAGCTCCAGGGAAGGGGTGTGTGCCCGATGCCCACAGTCCCCTTGGCATTATTCCTTATTCTCTGGTAGACATGGCTGTTTTCAGAAAACATTCCACTCCAATTAAATTGTAACAAGTCCATTGCACAGACCTTACACAGACCTCAACACGCTAGGTCTGTTTGCCCTTCACCATAGCTACTGAGTGATGTCTAGTTTTTCACATCTTTACGAATTAAGTCTTTTCTCTTTCCGCACATTCCAATGAAAAGCTGTTCAAATATGTACCAAATATCTTCACATGACACTGAAATGGGCCGTCTCTCCACCAGGTGAGTGTGTTATTAATTTCATCACAAAATATCTGAACAAGACTTTTCAATTAATTTTTTTTGCCTGTTGTGTTTGCCTCCACCTGACACCACAGATGTGATGTTGTCTTTTTCACAGCTGGAGACCAACTAAAATGGCCTCTGGGATAATTTGAATATGTCAAGGACTAGAAATGTGGCATTTAAAGCCTGAGAATTCCTAGATTTGGGCGGGAGCTCTGCCCTTTCCCGACGTTCCTTTCCTTACTCACTCCGACAAGGTCTGCAGTTTCCTGACCTACCAATTAGTGCTTGAGCGAGCAGGTTGGAAAGCAAGCCCACGTGCCCTCTGTGGCTAATGCCTTCATTTATAGGACCTTGACCTCAGCCAGCCAGCCACCCCATGCCACACAGTGTGACTGAGGAATCCCACAAAGGCTTAATTGTGGTGTTATGGTAATCCTGTTGGAAGAGAGTTCTCTTTCGGCTTCTGGACCTAATCTTAAACCATGATCACACCCCTCCTGAATGACATGTACACATGCCTTGCATTCACTCCAGTGTGTGCACATGCACGATGCACATATGCGAAGCCAGTATTGATACATGGGACTAGTGACAATAGCACAGACTGTACATTTGTCTATTGTATCTTGCAATACAGGGAAACACTACACAAAGGAGTAAGAAAATAGCTCCTCTCAGACTGATGACTGTGCCTTACCAAGGCCGGCAGAGCTAGTGGTCTGAATTTAACATATTTAGAAATGAGGTTTAATCTAGGGCCCAGAGCCTTCAGCGTTTGTAATACTATATGAAGGCAATTGAATCTGAGGCTCCTGGCAAAGCTAGCAATAGTCAGTTTTCTAAACGTGCAACAACAAAAATGAATTCCAAGCCCAACACTGTGAAGCTGAGGTGTTTGTGCAACACTCAGTAGAGGCTACCTTGTGAAGCTTCACTGCAGTCTTGGTGCTGGACAAATGACACGCCCAGTGTGCACTGTGCACACCACACAAGGCCATCAGGGGCTTCCTGAAACCCACAGCTCAGATTGGAGACGTTGTTAGGAACTGCAGTTTGTCTAAACACATAGAATACTCTGTTCTTACATAGATCACTGGAAACATGGATGTTGGTATTAATTACTATGGAAGTGTCAAATTCATATGTTTGGACTGTGCTGTATTAGAATGTTTGATTTTAAAGTTTGCTGCTTGAGGAAATGAAGAGATATTGAGCAGGGAGTATGGGGGAATAAAGGGGGATTGGGAGAAGACCCGTGTCCCTCCAGAGTTCTGGTGCTCTGGGTGGGCAGATAGGGAAGGACTGCCATACACTTTCCACGTGGCCCCTGGTGGGTGTCTGGCTGTGGGAAGCCACGGACCCCAGCTTGGCGGGTGGCGGACAAGGAGCAGTCATAGGTACCAGGTTCTTAGCTTCAGGCATTTCAGACACAGTTGGAAACCACAGAAGAGCTAAGAACAGAATGGGGACCCTGGGGGTGGCGCGGTCAGCTCTGGGGCCAAAGGAAGGAGAGGACAGAGGGAGAGGGGGTGCTGGACGGTTCCCACGCAGGCGCGAGTCCTTGGTCCAGTTCGTGACTTGAGCGCAGAAAGGTCTTCCGGCTCTCCAGCCACAATTCCTTAGGGAAAGCCTATCCCATCGTTCAAGCATGGCAGGCCTTGATGAGCAAAGACGGGTCTCTGGTTTTAGAGTTTTACTGTAGAAAGGCAGGGAGAAAGAGAGAAGGTAGAAAGAGGGAGAGAAGCCAGCCATGGCCACTTGGAGAGAGAGGGAAGGGAGGAAGAGAAGGAGGGCTAGAAATGATTATAAGAAAAGTGAGAGTTTAAAAAGAATGAAGTGGGGCCAAGCAGCTCCTTTTATAGTGGCCTGGGCTCTCAGGTAACTGTGGGGAGGAGCATACCTGGCTATAGTCAGGTAACTGTGGGGGTGGAGTCTAGCCAGAATGCCAGAAGTTTGGGACATTGTCTACATGACTTATAGTCACACATCTCTCCTGAGGAGACTGTGGGGGTGATAACTTCAACAGGAGCCAGGGGTCCAGGAGAAATGATCCAGGAGACCTTCCAGCCCATGTAGGTGGAAATCACCACCCATAGGGTCCCCCAGGGTTCAAAACCTATGCTCGACTGGAGATCAGGCTTTCTGTGTGCAGCCCACTGGCCCACAGAGAGATGGCTCAGAGGTTAAGGGAATTGGCTTCCCTTCTAGTGGACCTGGGTTCAAGTCCCAGTACCCACATTGGTTCTCACAATCATTAATTAACAATCATGAATTAACAATCTTTAATTCCAGTCCTAGGGTATCCAATGCCCTCTTCTAGCCTCTATGGGCACATATGTGACACATATGTGCAAGCAAAGCACCCGGACACATTTTTTCAAAGTACTTTGAGTTGAGTTGCTGACCTGAGATTCATTTTTTAAAAGCATTCAATAAATTTTGGTGTAGGATTAAGACAGAATTTCAAAGAATTTATTAAATGGCCCCCGACATTCCTGTGCCATTTTGTACTATGTATTTATGCAAAACAGTGTTTTCAGCACTGATTATTGTAAAATCAAAATATCAGTCAACTCCAAAGAACACTGAAGATGCTCTTGGTCCTGCAGGATCAAATATTCAGCCAGGATTGAATTATTTATGTAAAATAAACAAGCACATCATCTCATTAGCATGCAAATTAGCTTTCATCTTTAATAAGTGGTAAAATTATGTGTGTACCAAAGAATTGTTTTAAAATAAATTTCTTCGTGATTTACAACCAATAAAGATTTGATGACTGTACCTATTTTATATGCTTTTATACCCAGGGTCACGAATTTTTCTCTAGTGAAAAGGGATCTCGGATGGAGCTTATGAAACTCTGGTATCCTGGGACTTGTGTAAACAGCCAGCAGTGCTGACCCAACTTGTCTTTGCCAGCACAGGGAACCTTGGCTTTCAAGTTATTTTCTGCAGACTCACAGGCAGGCTCAGGCGTGGTGGTCTTTAATGGAATCTGTCCAAGTGTACTGGCCAAAGACAATGAAATGTGTGACATGCTGAGACTTTTCTCTCTTCTGTGCTTGAATTCTTCCTTCACTGACAATCTAAGAAGGCTTTCTGGTCAACCTTTAAGTTGTGTACTTAGTTAAAATAATGCATTGAACATCCACTAGGAGTAATAACCCCAATCATTCATTTATTCACTCATTCGTTCAAAAAAACGGTCCACAGGCTGGGCATTCTATAGGAAGCTCTAGCAATCCTCTGAAAGAGAGAAATGCATACCTCTTTCAGCCCTCAGATTGTTACTGACCATAAGACAAATGAAAACCACAAAGTTGCATGCTCCTGGTGTCAGGCTCCCATGCTCCATAACAGAGTGGCACTCATTCACCGGCCTCAGAACTAGGGTCTTGATGTATAACTTGCTGGTGGTTAAAACATTAAGTCTGACCCCGAGAATGGCCGTCATTGCAGGAAGCATGCTTGGTGTTATGTCAGACACAAGGCTCTATTTATCAAACTTTTCTGCCCAACCCTCTTTAATTGGGAGTCTGTTCCCAAATGTTCTCAGCCCAGAGCCTGCAGCTGAGGTAGATGTTAGCTACATATCTGTCCACTCACCGTGCCTCTTCTACTATGTAAGAGACCTATGAGAATTCAAGGACAATATAGGCATGAGGAGTCGATTCAGTGTGAGTCACACTTCCTAATGACGCATGGTGGTACAAATGACTCTGTGCATGAAGGCCCTTATATTCACAGGCAAAGCCACTGCAATCCCAAAGCATAAAAGAAAAGACTGCCAAGGCTCTTCCTTAAGCCAGAGTGGAAGCCAACCCAACTCTAACACAGCAGGATTGGCATCATGGCAACTGAAGCAAGTCTACTTTATAAAATCTGACACTCTTTTCGACTTTGCAGAACCAAGCTGTGACTACGGTGGTGAGTTTGAGCTGTTTCCTGTTGGTTTAACATATAACCATACACTGATATTCTCACTGAGGTTGAGTTCTCCCAACATAATCAACACCTGATCAATTAAAACCATAAGGGTATATGATACAGTGTAGGCCAGCCATAGCCTACACTGCTAATCCATGCACAGGAGAGAAAGCCTGGGTCTGAGGAGACCTAGTGTTTCGAGTTCAAGCCTATGCCTTGCTATCCTCCCTGCTGTGTGGAGTCTGTCAGTCTTTATATATTGAAGGAAGCCCAGTAGTATCTAAAAAAGAGGTGAAAGCTGTCTTAATGGCCCTGATTTCCCTGTGTCATTCATCGGGGCCCTGGTTGCCATAATTCTCTTGTTTGTAAACTTACTGCATTAATTTTATTTCTATGACTGTGATCCAAAGAGTAGCTTGTGCAAGAAAGTGTTTATTTGACTTATATTTCCAGGTAGAAGCCCATCACTGAGAAAACCCAGGACAGGAATTCAAGCAAGAGTGGGGATGGAAATCATAGAGGAACACTGCTTTCTAGGTTTCTCTAGGTTCACGTTCAGCTGGATCTTCCTGAGGAATTGCCACACTGACAATTTGCACTCCCACCAGCAATGGAGGAGTGTTCTTCTTGTTCCACAACCTCTCCAGCAAGCACTGTCACTTGTTTTATTGATCTTTGCCATGCTGACAGGTGTAAGATAAAATCTCAAAGTAGTTTTGATTTGCATTTCCCTGATGACTAAGGATGTTGAACACTTCTTTAAGTGTTTTTCAGCCATTTGAAGTTCCTTTTGTTGAGAATTTTGTTTAGATCTGTACCCCATTTTAATTTGTTTTTTTTCTTAATATATAGTTTCTTGAGTTCTTTATACATTTTGGATACTAGCCTTCTGTCAGATGTATAGCTGGTAAAAACCAAAACAACCACCTCTCCCATTCTGTAGGCTGCTACTTTATCTGAATGATAGTGTTCTTTGACATACAAAAGTTTCTCAATAAGCTTCCATTTGTTAACTGTTGACTTTTGTGGCTGCACTAGTAGTGTTCTGTTCAAAAACTCTTCTCCTGTGCCAATGAGTTCAAGGATATTCTCCACATTCTCTTCTTAACACAGTTTGTATATCTGGTTTTATGTTGAGTCTATGATCCTTTGGAGTTAAATTTTGTGCAGGGTGATAAATATGGATCAATTGTCATTCTTCTGTATGCAGCCATTCAGTTTGATCAGCAAGCACCTTTGTTGAAAATGCTTGTCTTAGAGGAAGGCGAATTTTTTTTCTTTTTCCAATTTTTTATTAGGTATTTTCTTCATTTACATTTCTGAGTTTGAGGCCAGCCTTGTCTACAGAGTGAGTTCCAGGACAGCCAGGGCTATACAGAAAAACCCTGTCTCAAAAACCAAAAGAGAAAGAAAGAAAGGAAGGAAGGAAGGAAGGAAGGAAGGAAGGAAGGAAGGAAGAAAGAAAGAAAGAAAGAAAGAAAGAAAGAAAGAAGAGAGAGAGAGAGAGAGAGAGAGAGAGAGAGAGAGAGAGCAGTTGTCTTTTTTCCAGTGTGTGTTTCTGGCTTCTTTGTCAAAAATCAGATCCATAGGTGTATTCATATATGTCTAGGTTTTCAATTCAATTATACTGATCAACATTTTTGGTTTTGTGTCCATACCATGGGTTTTTAAAATTTTTATTACTATAGTTCTGTAGTACAATTTGAAATTGGGGATGGTGATACTTCCAGTAATTCTTTCATTGTTGATTTACTATCCTGTTGATTAACTATCCAGTGTTGATTAACTATCCTGGACCTTTCTGTTTCCTTATGGAGCTGAAGATTATCCTTTCAAGATCTGTACAGAGTTGTGTAGGGATTCTAATGGAGACTGCGTTGCTTGTGTAGATTGCTTTTGGTAAGATGGCTACTTTTACTATATTAACCCTACTGATTCTTAAGCATTGGAGATATTTCCATCTGATACCTTCTTTAATTTCTTTCTTTAAAGTCTCAATTTTTTTTATTGTGCAAGCCTTTCACTTTCTTTGTTAGACTTACACCCAAGATATTTTATATTATTTGAGGTTATTATAAAATGTGTTGTTTCCTGATTTTTCCTCAGTTCATTTGTTGTTTGTATATAGGAAGGCTACTGATTTCTATGAGTTAGTTTTGTATCCTGTTACTTTGCTGAAAGTGTTTATCAACTGTGTTTTCCAGTGGAATTTTCAGGTTCACTTAAATATAGTAACGTATGATCTACAAATAACAATACTTTGACTTCTTCCTTTCTGGTTTAACTTCTTGTTCTTCTTCAGTTGTCTTATTACTCTAGCTAACAAAGTGGATAAACTTACCTTGTTCCTGATTTTAGTGGAATGGCTTTGAGTTTCTCTCCATTTAAGTTGACGTTGCTTATGAGCTTGCTGTAAATCACTTTTATTATTGTGAGGTATATCCTTTTTATCCCTAATCTCTCCAGGAATTTTATCATGAAGGGGTGTTCAATTTTGTCAAAAACCTTTTCTGCATCTAATGAGATGATCGTGTGATTTTTGTTGTTGTTGTTGTTGTTGTTTACCTTCCGGTTTGTTTATATGGTGGATTACACTTATCAATTTACATACATTGAACCATCCCCAAATCTCTCCTACTTGATCATGGTGGATATCTTTTTGAAGTTCTCTTATATCCAATATTTTACTGAAAGGAAAAAAATTGAACCTACCCGAGAATCCTGGTTTTTCTTCTAGGTTTTTGTTTTGTTTTGTTTTTTACTGTCGTCCTATCTACTAGACTCTCGCTTTGCTTTTGACTGTCTGGTTTGAATTGCTTTGCTTTCCTTGTCTGGAAAGTCCCTCTTACTCTGACAGTTCAGCAGTGGGTATCTGGATGTAGAGACAGTCTCTGAGAGGCTCTTATCTATTACTGTTTTCTCTTCTATATCCTGTCAATCAAGTGGCAGAAAAAAATGGGGGAGGTACCTTTCTGTTACTTTGATAAACAGTATCACCGAGGCAACTTAAGGTAGAATTTATTTTGGTTGATGCTTACCCAGAGGCAGGGAGATTTCTGAGTTCAAGGCCAGTCTGGTCTACAAATTGAGTTCCAGGCTAGCCAGGGCTATACAGAGAAACCCTGTCTCGAAAAAACAACAACAACAAAAAAACAACAAAAAAACCCAAAACAAAACAGAGTTATGTCTGATAGAGCAGGAAGCTGAGAGCTCGCTTCCTCAAACCACAACAGGAAGCAGACCAAACTGGAAATGGCGTGAATCTTTGTATCTCAAACTCTACCTCCAATGACAAACCTCCTCTAACAACCCCACATCCCCTAAACCTCTCCAAAGAATTGCCAGTAAGCTGGCCCCTCCCACATCAATCATCAACCAAGAAAATGTCCCAAAGGCTTGCCCCACAGACCAATCTGCTGAGGAATTTTCTCAGCCGAGGCTCTCTCTTCGAAAATGACTCTAGTCTGTGTTGAGTTGATGTAAAGACTAGTCCACACAGCAAGCAACTCTGAACCCAGGTTAAGTACCTCAAGAGGAAGAGGGCCATTGTTCTAGATATACACATATGGTCTGCCATCATCTCTTTGGCATATCACTTGACTTTTTTAGCAAGGCATTAGTTCTCAAGACAAGAAAGGTGTTTTTCATTTTCATTCATGGTGCAGTATATCAGGAAAATCAAAGGGTAAGGTTTTCACTAAATAGCAAGATGAGGAAAAAATCCTTAAGCTCTTAGCACAGGTTCCCTTCAAGCTGAGCATAAGCCTGTGTAACGGAGGAGTCCCCAGACCAAGAGACCCTCCTGCCCCAGACCTAAATATTGCTCAGCTCACCGAGAAACCTGACTTTGATCATAGCTAAGGTCCCCCATTCTGAAACTGAGCTTAGATTCTGGCCATCAAACCTGTTAAAGAAGACTTTGAGTTATTCATCCCATAAATGCTCTTGTCATTACTACAGAAGGGGCTGCTTGCTCCCAAGCTACTTGATCACGAGGAGCTAAGAGCAATTGACTGCAGCATGTTAGTATCAGCAGCCTGATAGCAGACATCCTTCCGAGCACAGAGGACTTTACCTGTCATTCTCACAGGGCACATTTTACTAAAATAAGGTTAATTCACTGCAATCTTCCCCTAAACAGCTGCAAACAGGACATGTGCTCTTAATTTTTTCTTTTTTATTCTTGTTTTTTAATATATATACCTATCTATCTATCTATCTATCTATCTATCTATCTATCTATCTATCTATCTATCTATCTATCATCTATCTATTGTGTGCATGTGAGCGTGAAGCACGTGTGTGGGGATCAGAAAACAACTTTGAGGAGATGCTCCTCCATCCCTTACTGATACAGTGTCTCTATTGTTCTCTTGCTGGGGTGCAAGCATCAAGCTAGCTGGCTTACGGACTCTCCCATCCTCACCTCTCCTGTTGCTGTAGAAATGCTGGGATTGCTTACACTTTACATTGCATTGAGCTTTTTACATGGAATATGGGAATCAAACTTGAATCATCAGGCTTGTTTAGCTACTCATATCCATCTCCTCAGCCCTGGAAGGATGTTTGTTTGTTTGTTTGTTTGTTTGTTTTCCCTGAACCTGTCATTCTAGTCGTTCTGCCGACACTCTTCTCTTATCTCTTTTTGTACAGTAGTGTCCATTGCCTGTAGCCCTGCCTCCCGGCTGCCTTCTTCGCTTTCACCTTCTGAACAGGTTGGCATGCAGGTACTTTTTGCTATGGGAGTGGACCCAGTCATTCTGAAACCTCTTCTTTGGAAGTCTCCCACTTCAAGGACAAATTATCATCTCATTTGTTGTCACTGATAAGTCTCAAGTATATCAGAACAGAAAGGCAGACCCTCTGAGCCCCCACACACAGCCCTAGGTCATGACTGGGTGAACCACTGCTCAACCTGTGAACTCTAGCTGGTCCATTCTTGTTGTTCTGAGTAATATTTATCTGACACCTTTATGTTGACAATTCTTTTCTACCTCCAAATCATGTTTTGAAGAAAATATCAATTCCCCACCCCCCTGAAATTTAGAGCAATCCATTGCCTAAGCTGGCCCCAGGTTTAACAGAGCTGTGAAGCTGAGGTATCTTTGTCACTCTGGGAGTTTGGAGACTGCCACAGCTCCAGTTGACGGCCTCAGCCAACCCAGATCCAGTTCATGTTTTCTATTCTTGTGAGCACTCTCTCCCCCATTATTGTTGCTGTAATTACACAAATGATCTGATCTGCTGTCACTTCTAGTCAAAGGTGTCATCTGAAATTAAAAATTCATGTAAAATCCAGAGAATCAACTTTTATGCAGACAGCAGAAACCTGACCGGGATTCACAATGTTTTGCTTAACCCTTTTTATAGCTCCTGGCTTGGATGGAGGTGGGGACAGTATCTAGACCCTAATTGGTGCCACTAACCTGCCTCCAGAAGACATCTGCATCATCTGCTAGTGCAGCCATAACAAGGTACCACAGGCTGGAGGATTAACAACTCAATGTCCATTCACCCTTGGGAATGAAGTTACAGAGGAAGTCACTAATAGCGGGAACCCTGTTGGGAGTACTCTCTCCTGGACTACTTCCCCCATCCCTCCCCTCCACTGTTTGAGCCTCTTTCTACTTCTCTTTCTAAGAAACTGTCTCCATTCCGAGCATGGCTGGTCTTGTTGCATTGACTCCCCACCCACAGGAGTTCCAACTGCTTTGCATCACGCCAGCCTCTGGTTTTGCCCACACCTGTTGGCTTAGATCCCATGGTAATATCCCTGTGGCCTCCCTGGTGGGATATGGGCTCAAATTATTTGCCGGTCTTTTTGTTGTTGTTGTTGTTGTTGTTGTTGTTTTGTTTAAGTTGGTTTTAAAATTTTTGTTTATTTGATGCATGTGATTTTTTTTGTTGGCAGATATCCATATGCACCATGTGTATACCTGGTGCCTGCAGAGGTCAGAAAATATAGTATCCCTTAGGGCCAGAGTCGCAGATGTCTGTGAGCGACTGTGTGGGCGCTGAGAACTGAATCAGGGTCACTGACAAAAGCCTTGAGTGTTCTGAACCATGGTGCCATGTCTCCAACGGAACCTCTTTTTATACATTTTCCACACAACTCCTCTTTCTGTTACGTGAATGACGGACAATCTTTAAACTTATCCCTTTCCTTTCTACAATGTTCTTTAAAAGCCTCCTTCCCTAACTAAAGTCAGAGACGATGTCTGTAGTTGTGTTTTTCTCTTTCCTAAAAACTTTGAGTTTTAACACTTATTATTGGGTTACTGGTCATGTATTCTGAGTTAGCTTTTGTGAAAGGTAGGACAAAGACAATGAAATAATCCTTTTTGTCTGTGAATGCCTGTGTTGAAAAGACTTCCTTTGCATCTGGTCAAACATCGGTTGATCATACTTTGTTCCATCTGTTTCTAGCTTTGTTCCACCACTGAACACATCTTTCCTTTCAGAACACAGAATCACACTGTTTTGATTCTGGTAACTTACATAAAGTTTTAGAGTCTCAGGTCTACTGAGATCTTTGATTTTGCTTGAAAAATATATTATTAATTGAGGTGAACCAATACCCAGAAGACAAAACTCACGGGTTCTCTCTCATAATATAAGCCTAGCTTACATTTGCACACTACACTTATATGTATGCATATGCACACATACACACACACACTTACATATGTACGTGCATAAAAAGTCTACAATTTCAAAAAGAGACCAAGAGAGGGAAGGATTAGTTTATGAGGAAGGATTGAATGTAGGCTACAACCATGAAAGAAGATATAAAGTTTTTTCCTTTTAATTTTTAGTTAACCATAGTTTTTATTTATTTTATTTTCTCCCAGGTTGGATATGTAAATTCATCTTTTTAGGTAGTAACCTAACAAGAACTATATAAGTAAATCAGTAAATAAATACTGATTGATTAGTGATTTCATAAAACCCTAATCAAAGTTCCAGAGTGTCACAGTAGCCCTTCTGTTTACTGGGATGTATAGCGTTTAGGGCGAGGCAGGTCTTTGAGTAGCTTCCTTAATCCAGCTATGTGTTGCTTTTATTTGTTATTTAATTAGAATAAAGTTATTTTATTAATTAAAAAAAAGCCTTAAAAATCATTGGGTCATGTGTGTCCTGTCTCCTAAAGTTTGCAACTTCAAGCGCATATTAATGTAACTAGTTCTTCTGATGAATGATATTGTAGGCACACAACTTTCTCTGCTGTTGAACAAGTCCATAAACCTAAAAGACGTTCTGCAAAGGAACCCAGAACCTGGAGGGGACGTGTCAATCTGTTAATCTTCCCTAAACGCCCTGGAAGCAGAAGCTCAGTGAGAGTGATGGCAGGTGCCATTGTTAAACCACTGTTTGCCCTGACAGTGACAGGAGCAGCCTCTCCCTGCCTGATCTTTCAGCAGCACTGAGAGCAGGAGGTGCCAGGGTGCAGGATGGCACTTGCTTGTAATGTGTGGGAAAGGAAAGAGAGACCCCAGAACCAGATCCAGAAAGGCGGCAGAGACTCTGCAAAGAGCAAACTGTAGTTCTGGTGTCAGTGGGAAGAAGTCTGAGTCTCCTGGTGCTGAGGAAGCTCTTGGCTTCCTCCTCTCTAAACGCCAATAGGGTCCCCCCTTTCCTGTTATCTGAGTTCTCTGATACCTGCTGTCAAAGGAGCCTTCAAAGTGGATCCAAGAGAGACACCCAGGGCAAACCTATGTTGACAGGATGACATTGCCAGGATGAGCATGGCACATCTGTCTCCATTCCTGCAGATTGCCAGGATAAGTGTCACTGGGTGGGACACAGTTCATCAGTAGTTGGGTATAGGGACAGCAATCAGAGAGTTGATCACGGAGGAGTTTTTCTAGGGGCATTGAGATACAAGTCATATCTATGTGGCTAAAGACATTGAGGCACAGTACAAACACTCAGGACACAGAAGTTTGGCTCATCCCTAGACAGGGCTAAGGTCAGACATATTTCATCAGGGACTCCAGAAATGCTGTAAAAGGAAGAGCCTGTTCTGACCTGGCTCACACTGCTTGTGGCACCACCATGACTCCACAGTGGGCCAGAAGCAGCCTTCTCCCTCCAGATGTGTAATACAATGGCAAGAGGTCACCTGTTGCTGGGTTAAAAACAGCAGGTACATGGAATAGAAGTTAATTCTTATATTGGAGGAGACTGAGTTAGCCAAAGTCAACTTTACTTTAAATTTAATTCAGAGTTTGGAAAGAACTCTCATACAAAGAAGTAAATTTGTAAAACTCAAAGCCGGACAGACATGTGATCAGCTACTAGATCATGACTGGGAGCCAGCCAGAGTCATCTGTTATGAACCCTATCTTCACTGCCCACTGTGTGACCTGGGGCATGTTGTGTACCCTTTCTGGGCTAAAAGATTGAAGAATTCTAGTTCGGTAGGTCTCGTGGCACAAAAAAAGTATTTGAGGCAATTTATGGGTGGGGGACTGAAAGAGTTATGCAAATGTTCACGTAAGTACAATGCAGACAGATGTCAATTATTCAGCTAGAGTGCAGGTGAATTATGGACTTGTTCCTAGTGCTGAGAGGGAGGTAGAAAAGAAGCCAGCACGATCCATGGTAGGTGCTGCCTGGGCACCCTGATAACCTTGGTCTTGCCATCAGAACATATCTGGGTGGGAAAATACAAAGCCATAGCTGGTCGCTGGCCAATCTGAACAAATGATATTTAGATGGGAACAGTTGGCTTCTAGGAAGGTGGCTCAAGTCATTATAACTAGCTCCTGTGCACACACAAGGATCTAAGCTAGATCACCCACCCCAACTGTGTAAGTGCTGGGTGCTATGGTACAAGCTTGAGATTTTAGCACTGGGAGGCAGAGATAGAACCCCTAGGGCTCATAGATCACCCTGGCTATCTGAATCTGTAAGCTTCAGGTTCAATGACAGACTGTGTCAAAAACAAAGAAAAAGAAGGGATGTCACCCAAAGTTGACTTCTGACTTCCATAGACAACCTTCTGCATATATACAGCATGTGTAGCTGCACAAACATGGATATATATATAATTATATATATAAATATATATGTATGTATATTATATTATATAAATATATAATATATATAATTATATATATATATAATAAAAATGAGAGAACAATACTAGAATCCCAGCTAAGTAGGCATCTAACGTAAATAACATTACTCTATTGATTATTGATTCCACATTAAAACAGTTGCATTTACAATCTAGCAACACTTCCATGCATCCCTGACAGCTGCACTACCATCAAACTGATTATTGGACATGCATTCCATGACACCTAACTTCAAGGGAACTGGACAGGATCCCCAGGCTGTGAGACCATTCACTCCCCATCTAGTAGAACAGATAAGGAGCTCCAGTCACTAGAAGATGCTACTGCAGGCAGAAAGGAGATGAAGTAGGACTCTGAATTGCATCTCTGTGGAAGCTCCTGGTTGTATAGCTCTCTCAACTGACAGTAACTGAGCCCATATTGACATGTTCACGTGGATACGGTGGCTTGTCGATGGAAACCACAGTTTTATCCCTCAGCATCTACACAACTTCTTCCACATGTCACTCAGACGGTAGTGTTCAGCCTCATTCACCAGCATGCCTGTCACCTCGCTGTCATGTCGCCCTTCTGTCAAAATGGATTTTCGGGTGAGAGCTCCAGTCACTGCCCAGACAGCACCGTGTGCAACGCTATTGATTTACTGTTGACTCTCAACCCTTGCTCTGGGATGCATTCGCACAGGTGGCCAGAAAACTGCAGCTTCCCCAGAGGATCAGGGGATACAAATGTGCAAGTGGCCTTTGAAAAAAAATTCTCTTAAAGCAAACTTCTCAGGGTCATGTCTGATGACAAGGTAGCCTTTCGGCTGTCCTGGGAACCTTTGTGCAGAGAAGACAGGAAATGGCTCTCATAGAAGAATGGACTTCTGGAATCCATTCATCCCTTGATCCTGAGAATGTCTCCAGTGACACCCACCATTCTCCAGAGATGGTCTGTCTCCTTCTAAGTGTCTCCCCTTCTGAAGGTGGCCCTTGGCTTTCAGGTGGAAACGTGTTTTTAATTGTTCAGGAGCCTTATTCACTTTGAGTGGTTTCTGGTTCCTTCTCCAGCACATAGGCAGAATGCATGCTGGGTTTGCTGCCCTGCACAGCATCCAAAGCTTAGTGAACATTGACAGGGAACGGTTTCCCTCCAGGGGTGTCTGTTCTAACCCCTCTGTGGGCTTCCAGGCAAAGAACAACCTAAACCATTTTCCCCATTTAACATCTGACTCTTGCCAGCGCTCTGTCAAAGGGCAGGGAACGGGAGTCAGTACACATTTTGGACTCTTCAAACCATCCTCCTCTTTCTCCAATTCAATTCCAATCCTCCAAATGGGGTGGTGCAGAAAAAGTTGATGATGATAGTGTGTACTCTGTGTGGTCCCTGCTGCTACCAAACACATCACTAGCAACACCTTGCTGGAAACCTTGAGCGGAAAAAACCTCCTGCAAATGTGTCGTCGCGGTGTGCTGAATGAATAATACATTACACAAGCCATGCAATTGGGTTTCTGCTTTATAGTTTCCTGTGTAGTTTTGTAGCTAATTAATCAGGTGACCATCTTCATGTAAAAGCTATAGAACCATGAAAGTCAGTGGGACTATTCATACAGGGAAGTGTCAGAGGCAGGGAGTTAGAGAAGTGTAAGGATTTTTTTTTTAAGCTAACTAATGTAAACCCTGAGAGATGGTGTGATTGGCTTTCTCCCCAACAATTGCTCCTGAAGAGGAAAAGTTGCAGAATTTCATTATGAAATTCTGAAATGTGTACTGACTCCCTTTCATGTTGCACAGGATTAACTTGAACTCTCTGTAAAGTCAAAGGTGATCTTGAGTTCCTGTTTTTCTGGCCTCTACCTCCTAAAGGCTGAGAGTACAGGAACTCACTAACCACATCAGGTATAATGTGCTTCTGGGGATCAAATCCAGGGCTTTGTGCACGCTAGGCAAAAACCAAGACATACACATCCCCAGGCTTTCGATTATTATACAAGATTTTGATGAAAAGATTTGTGGAGTGTATGTGTGTGTGTGTGTGTGTGTGTGTGTGTGTGTGTGTGTACATGTTCATGTTCATGTGAATTTGCTGATGTGTGGTGGAGACCAGAGTTCAACCTTGAGTATCATCCTCAGTCACTGTTCAGTTTAGACGGGATTTTCCTTGAGTATCGTCCTCAGTCACTGTTCAGTTTAGATGGGATTTTCCTTGAGTATCGTCCTCAGTCACTGTCCAGTTTAGACGGGATTTTTCACTGAAGCTGGAGATTGTCTATTGGCTATATTAGCTGGGTTTCTCCTGTCTCAGCTTCCCCAGTACTAGGATTACTCTCTGGGAATTGCCGATTGGCAATATTGGCTGGAATTCTCCTGTCTTGGCTTCCCTGGTGTTAGAATTACTGGCTCCTGCTTCCACACCCTGCCTTTTGTGCTTTCTTTTATTGAAACTAGATTTCTCTCCTACACAATCCTGATTATGATTCTGTTCCTTTTACTCCTCCTAGCTCCTCCTCACCACGGATCCACCCTCTTTTAGAACTTATTAGAAAAGAATTCTATGTGATAATAATAGAATAAAATATAATAAGATAAAACAAACTAACACCTTACAACTGGACAGAACAAAAGAACAGAAAAAAATCCAAGAGTAGGCACAAGAAACAGAGACCCCACTCATTTTCATACTCAGGAATACCATCAAAACACTAAACTAGAAGCCAAAATATTTACACAAAGGAATTGTAGGATAAAACAGAGAGGAGAACATATATATATATATATGTTGTATAGGTGTTGTTTTAAGGAATGGGACCTTGCAGTCAGTTTCATAGGCAGCTTTTTTGTGGGTTGTGGGGGATCTAACTCAGGTCCTCATGCTTGTATAGCAAACATTTTATTAGTTGAGCCATTTCCCTAGCCCAAGAGCTAGATTTCTTACTTTCACATATATATATAAAACAAAATAATAAGATAAAATTCTAAAATATAAAAGGAAGAGCCCTGACATCACATAAGAAAGGAAGCTTCGAAGATACCACTGAGTTCATTTTTTTTTGGCCATAACTGCCAGGCTTACAGCCTGCCCTTAAGAGTAGTTGTTTCCCCCAGGAAACTCCCTGGGAGGAAACTAAATTTTTATTTGCAAGTGGCTATCAATTGGAGACTGCTTCTGGGTTAGGGATGGTGACATGTGTCCGTTCCTCTTTCTAAATCTAGTATCCCCACTGATAGAGCCCCATGCAGAACCTGTGCATGTGGCTGAGTCCCTGTGCTTTCCAATGAGCATCAATCATGTTGATTTAGATAGAAGGACTTATTTCCTTGATGTCCTCCATCCTCTCTGGCTCTTACACTCCTCCTGCTTCCTCTTCCATAGGATTCCCTGAGCCCTGTGGGGAGGAGTTTGATGAAGACATCATTTAGGGATGAGTGTTCCAAGGGCTCTCACTCTTGGAATAACACCTAAGTCTCCGTACTCTTTCCTATGTTCTGTAGGAGGGAATTTCTTTAGTGATGGATGAGCAAGGCGCTGATCTATGAGTATAAGAGAATATCATTACGAGTCCTTTTATTACTACAAGAACAGTTGTATGTGGTTTTAGCCTAGGTCCCTAGGCCATCGAGGTTACCCACGCAGTGTCAGAAAAGGATTCTATCTTGTGAACTTGCCTTCAATCAAATAAGATACTGGTTGGTTACTCTCACAAGCTTCGTGGCATCATTGCAATAGCAGATCTCGTAGCTGTGGCACCTTTGTAGATCAAAGCATTTGCGGCTGGGTTTGTGCTTATGTTTTACTTTTGGTAGCATGCAGAGTTCTTTCCTGCACCTAACACCTAGCATGTAGGTGTGAAGGCTCTATGTAGGCACTAGCTTGACGTGTCCATGTTCAATGAGTTGTATAGGTGTTGTTTTAAGGAATGGGACCTTGCAGTCAGTTTCATAGGCAGCTTTTTTGTGGGTTGTGGGGGATCTAACTCAGGTCCTCATGCTTGTATAGCAAACATTTTATTAGTTGAGCCATTTCCCTAGCCCAAGAGCTAGATTTCTTACTTTCACAAAGTTCCAGAAGATGATAACTATCTGGTGAGGGCATAGAGGTTACATTGCACTTTAAAAATGACTCAAGTTAAGTTAGATAACTGAAAAGTGCGAGAGTTAAGATTTCTGTTAGCTTTCCCAACAAGCAGCAACACTAGGTTTATTCCCAAGGCACCGGCACCCAGAGGAGCACCTGGAGTGCTTTCCATGTGGCTGTGTGAGACCCTTGACAGTCCATCTCAGAATCAGCCTGGCTCAGTCACTTTGAGGTATTTTCTTAATCCTCTCCAGATGCCCTAGGGGACTTTCATGCCTCATCTTTTCCTCCTCCAGGTGTGCACTTGGCAGGCCCTGGACTCCTGCTCAAGCCTTTGGCATCTTTCTTATAATCCATGGCCAAGCTTCAGCACTCTTAGCCTATTTGGGGATGTCAGAGTATCACTTCTAGGGTCTGCACTGTACCATAATAGCTTGCTTGGACCACCTTGTTCATTAGTATAATAACCTCCATCACCTACAGGTCAAGCCTCACATCCTAGACTTCCCATGCCTCTCCTACCACTAATTTACCTTAGCATGGCACGGCCTTTCTGCTGCAAAGGCTCTCTGCAGCAACATGGATCCCAGGGCTGGCATACCTCCTAAGACTGTTAAACCAGTCCCTCCCTTATTAACTATTTTCCTGTTGTGGGAGTTCCTTTATCTACCACTTCTTGACTCCTCCATGGTCACTTTCTCTGTAAGCCAAATAACCAGGTAGACCCACTGGCTATCTAATTAGTTTGAGGAGGCTACTGATCTCTCCATGCCTCAGTTTCCTCGCCTCAATAACACTCATGGCATCTGTATATGATCTGTTGTAAAGGTTTCTGAGCTCCCAATGTCATGCAGAGGCAGGGTCTACCCTGGCTAGATGTCCACTGATTTCCACAGTCAGCAGAAAGTTGAACACAGGATTCAAAGCTCTCAGGTGTCATGTGACCTCCACTAGGTGGGTGGAACAAACTCCTTGACCACATTTCCCAAGCATTATGGAGCCAGTAAGGCTGTAAAAAGCATTATCACTTTTGCCAGG
The DNA here is from genome assembly GCA_902729485.2 of Mus minutoides. Classification (NCBI taxonomy): domain Eukaryota; kingdom Metazoa; phylum Chordata; class Mammalia; order Rodentia; family Muridae; genus Mus; species Mus minutoides. Next base: position 527,326 of record LR749674.1, on the reverse strand, counting down.
AGATGGAACAAAGGACATTGTATCATTTCTATGAAAAAGACTACTTAGTAACCCCAAGAGGCTTAATTAGTTCACAAGGGTCTTCTGTCAGGCCTTTGAGTCAGCCATCTTCTGCTGCCTGAATTGAGTCAATTTCATCAAAATTGAAGAAGCAGTTGTGCATGTAGATACAGTCTCTGATGGCAAATTTAATAAAAATCCAAATGTCACTTCTTATGGGACTCAGACCACACCAACAATTTTATCTTTATTGCCGATTTAAGATTGTACTTTTTTTTTTTAAAGGAAGTCTTAGTTCATCTTCCTTGTCTTATGTAGCAAAGAAGTTAATTCTCCTCACCAAGGGCAAAGGAATAATCCCACCAACATCCACGGGTAAACTGTAGCTTCAAGGGGAGTAGTTCTCTCTCACTGTTAACCAGCTAATCCTTCAGTCTGACCCTTAATGAATACCAGTGTGTGAACCTCTCTCTTAGGACAAGAGGAGTCATCACATAGGCAATTGAACATTTGCATGCCATTTACGGTACAGAGCAGGACATTTCCCTAATGGGCCAGTGGAGCGTGTAGAGACATGAACTGACTGGTCCCTACTCCATCCTTGATGGCACTACCCCTTCATCACCGAGGCTCCCAGTTTCCGGCAGCTTTACTGTCCTTCTTGCCAAGTATTCGGAAGAATATACAGGGTAACAGAAAACACTGACTCCTTGCAAGTGGACTCTGCCCACTGCCTGCTGCCGGCAGCTTCTCTCTCAGTGCATAATTATGTGTCTACCATACCTGTTCCCTAGCATCTGAGTCTTCCGAACATTTTCCCATGACATTACATGCTTCCTCTCACTCTCTGAACAGAGCACAACCTTTGAACTATAATAGAGTTTCTATAGCATGAGTCTTGAACTATAATAGAGTTTTATAGCATGAGTCTAGTGATCCTACCCTGCTTGCTTTCAGTATTTGTTGTTTCTAAATGAACTTGCTATGCTGCACAATGGAATAACTGGATCTGTGTTAAATTGTAGCTCTGGGACCCATCACCCTGTGATGCTATGTACTTCACTCTTGCTTTGTTTATCACAGGTAGGAAACTGAATTAGCATGAAGTGGTCCAACCAAGGGAAAAGGATCCTCAAACACCCTACCTCTCTGAACTACCGATGACCTGGTCTCATTTTATTTTTTCCTCTGGGATGTTTTAAGAGATCATTTTCCTTTTTAAAATAAGGTTAGATTATAGAATTGTTACCCATCATTTGTTCTGCTTGGAAAACAGTCAATTTTTTTTCTTTTAAGATAATAACCTTTGTCTGCACTGTGGTCTTCCCTGTTAAGTAAGAACACACAGGCATTTCTTTGCAACTATAATGCTGCCTTTTGTAACTATGGCAATCAGCCAATGAGTATTCACCCGGTGCTGCCTTTCTCAGCCCTTGAGAACAAGATTGGTTACTCATAAATTGGCTATTGATCAGTCTCAACTGGAAGGTAAACACCAATCTTTGAGAGGAATTATTATAATTTGAGTAACATTTGCCCCAAACACTTAGAGGTCTGAAGTACAGTACTCTGGCAGGCTTCAGGTTAACAACTGCTTTTATGCACAGATCTGGGAAGTGGAGAAAGACATCAGGCCAGAAATGTCCCTAGCCCTCCTCAGTTTTATGAGAGATCTTTGTGAGGAATGAGATTGGCAAATTGGAAAAAGAGACCCATCAACATGATTTTATGATCAGACCAATATTTAGACACTAGACAATTTTGTAGTTGATATAGTCTTTGTGGCTATGCTTTGTCAAACATGGGTTTAGTCCTTTTTCTGGCAGGAGTGTACCTTTGACAGCATTGGTTGCATATCATTCCTGTGTGTGTGTGTGTGTGTGTGTGTGTGTGTGTGTGTCTGTGTGTGCAGACAACACATGGCTAGGACCTTTGAAATTAAAAAATAAAAAGCTCAAGACTGCATGAGCTCTGTCAACCCCCGCGTTGATTAATTGCAACGCCAAACAGCTTTATTCTACTTAATAAGAAATTAGATCACAACAGGGATTTGCAGAAATTACCTTGAAATGTTTGTATGTTTGAGTGATTGGACAATTTGTGCTAAAAATTACATTACCCGGGTTTGAATCCTAAGCTTGTGAACAAATGCATGTTGGCTCATCAGAATTCCAGAAGGAAAACCTTCCTATCTCTCAGCCTGGGTAGATGATAGGGGCAGGACAGACTTTAGATCTCTGCCCTGAATGCTTGTCCTTTTCTGTGCTCTCCTGTCCTGCCCAGATGGCTCTCCTGTTCCCTGCTCTGGAAGTCCAGCTACACAGTTAGTTTGAGACAAAATCTTACTACTCCCTCCTGCGTAGACTCAGCCTGCGATAGCACCCTTTGTCATTCACTAGCAATTATTCTCTAGTATGCATGCATTTTGCAGGGCTGGTGTCAAAGACAGTGTCCAGTCGATTAAAACACATGTGCTTGGACTGCAGCTATGAAATTTAAGGGTGCCCACTCTGTTTCATTAGGAGACAGAGACCTAGACTCATGCCCAGCTCCTTGAGCAACTTCTAAAAATCTTTTAAGTCAACCTTGTATTTTAGTCAACAGGGGAGGTTTGACCCCTAGCCTCCCAACAATCACTCGTTTCATTATTTATCTGAGGGAATCCGTCGGTTTTTGTTCTTCTACAAAAGTCCCTGACACTGGGATATTTTTTTTTTTTTTTTTTTTTTTTGGGATATTTTTAATAGCTGAAATTTTTCATTCTTGTCACTATGCCTTTTGAAAATACAGGTATTTTCATACGTTGCGTGGCTAATGAGTGGAACTTCAGAACCCAACCTTTGCTCAGAAGCGCAGCGCAAGCCTGCAGAAGGCGGCTGCTGAGGGCCACAGAAATTAATTATTGAGCTCCTTGTTGTACGCTCCGTTCTGTTTGATATTCTCTGGCACAGAAGGAGTCAGACAATTAAATCACTCCTCCCTCTGCCGAGCCACAGTGCTCCCCCTCTCTTCTCTACTCTGGAGGCTGGAGCCAGTCTGTCCACAAAGGGTCCTTGTGGAGAAATGGGGAGACCGAGACCATATGCAAAAAGACACAGCACTTCCTCAAAGGGGGGATTAAAAAAAAAGCCTCCACAAAAGTCCCTCTGGATGGTTACTCTCTAAAATGACTTTCAGGCACATTTGTTGCCAGAGTCTTCCAGCAAGGAGCCAAAGGCTGAGGCTGCTGCTGCACTGTCTGCCCAGAGCCTCAGCTTGCCTGCCTATGGGGAGCTTTGAACCTTAGTTTTCACCATCTCGTCCTATTTTTTTCAGATAAACACACGAAAGCTCCTAGTCACTGGCCAGGGCAGCTGAGCCAATTAATTTGTTTTATTGAACAATAAAGCTGTCATTCTCTAAACTAGAGTGAGTACATCTAAATCCAAGGCAGTGTGTCAGCACGTCTGATCGCATGATCAGGAAGCAGCAAGTAAGTGCATGTGTGTGAGTGTGTGCACGTGTGTGCGTGCATGCATATAGGCGCACACATGTTTGCCTTCACACTTTGGGCTGGCGCAGTTATTTTTGTTTGAGGTGTACCTGAGAAGAGACCAGGATGACTCTATTAAACTCAGAGAAAATGACACTTGAGTCCTTCCCCTCCAGGGTACATTGATCATTCCGTTTAGGGATCATGTGTTCTCTGAAAGACTCAGAAAGGCCAGTGTTTGGCAGGTGCAGTTAGCCCTGAGGATTCATGGGCTGTCTGTCTGTGATGTCAATATCTCAAAGCCCAGTGTCTGCACTGGGTATGTACACATGTTTCTGCTTGCGTTATTTTCTAAACAATCCAGTGTTACAACTTCGTGAAGCAAGGTATTGCAAGGCAATCAGGAGTGACTTTGAAAGTGTAGGGAAAATGTGTAGGGTGTGTACATATGTTTACATTAAGTTACATGTGTGGTTCCTGTAGGAGTCTGGGCCAACACCCACGTATATCAGGCCTGGACATCTAAGAACTCCATTAGGAATAGTGAACTGACTTTCATCAGATGGAGAAAGGGGCCCGTGATTTCCCCAGGGCTTGAGGACCTTGGAACAGCCAGACTCCCCCCACCCCCGTTCTCATGGTCTTCAGAGGACATTTAGTGCCGGACTCTGTTATAGGGTCAGAGGGCAGAGTTCTGAGGTCAGAGACCAGCATGCTTTGCCACCCACGGGGTCTCCCCCAGGATGAATGGATGCTGAACTTTCTGACTGGAAGCCTGAATCTCTTCATAATTCCATCAGGATGTGCCAATCAACCTGGGGATTAGATTTCAGCTGAGCACGCCTTTCTCATACCCCACTGCCGGTTTAGAAAGCTTTTCAGATCCATTCTATTGCACCGCAGTGACCCCCATACCCACCATGTAAGCTTCACGGTGTATAACCTGGAGGAAAACGATCAGTTTCCTGAGCGAATGAATCAAGAATCAAGCTGGGGGGGGGGGGGCTGTCCATAAAGGGGGGAATCCCCTCCTATCAGGACCACCTCTTTGCTTTTCTGTTGACTGTATACTTGCACAATCAAAATGATGTTCTTACATCCAGTGGCTGCCAGCCACTTCGCACCCTGCAGTCCCTGACTCCCAGGAGAAACAGGGAGTGATTTTCTTAACCATAGCACCCAGCGCCTGATGGGGTGTGGGATTCAGACACTGTGCCTAGCTCCCCCTACAGGGCCACACTCAATAAAATATCACCCTCTCCTTACCTCCATGACTCTTCCTGTAAGAAATTCAAAGAAGTCACTCCCAGACACTGGCATGCATACAGACAGCTCACACAAACCCTTGCACGCAGCATTCATTTTCATGTATAAACTCATGCAAGGGGCCTCCACACACACAGGCATCCCTGCACTTACTCATGCACTCGCTTGTGGTGATGAAGACGCACATGGGAACCTACTCTGTTGGCCACTGTCGTCCACTCCTCCTTCCCCATCCTACCCCACCCAAGTCAGAAGACGCAACAAGGTGCAGGAAGCTGGTAGGCCACCAGTGTGGATTCATTACAGCAATGTGTAAAGTCACTGTAGAACTTAGCACTAGGCACAGGGCCTGGGGCGTGGGGAATCCTTGATGATGACCCTGAGCTCTTGACGAGCTGAGGACATAGGTTGGGCTCCCACTGTGGAGAGGGAACCTGTTAAGTCCAGCATGAAGTCAGAACTCTCAAGGTTCCTGGGCTCCTCCAGCCTTTGTTTCCAGTTCAACTTTTCCTCCTTGCTTGTCTTTCTCTCTAAGAGAAAGTGGAGAAGAAGGAAGGGAGAATGGAAAGAGAGAAAAGTCAGAAAGCTAGCTAGTTTCCTGCTCTCGATGTTCCAAATACACACACACACACACACACACACACACACACACACACACACACACTGCATACATGCACATTCATACCTGTGCTATACACATCCGTCCTTCATTCAGGTGAAAGGGTGACTTCCTTTTCCCAGGAACTCCCATCACCACTTTGTCTGACCACTGGAAAAGGAAGGTAACAGGGGACCCTCTCTGAGGATGGCACTAGGTTGGAGAGAGAGCCACCTCTCACATGCAGAGAGCACATCTGTATGGTGTGGCTGCACTGAGAATGGAGAGAACCAAGGATATTTCTTCTTCCAATTTTCCCATCTGCTCAACTGACACATCCTGACCTAGGAAGAATATCTCTAAGCCAACCACCCTCCTTCTTGAGACCATGTGGGAATCAGAAGTGCTGATGGTCACAGGGCTGGCTTTTCATCTTCTTAAGACCATGGGACTGGGATAATGAGGTCAAGAGCCTCAGCATGCTGGGTTTGTCTTGATGCTGCCCCAGACACCTCTTCCCTCGATGCTTGTGGGACTATGAAGCCATCCAAAACCCAAAGAGAATTCTGTTCCTGTTGCATCAGAGAAAGCAAGCTTCATGAAGAGAGATTCAAATTGTCATTTTTTGTTTGGGTGGGGGGGGGTGTTGGCTTCATGCATATTTAGCCATAGATCTAAGACTTCTCTTTAAAGGTATTACCTGAACACAAAGGATGATGAAAGGGATGTTAGAGCCTCACACTGTTGTGATCTACATGAAGGGGGAAAAAAGCTACTCCAGATTAACCTGCACTGGGTACTGCTCACCTTCCTCCCAGAACTGCTGCGTAGATTCGGGTCCTCAGGACTACAGTTGAGCAGCGCATGCCATTGTTCCAAGGGAAACCCTAGAAGGTAGCCCAGTGCTAGCTTCATCCTGAGCAGCAGACCCTCTTCCCTGGCGGCCAGTATCCAGCCTCCTGTCACTGGGGTGAGAGGACTTTGCTGATAGAAATATCAAGAAAAGAGGCGATGGAACAAATTGAGAAATTAAATTGTAATAAATTACTGAGTCCAGATGGTATTCTTCTGAGAGTTGTAGAGGAATGAGGAGCAAAATAGCAGGCAACTAATAAAAATATATAATTTAGCCTTTAAAGTGGCAATGGTCACCAAAGCCTGGCCAGTCACAGTTCTGGCATCCGGGGGAGCAATCTCAGGCCACCGATGATGTGGGAGCCTTTTAATTATTTTTCAGCCGCTGCCTCAAAGCCATGGCATATACAGAAATGCCCCTGAGTTTGAGTGTTAATAACCCAGAAGCAATGATAAATGGTTGTGTGGAAACCACGCCAAATTATTTATGTTAGAAAGGAAAAAACAAACAAAAGACTAACTGGGCAATCCACATACGTTCCAACTGGAAAACCTGTCCATGTCAGGTTTTGCACAGAGGCACCATGGGTTGGGGGGAGGGTCCAATCAGGTCCTCAGGCGGACTTGTCATGTCCTCGAGGCCCTGATCCTCAGCGTCCCGCTCCTTGTAGCCTCTGCTCCCAGCATCTCTGTCAGAGTCTTACTCTTTTGGTAGATATGCTAAGTACCCTGGTTTGAAAACAAAATACATTTTAAAAAAATCTTTAAAAGTCAAACAAGAGGGCTGGGGAGATGATTCAGTGTGTAAATCACGTACTATGTCTAGGAATGGAATTTGTTCCCAGGCACAGCTGGTTGCAGTAGGGTGCTTCTGAAACCCCAGAAAAGGGTGGTAGAAACAAGAGAACAGGAGAAGGCAAGGCAGCTCTTGGGCCAGCCAGCATAACTTGCCCTGGATGTAAGCAACAAGCACAACCTGTATCAAATGAGATAGAAGGTGAAGGCCAACGTGCACTGGGAACATGTGCTCCCACACCCACATTCAATCTTCTCTCTCTCTCTCTCTCTCTCTCTCTCTCTCTCTCTCTCTCTCTCTGTTTCTGTCTTTGTCTCTTTCTGTCTGTTTCTGTGTCCATCTGTCTCTCTCTGTCTCTGTCTCTCTCTCACACACACATACACACACATACACACACACACACACATACACACTGAAAATGTTAAACAACAAATAAATGCGGTGAAAGTAATTGTGGTAAATATGACCAAATATTAACCTAATATACAAAAAGTGATCATGAATAAGGAAGAATTTTTGAATGTTACATTTAATAAATGGGCAAAAGCACCAATTCACTGAAAGTGAAACACATGGAACTGAAAAGTGGGAGGAAATAAATACTCAGTGTCAACTAGATACAAAAACATGCAAATGTAAACAAATTTTGAGACACAATTTTCTACCTGTGCTGTTAATAAAATCCTTATGGGTGGAGGATACAGCTAGCCTTTTCAAAGGATATTGGGAAAAAGTATGTTACCATGACCTTCAGGGTCCACACTTGACAGGAAGTTCCCAGAATCTGAAAATACTCATGCAGTATAAGCCACAATCTGAAGCGACATAACCAGAATGATTTCAAGGGCAGAGCTGGTTCTTCTGTACAAAACTGCCGTTCATGTGACTGATGTCATCGGAACTCTCATAGAGCATGGGTAGCTAGGAAGTGTGGTCTGTGCGGTGAATGCAACGTTAATCGGGTTTTGAAACTACGAAGGGCTAAGGAGATGGCTTATTGGTAAATGCTCTTATTTAAAGCAGTGAAGTATGGTTTGATCCCCAGGACCTATAGAAAGATACCCAGGTGCTTATAGTCCTGGGATGAGGTGACAGGTGTATCCCTGGGGCTAGCTGACTAGCAGGCCTAGATTATTCATCATCAAGATCCAGACAGATGAGAAATCTTATCTAAAAAAATTAAAATCTAATTAAATTAAATTATTTTCTTAAAAAGTCGATGGCGTCTAAGGGATGAAAGCTAAAGCTCCCTCTGGCCTCCATACCTTTGTGCATGTACACACATATACACATATATAAACTTATGAGCACACAAAACACTAAATTAAATAAAAGCAGACCACAAGCTTGTTATATGCAAACCTTGAGCTGTGAGTTGAAGCATCCATCACCATCGGAGTCCCTGGGTGGTCCATGCATAGGTGAGCCTCACTTCTCTGTAGTTTTCTTACCACTTACTCTCACTTGTGAATGTCAAGAGTGGGTCACTCTGGCTCTAAGAAAATCAATTTGACCAACCAACTCTGATGCCTTCATTTTCCACTTCCCAAAGCAAACTAAACCATATGCTTAATGAGGCTCTTCGACTTGGAGAGATTAAGCTGTTACCTAAGTCAGGAGCAAGTCAGCCATCGAGCCCGCTTATTGTATCTGATGCCAGCATTGTCTCTACCTTGCTGGCTTGATTTTTTTCCTCCCATTTAGCAAATGCTCACTAAATGCCAGGTGTTCAAGTACGTTTTAAAATAGTGAACCAAATATTAGCCAAACTGCACAAACCTGGATCGTCCCCCATCTATCGATGTGAATGGCATACAAAGGCCATAGAAGGTTCATGGGCAGGGCTATGCCTGCACAATTCTTGGTGCCTGATGTCCACCTCCAGAGTTGGGCGCTGACACCTACATAGCACATGGAGCAGCCTGGATTTCAGAGGGGGAAGAGATGTGAAGGAGAAAAAAAAATCCAAATTATGCAAAATGTGTCCAAATTCACACAACCTTGATAGACTATTTGCACATATTTATAGGAGTTGAAGTAGCCAATCAAGAACAAGGGCTTCTCTGCATCTCTTTGAATCCAGTGTGCAGGTATGTGAATCTCTCTGTTAGGAGACCCAGGCCTGCTTCCTCTGAGCTTGATGCTTCTGAGCCAGGAGAGGGGAGCCACGGGAGCAGAATCTGGCTTAGGCACCAAAGCTACGTGTAACCCACAGGAAGGGAGAAACTCCCACCATGCGTAGCTTTTGAGTAATGTTCTCCGGGGATTTTTCCCAAGTTCCCTGCTTTGAATTAAGCAGGTCGTGTGGACTGTGGTCCTACTGGTCTCTTGGAGAGCATGCACACAGCAACAACAGCTTTGCGTGATCCACATAAGGCCCCAGCCCTAGATATAGCTCCAGTTAGGACGTGTGTCAGGGCACTACCTGGTGCAGACTGCTAGCTCCTGTCTGCTGGGTCGACTAGTACAGCCGTCAGGTGTCTTGCAACACCGCGGCAGCGCTTCTCTGCTGCTGCCCTCCCATCTGATAGGTAAGCATACAACTAGTTAACTCCCCTCTTTCTTTCTCCTTTTCTCACCGACTCCGCTTGAGGCAATTACAGCAATCCTGCATTTGTCAATCACATCCATTCGTGCATGGTCTCCTGAAATAATTATCAGGTGAGTGGCATCTCTGTGCCTGGAGAGCCGGCTTGGAAACCACAAGCCCCAGAGTATTAATTACTGAGCGCAAAAAATTTGCAGAGAAGCAAGTCTTTTAATGGTAGAACTGACGTAACATGATTGTTTTGATTTTTTTTACTAACATGACAATCATTGCTGTCCCCCTGGTCATCACCACAGATCAGCGCGAATTATCTGGGGAGGCCATTACCAAGCCGGGTACCATTTGATAAAATGAGGCGCATGCTTCCTGGCGCGGTGTTTGTTGATTTTCAGAACACAGCCAAGCCTGAGAGTCAACAACGGGAATGAAAGTGGACTCTGGCAAGCGGGCCAGAGGGGTGCTCTGGCGTGGTGAAGGAAGGCTTTGGTGGCTCCATTTTGCTGCAAGAAACACTTTAAAGAAGGTTTCTCTCTTCATTCCTCGAAGCTGCGTCTTCTTGGCAACCACAGTTCCTGTTTCTGGGGAAGGCAGGACATCAGCATTTTGTCAGATTGAACATAAAAGGTGTGTTGCACATTTTCTCAGCCCCAGTTCACGTCATCGAAGCCCATGTGTTGCTGGGAGTAGTGAGGCAAGCCTGGGATCCCAGTTCTTGGTGGCTAAGGTACAGAAATTGCAAGAGTTCAAAGGTAGCCAGGACTTCAGAGAGTTTCAGGCCAGCCTAGGTTATGAGACTTGATGCCTAGACAAAACAAAACAAAATACAGGTAAAGGTCACAGCACTGTGTCCCTGGATGGGAAGGAAAAAAGCTTTGTTCTGGGTTAGGTGCTGCCCTCTTGAATAGAAATCCTATTCGGTGGGGAAAAAAGCAGAGATGGAATATCAAAAGAAGGTTCCAGAAACTGTTCAGAGATCTGTGTGGAGGAGGAGAGCGCTGGAAGGCTGACTTCTGTTGCACTCAGATTCCTTCTCTGTCTCACACAAAATCCTTATCCCACTTCTCGTTCAGAGATCCTTCTTTCACCTCTCCCCTCACTCCCTCCCTCTTCATATTTCCTAGGCTTGAAATAGACTCTTATTCCCTGGATGCTAATCTTACTTTCCAGAAAGTCTGGGTCCCATTTAGCTGGTCCCCTGGGTGCTTTCCCAAATATCCCAACTCTGCTGCCTCTTTCTTTCTTAGATTTTATCTTTCAAGGGCCTGCTCCAAGGATAAGATGCAAAGAGCAATCTCGGCTGCAAGAAAGGGTGCCCCTTGCCTTCCTGAATGTACCTACCATACTGAGGCTGCTTTCTTCTGAACAGTACCCTTCTATCAGCCTCTCACCAGGAAAGCCCCAGATACCCAGAACCTTCTCCCTCCACACATAAATCACAATCCCAGTTCCTGCTCAAATGAAAGGCACTTTCTCTTTTATACCTTTTGCCTAGTCGTTGGAACTTCAACACAGTTTAAACTTTTATTGGTTGTTTATGGAAGATTTTTACTGGGGGACAATATCTTTTGGTCCTGTGTTCATTATCGTCCAAGAGTCAGCCAGCCCTGTCAGCCATGTGCAACCCTCTAAAGTCCCCAGGCTCAGTGATGTCACCTAGTCAGCCATAGTTGGGGTTTAATGGTAACTAGACGCACAGCTCTTCCCCAGGCAAAATTTAGTGGCTTCCCTCAGTGTCAGTGGCTTCCACAGGGGTGGGGGTGGGGAGCTCGATTCACATTAATAGGTTACGTAGAAGCCAGGAGGGGTGACAAGCATTCAGATAGAAGAGGGGCACGGTAACTAACCAGTGTCTTCTATTTGCCTTTTTTGTCTGCCAAAGCAAAACTAGAAATATCCAGATGTTGGCCCCATGCAAAACCTGTCCCAGGCAAACTCAGCAAGCGCTGAATGTGAATCCTGGGGATTCTATTCCAACTGAAATGCAAACACTGCCTAGAGGGAGGGCCTCAGGAGGTGGAGCCATACAAATCTACCTCCATGGGCTCACACAGGCATCTGGATGTGCTTGCTGGACTCTTGTCCATGCACACAGTAGGCTCACAGGACACTGTCATTCTCCAGCCCCAGTCAGGCCCACACAATCCTATTACCTTTCCTACTGCTATGTGGATGCCTTGTCTGGGCACCAACTGTGGTGTCCTAACCTTTCAGGTACATTTATTCTATAGGATCCTATAGGGAGCATCACGTTATCATTGCTTGTAAGAGCCAGTTCAGGCTCCCAGTGAGAAGGGACTCTAGCATCTGCAGACGCAATGATGATATGGCCACCATGCCTGCAGATGTCTCTCCTCACCCTTGGTCTCTGTAATCACAATGTAGGACCTACATTCTACGCAAAGTTAGCAGGTGTTTTTGTGGTCCAACAAACTTGGAGAATGTTTGGTTAATCGAAACGATGAAATTTACAGACTTCTACAGGGACTTCCTCTGTGAGTCACAACCCTGACCCATGAAAAAAGAGCAGGTACATGTAGCCAATACATTGTCAACCCATACCTTTGTGTGGCATCGCCCATATCATCGAGAGCCCACTGAGAAGCCTTGGATGCTCCTATATCCGTCGAGCCTGCTGACCACAGATTTCTTCAGAGCAGCTGCCGTGGACCACTGCTGCATACTTCTCTGAGGCTGGCTAAAGGGGCAGGATCTGGGAGGGCAGAAAATTTAAAGACTCAGGAAGATAAAAGAACAACTTACCAATAATTTTATAAGGATTGTGTTTGTTATCGTAAAAATCGTCTTTGTTAGAGCAAATAGCATCTAAAATTAATATAAACTGGTTCTCTTATGCTTCCGTATAGTCACTCTTAAAATTACCAGTTCTCATAGGTGTGTAGGTGGCTCACATCATGTTCATTCATTCATTCATTCATTCATTCATAGACAGGTACTCTGTCTCTGAGCAATGCAGCTCAGGTAAGCCTCGAACTTAGAATGTAGCCCAGTTAGTCTCATCTCATGATTTTACTGCCTCAGTGTCCTGAGTGCTGGCATAACAGATATATGTCTCCATACAGCATTATCTTTTTATTGGACAGCACTGGTTCTAGATATAAGCATATTGTTTTCTGGCTCGTTAACGCCCTCATTTAGGCCTATAATAGGAGAGCCCAGGTCCTTCTAGCCATCATCCATTCACACAGTAGAGATCAGGCCACTTCAGGCCCTGTCCTGCTGGCTGCCTGGAATATGATCTCTACTCCCAAGAAGAATTCCGTGAAAGTAATGCTATTATAAAAAGGATGTGCCCAGGTCCTTGGTCTAAATAGGCCCGCCAAGGCTCCTGACATCCCGGTTGTCCCAGCAATGGCCATCCAATGGTCATATAAAAAGCTGTAGGCTGAGCGAAGGCATGCTGTCTATAAGTGTGAACAGGCATACCTCCACGTGAATTCCTTTGAAACCTCCATGTGCAGCTGTCCTTGGAAACACAGCTTTCAAAGTTCAAGCCTGCAGCTTCTAATCATGTCAGTGTGTCCAGGGACGTTGCCAAGAGAGGTCTGGCCCGTGCGTGGCCTTGTGGGAAAGGAGTCAAGGTTCTCTCTCTAATTCAGAATCCTGCCCTGACTAATGAAGACCAGGGTGAAAACAGATATAGATTAAAGCAGGAGCTAGGACTTGCTGCAGGATGGCCCCAGGGTAATAAATCGTGGACAGCTCCTACCACCCTCAGGAGTACTCAGTGGGCACTGCAGACGATCCTGGCTCACCCACATGACCTTGAGCGAGGCATGCAGCGCCTCCAGTAGGGCAAGGAAGCACACCAGTCAGACCTGTGTGGGGCACATTACCAAATACAGTTTGCCCATGGCCTTGCTTGCAACAATGTGGTTTGCAATTCTGTTGTTGTTGCTGCTGCTGCTGCTGCTGCTGCTGCTGCTGCTGCTGCTGCTGCTGCTGCTGCTGCTTAGGCTCTAGGCAGGCCTCTGTACCTTTCCCTCAATCCTCTCCATGGTGTCTGGAGAACTGTGGGCTGTAACAGCAGTCACGCGAGACCTCTTTTCCCCAGTTCAGTGGTGTCAGTGAGCATATCAGTAAGCACGCTTCATCTGGCCAAGCTCTGGACATACCCATGAGTTCTCTGAAGAACCCTGGGAAAGTTTTTAATATTGCTTTTTATAATCCTTAGGTCTCTTGGGACCGATAAGAATCCCTCAGTCTCTTCCCTTTCCCCAGAAAGACCAGCATGTTTTTCTCCAAACTATTTCTTCTATCCCTTGCTGTCTCTCAAAATCTGCCATCTCTACAGCAAAGAGCAATCATAAGGGAACAGGGGGGCAGAGGGGGAGAGGTGGCTCAGGCAATAAAGTGCTTGTCTTGAAAACATAAGGGCCCAAGTTTAATGCCCAGAAACCATGCAAAATGCTGGGTGTGGTGTGGTGTGCTTGTAATACCAACACTGGGAAGGTGGAAACAAGAAGATCCCTGTGGCTCATTAGCCAGCCCATCTAGTCTAATTGGTGAGGTCTGGACCAATGAGAAAGTTGGTACTGAAAGGGGTGGATAGCATTCCAGTGGATGGTACCTGTGGTTTCTGTGGTTGTCTTGGGGGTGGAGCAGAGGTTCTTAGGCCTTCACACACACACACACACACACACACACACACACACACACACACACACACAAAATACACAACACACAGCACACATGCACACACAGCAGCCATAAAGGATATAGGAACTACAGAGGCCCTTCAAAGGATGTGATATACAACACAGAGAAGAAGGGTTTGGCTCTTGAATATCTCCCAGAACTAGATCTGATAAGGAGAGGCTCTACATGACACCTGGTGATACCACCAAAATGGCTTCCCCAAAGAGCTTTATATGTGCCTGACCCTGATGAAGGAGCAGGCCTGCAACACAGGCACAGGGCTATCAAGGGGTTGGGTGGACTGTCCACTGGCCTTAAACATGCTCTCTTGTTGTTGTCTGGCTCAGCCCCAGGACCTGGACACCACTGTAGAGCTGAGTGTCTGAAGATCTGCAAAGCTCCAGGATTATATTTAAGCCTTTTGTCTCAAGTTCCTGAATAACAGGTTCTCCAGGCATCCCCAAACACTGCACAGAATAGCTGTACTTTTTCTTAGTTCTCTTTAAAAGTTATTTTTTTCAAGTTTATAGAAAATATTTTGGCCATATTATTTCCTCTTCCTCCACCACTCCCAGACACTTCCATACAATTTCATACTCTTTCTGTCTCTTAGAGATTACACTGCACACATTCACAGGCACACACAAGCATTCTTGAGCAGGAAACTGTCCTGGAGTGCTCCTAATATTCCCAGTGTTACCCCGTTGAAGAAAACTGATTTTCCCTTTCCCAACAGCTATCTCAAATAGCTTCATGGTTAGGGGTGGGACTTCAGGCCACTTTCTTGTCTGCCTGCTGGCATTTTGTCTCCTCTGAGCTTGTGTAGGTCTTGTGTGAACTGTTTCAGTCTCTGTGAGATCCGATGTTCCAGACTTTATTGTGTCTGGAAAACACTGTTTCCTCGGAGCTGCCCACCACCTCTGGTTCTTCCAGTTTTTCCATCACCTCTTTTTATCTTTTATCTTAATTCTTAAACTGTATGCTTAAGAAAGCTCTTCCAGGGCAAGCTGTGTCTTTTAAAAAGCTCTTCCTGGATCAGCTGTGTCTCTGCGTATTTAACTGCATGGCCCATCCCACAGAAATTCTTAATTTGGAACTAAGGTCTATGGATGCCTCTGATTCTCTCTGGAAACCTTGAAGAACATTCTTAGAAGATGGTGAGATGAGGTGCATCCTCTTCCCTTGGCCCTTGCAGCAACCAGAAACTACTTGGTAGGTTACATCTCTCCAGCAACTGAAATCAGAGGTCCACGTGTATTTGAGTTTTGATTATCTCCTGTACATAGACTCTTTACAACTGAGAAAGATAATCTCTGTGGGAAACCAGATAGTCTGACTGCTCCATCACTAGACATAGAGATGGGGCAAGTTTTATGAGAGAAGTGGCAAGACAGTCACTCCCTGGAGTCACTTTGATTTGACTTCAAGGACACATGAGAACATTCCAGAATGTTCCCTTACCCAGGATTCTTCAGGGCCAAAGGTATGGCACTGTGAGGAAAAATGACACCAACTGTATTGTCTTCTTTGCCACACCTGAAAACTGGAACAGTATTTTGCCTCTCATTAGCTGCCTTCCCAAAAAGCTCTTCTCAGAGGGCAAGATTTACTGTGTACTCAAAAGTAAGCCCAAAGGGAGGCTAGGATCTTGGGGCATTTGGAACTGCCTGGGGTACAGTCAAAAGGCCCTTCCCTTTCCTAACTGATCTGCTTGGTCTAGCCTAGGACAGGAGGCTGCTAGCAAGGCTAAGGGCTATCCTTCTGAAGTGCAACCCACAGGTCGTTCCATGAGTCAGTTACTAATGTGAGTCATTAAAGGGGGAGCATAGATAGGGTACTTCAGAATCTGTTGCCTGTAGAAATGAAGGTGTTTTTTTTTCTACTGAAACGCAATGCCCAGCTGTCAGGATGGCTCCACAGGATGTGAAATACCCCCAAATTCTCACATCTGCTGCTTTGCATACATGTTGGGAGATTCCAGAGGTGCACTGTGCAGTAGTGGTTGAAGCAAGAGATGCCTGTAGCCTCTGAGGATGGACTGTCACTGATAAGGCAAATAAAGACTCTCCTAACCAGGAGTTGGAGGAACTTTCAACAACATTCACAAGTGTGATATGAAATGTCGTTTGAGTGCGAACAACAGGTAACAGAGCAAGCCATAAGAGACTTGAAAGTCTCCAAGAGGTTAAAAACAGACTAGTATATATGGAACAAAAACAAGGAATTATGATAAAAGATGAGGTGACTATAGGACAAGAAGACACACTTGCAAAATGAAAGCAGCAGGGACTAAAAAAAAATAGGAGAGTAGATAATGTGTAGTTAATGAGATGCTGTTAATTAACTAAAAGAACCAGAAAAATGGCAGGGGACCAGAGAGGCAAGATGTATGGAAAACAGTAGATGCTGATGTGAGGCTGGAGGAGGTCCAGGCTAAGAGAGAAGAAGAGAAAGAGAGAGGTGCAGAAAGAAGAAGGATGGAGGGAGACAAAAGGAAGAAGGAGGGAAGGAAGAAGAAAGAAACAAGTAAGGATGGAGGTTTTCTAGAGCCAGAATGAACTGGGTTTCAAACCAGCTGGACTAAATTTAAAGACAAAACAAACAAACAAGCCCATGGATACAGGACCACAAAGGGCAGAGTACCTGCTGTTACTATGTCACCACAGGGAGGATGGCAGAGTGTACACCAGGCATTGCAGAGGCTGGGGCCTGGGATGCCATCTTCATGGTGGCAGAGCAAGTCCAATCAGTAGGAGCCCACAGGTCTCCAGTATGATTGATTCACTTACCATTAAGAATGTGACACCTCCAGACACACCAAGAATCAGAAAGCCCCTGCTTCTAAAAGAACTGAGATATGTATCATAGCAAGGAAAAAGAAAAAGTGATAAAGTATGGGACATGGAGAATGAAATAGGAATAGAAGAAATAACAGTAAAATAAAAGAGTATAGATACTGTAGAAAACTAAGGCTGACAATATTTTCATAATAACAAACAATAACAACTCTTAACCTTTATGTCTATATTAGAGACCATGTTCTATATGTTGAAGACCTTGCTCCCAGTTGTGACCGTATCTGGAGAAGGGCAGCTCTGGTAGTAATTTGGGTTTCATGAGATAACAGTGTTGGGTCCTGGCTCTAACGATAAGAAGAGATACCAGTGCATGCCGAGTTCCTTCATAAAATTACATCTAGGAAACTGTGGGGCACCTTGCAAGATGATGGCCATCAAAAGCCAGGAAGTGAGTCCTCGGAAGAGATTTACCTTGCTTTCACCTGGGACTTTCAGCCTCCAGAGCTGGAAGAAAGAACTGCCCGCTGCTTGAGCTCTTGGCCCACAGTGAGCTTCTCTACTCCTGTATGTCACTGCAGTGATAAGCATGCCCCTGCCACGTGTGACCCTCCATGTGGGAGCTGGTAGTCAATCTCACGTCTTCATGTCTGAGCAGCATCTTCCCAGCTAGCAGCTCTGCTTTTAAAGAGAGGAACATTTCTGTTGTATGATTAAAAGGCTACTCCTTTGTGTTGCTGAGTGGCATTCCACTGCGTGTAGGTAAGTCCCAGTCTGTCTGGCCCTTTCCCTGGTGGATGGACTGGTGTGCTAGTTTCTGGTTTGGGTCCTGACATGCAAAACTGAGTTTTGAAATTTTATTTTGGAGAAATGATTGTGTGTGTGTGTGTGTGTGTGTGTGTGTGTGTGTGTGTGTGTGTGTAGGCAGACAGGTAGATAGATGACAGATGAGAAAAGGAAGGAGGGAGACACACACACACACACACACAGAGAGAGAGAGAGAGAGAGAGAGAGAGAGAGAGAGAGCAGTGTAGTAGCCTCAGATACTTGCCCTGCTTGAGTATGACTGGCCAACAGTGCCCCCCTGACACCTCCTGACTGTATATACTTGGGCTTCTTGCAGGGCCTAGTTGAGGCCCAATTAGCTGTGTTTCTCCAGTGACCATGGGACATTAACTCTTGATTGCAGCCTTGGATCAGTCTCTTCCCCTTTTGAAACTAAGCAGGGCGGGGGTGGGGGTGGGGGGGTCCTGCCTAAGCAGAGTCAGAGGAGGATTACCAGTGGTCATGCATAATTTATGTGGCTTTCGTGGGGCCTTGAAAGAGGCCCTGGCATAATCTGGAAACTGAATTAGATATGTGAACTGAAATGCTCTGGGGCACAGTTTCCTTCCAGGGGAGCCCTCACTGCCATTCTTGGTCAGTGTGACTCAGTTTCTCCCTTACCAAAGGCATCGGAACTGCCAGCCTCGCCTGTGCTAGTGGACCCTTGCTCTCAGCAGGAGGCCGCCTGCTGCTCTCAGGGAGGTAGCCCAGTCTACTTCCTCTGTTCTCAGTAGGGAACCAGGGCTAAATCTTCCTAGAACAATCCCCCCACCCACCCACCTAGCTCCTTCATTTCTCCAAAGAACCAGGAAAAGACCTGGGCTGACTCTTCTACCTATGCGTGGTTGGTGGCCCTCTGAACTACTGCAAACAGGGCTGTGTGTCTTTAAGAAGCGAAAACCAATGGAAAACATTCTGCAACCCTGGTAGTTGCTAAGGCTCCTCTCTCTCTCTCTCTCTCTCTCTCTCTCTCTCTCTCACTGCCCAAGTGTCTGAATCTCGGCTTCAGATGAGTGTAGCCTGCTGGGATTTGGGCTGCCAGTTTAATTAGTGTTCAGTAATTTCAATAATGAGTGACAATTCATCCGGGCTTTTAGGTTGGTCTTCTGTTCAGCAGCAAATCAATAATCCAGTTTTTCCCTTCTTTAAAGACAAGGAAGTGGCATGTGAGCTACATCAGATGAGAAAAATAAATGAGGAAGCGCTCGAGTCCCTCAGTAACTTGAGAGGCAATTGGTTTTAATGGTGTGGGCAGCCTCCCCAGCTTGTTGATGTTATTGAAGGAGCAAAGGTCATTAGGAACTGGAAAGAGGCTCTCGCATCCTCGCGGTAAACAGTTTGCCCCGGCTGTAACCATAGTGATTTGGGTAAATGAACACAGGTATACGGATTACTACCCTATTCCCCAGGCTGCCTGTATTATTGCCTCTGAAGATATAAAAACAATTGAGGCTAATTGTATGAGAGAGAGTTTATTACAAACACAAATGGAAAGAGAAAAAGATAACCAGGCATGTCCTTTCTGAGGTTCCCCACCTGGGCCCTGTACCTTCATGTGCCCCCGTGTAACCTGTACTTCCTTGACTTCAACCCAAGGGCACAACTGGTTTGTCCAGTCTTGTCAGTGGGAAGATGCCCTCGGCTGCACTAGGCATGATTCTTTCTCGGCTTTGGAGGGCCTCCTCTAAGTGGGCGGTCATTGGGCTCTGAAGCGCGATCAGAACTCCGGCAATTACTTATTGGACTGCCAGTGGCTCCTCAGAGCAGAGGCGCTTCAAAGCCAAGGAAAGACATTTATCTCTGTGATGAAGACATGGGGGTAGAGTCTCTCCCCAGCCAGTGGCTGAGAAGTTCCCCACATTATGGTGGGGACCCTGCCAGCTAGAGCTGTGGCTCTTTTTTGTAAACTGGTGTGCTCTCTTTTGTTGCAGCTACAAAGAGGTTTCATAAGGTGTTGTGATTTGCAGTATACAAACCCATTAAAAAAACACCAATGAAATCCCCAGCTGGGAAGGTCAAGTCTAATGAGGTGGGCTGTTGTGAGGAGTGTCACTGCACAGCATTCCTGATGTAGGCTAGAGGTGCTCCAAGTGAACAGCGCTTATAATTATGATCATCTGACACTTCCCATTCACCTCCGGTGGTAGGTTTTTTTTTTTCCTCTCTCTCTCACAAGAGAACAGATTAATTGTGTATCAACTGATATACATAAAAAGTGTTTGATAGAAGGCTTAATAAAGTAACATTAAATAGGCAATCCCACTGAAATTCTAATGTGTGTATTCTTAATTAAATTCCCTGGCATGGTACAGCCATTCAGGTACATTCTGGTTGCTTCTGCACCTACCAGATGAGCCTTAAAAATGGTGGGAAGGAAGACAGCTATACAAAGAAGTCTCTCATTCCTCTGTCCCCTCTGCCCAGACAGGAGCAGGCTGAGCAGAAAATGAAGAAGGAGTACCTGGTCCAGGTGTGGCCTGGGCTATTGTTGGCATCAGTGTCTACATCGGGCCCTGGGCTGCCGCTCCTAACAAAATCCATTGTGTTTATTAGCCCTGAGTTTTCTACTATTATTCAGTGCCAGGTGAGACGCTGGAGATGAATTAAAGTAAAGAGGCTTTGAAAAGGAAAGAATAAAGAAGAGGAGAAAGGTAAGAATAAAGAAGAGGAAGAAGAATAGGAGGAGGAGGAGAAAGGGGTAGGAGAAAAAGAAGAAGGGCAGCTATGAGGAGGAGGAGGAGAAGGAAAGGAAGAAGCAGAAATGAAGGAGAAGCAGAGGAGAGAGTAAGGTTATGGACTAGGAAAAGAAGAATTAGGAGAGGCCTGCTCAGCAGCCCTGGCTGAATCCTAGACAGTAACTGTTGGGCTGGAACAGAATAAATATGTGTTTAAAACCCACATGTAGAGGTAATGGGGCGACCTGATCCATTAACAGCTTTGAAGTAGTCGAAGTAGTCCACAAAACCTCTCCCCTCTGCACCGTGCCATCCCATCCCATCCACCCCACCAGCTGGCTCGGGCTGTGCTCCTTCTGCAGTCCAATAGTGCTGCCACACGGGATTGGCAGACTTCTCCCACAGGCCTTGCAGGCCTACTATGAAACTCATGTACTAAGTGGAAAAACAGGACAGGTAGGGCAATGTGGTTGTGCCCCAAACTCCATCTGGAAGCATTCACAGCCTTGAGAAAAAAGACAAAAGATACTGCTGAGATGCCCAAGAAGAGGAATAAGATCTGCTCCCTGGCAAGGCAGCCATATACCTTGCCTTGTGTCCAGCTTCCCTGTGCATATTGGAGGGACTCTCCCAGCTATCGAGAAGGCCGGGGATGAAGGTGCTACCTAAATGGCCTAGGAGGGCTGGAAGGACCTGAATGTCACCAGGGGGAGGAGCATTCCAGAGTTCTCCATGCTTACCCTGGGCATAGAATTTGTGAAGTGACACCCTAGCTTGGCAGTCGAACAATGAGTAGGTCTGTGCATTATGGAAGCTGTGAGGTCCCAGGCTGACCACTGAACCCAGCCAAGACTCAGTTTCCCTTCCTGTAGAGAAGCTAATATTCTCACACCTCTTTCCAGGGTGACTCATCTCTGGAACGTGCCACCTGACACTGAGAAGAGGCTACCTGCCAACCTTCCTAGAGCTGATATGCTCCAATAAGGGGATAATGGACAGACTATCCTCTAATGCTCAGTACCCATGAACATTGTGGAAGGAAAAAAAAAAAAAAACACAAGTCCAGGGTTCTTCAAGACCTCATCATCTGGTGCTGAAGAAAGAATCTGGTGATAGGTGATGAAGGCCAGGGCAAGGAAGCTCAAGGGCATGAGCAGTAGCCAAAAGTCCTGGCCCTTCAGGGAGGCTTGGGCTGGGCGGCAGGAGATGGAGAAGCTATGAGAGCATCTGGGGATGCATGGCAGAAGGATGACCACACCAGCTTCCTCTTAGAAACCGTAGAGCCTGCCATATGCACAAGTCTGAGACTAACATTTGCGATAGAGTGCGGCTCAGTCCAACCTGAGCTACTGAGTGGCACCCGGTCCCAAACAAATAAGCAAGCAAGCCATCAAACAAAAGCTAGAAACAATACAGTACAAAACAAAACAATAACACAACAAAACCAGAGACCAGTAGTGTAGTGCCCTGGCTACCTCAGCTAAGGCTGAGAGGTGTTGGCAAGATGGCAACGAGTAACTGGTAAGACGGTAGCTGAGACTCGACCCTACCCTATGGCCCTTTGAAGGAAACTCCTAGAAACCTCACTTCTAGAAGACACGGACACTACTACTTGGATTCTGAGTACAGTGTTTTGTCCTTTTCTGAGATAAAGCAGAGATTGCTTCTCCTAAGTGCCCTTCCTGTAAGAAGCCTGGCAAGGCAGGTTGGCCTGTGCAGCATTACTGGGCCTGTCTGGAAGTTCCATAGCAGATAGGTGCTCAGTTCCCATAGTGCACTTGGCTATCTGCCACCCTCTCTCAGCCTGGGATGCCACTGACCCAGCCAAGGACATTATGGTCACATGGGCCTCTAGAAGGAGATACTACAAGGCCCTTCCTAGCCATAAATCTCACAGAATGATATAGTTCCTAAGCTAACCTTGGCTCAGCCACTGCTTACCAAGTAAGGTCACTGTGGCTGGGTCACTTATCGCATCCTGCAACACCCTTCCTTTCTGGTTTCCCCTGTTCCTGAGTCCCATGGAGTTTTGTGTTGTTGAAACTGAGCTACAGGCTGTTCTCCTAAACATACTCCCACCCCCATGCTTTGGTCCTAACTGTCCAGATCATCACTCATCCTACAAACCTTGGGTTGAAGCCATCCCTGGTCCTGAGTGCCTAGAACTAGCAATAGGACCAATATTCACATCGCACCAATGGCTGGGTGGAAACTATATATCAGCATGTGTTCAAGATAGACTGTCCCCAAGTGGCCAGATGGTCAACATTATTGAGAGAAACAGTGACCCCAGAAGAGAGTTCACAGTAGCCAGAACCACTGGGAAGAAACAACTCCGGTCCGAGGGAGCCCTGTGATGAGAAGCCAACAGAACCTAGAAGATGATCAAGTGGCCAGTTTAGTGAGTGGCTCTGAGAACTCCATCTGTCCATGAATGGATGTCAGTGGGGTTGCTGCTGCCCACTGACACGAACTGTGCCCAAGGCAAGGGATAGCCGCCGAGTCCCAGTGGCCAGCAGCCTAGATCTATTGAGCCCTTGAGATAGGCGATCCTGTATCCGGGTGTTATCAGATTCAAACCATGCAGAGTCTTTTCCCAGCCTTGTGGACAGTGCGGTTACAGCCCTTGTTGTAGGACTAGGAAAACATAAGAAGCACTTCCCTAAGTCAAAAGGGTTTTCTCTCTGTTTGTTTGTTTGTTGTTTTGTTTTGTTTTAGTATGACCTCATACATACTAGACAAGCCTCTACTACTGAGCTCTCCCATAATGAGCTCCGTGTCTCTCTGCAGGATGTGGCAGAGCCTGATGACTTTCCCTATATGCCTAAGTCCTGTTCTCCTGTGAAACAGAAAGACCACAACCCAGGCCCCACTGGCGGCAGCAGCACTCTCAGACATCGCCTTGGCAAGCCTTGGGCACTACTATATTGGAGGCAGCGGGTACCTAATGTGTGCAAGGTAGCATACCTACTGTGGATGGCACATAGGCTTCCGAGTGTGAGGAAGGAGTGCCCGCTGTGGATGTGAGGACTAACCCTTTCCTGTGTGCGAGGCACTGAGCCTGCTGTAAGGCACACTCACTGGGAATGACTAATAAGCACTCACTGTGTGTGAGGCACAGTGCCTACTGGGTGCAGAGAAGCATGCCTCCTGTGAATGAAGCTCTAGGCCCAGGAGCAGGGCATAAAATGCATGGTAAATGACTGCAGTTGGCATTGAGAGATCTCTCACCCGCTCCTGGATCAGCTGGCACCGGAATGCTTTGCTCGGGAGGATGGCAGAACCTTCATTCCCTGGTTGTTGGATTTTTTTTTTCTTTCTTTCTTTTCAGAAACAGGAAATTCAGAAATGTCTCCAGAAGGAATATTTGGAGCTTTCACGTTTGCAATAGCAGGAAAGCCCGAGAACAGAACAGGGCAATGGGAAGTCTCTGTGCAGTCTTGCCATAGCATGGTGAGCAGAGCAAAGCAGAGAAAGGGCTTGCCCCTGCTAGACTTGCCTCTATGCTGTTTTTTCCCTACTGGCCATTCTTTCTTCCTTCTCCCTTTCCTCCTTGGGATATCCTGGACTGTAGGTAGCAAGGTCCCTTCAGGATGGTTCCAGAGTGACTTCTATTGGTCTTGTATTCAGAGGATGGGAGGGGCCCTGTAGGTGAGACCAAGTGGGCAGGAGGAAGGCTATGCAGAGCAGTGACTCCAAAGGCATCTCTGTTGGCAATTTCCACCAAGTTCATGGTTCCAGTCAGAGGGAAGCAATAAGACCTTCGGCTTTGTTTTCAGTAAGTGCCCTGGAGAATTAAGAAGCAAAGGCAGGGGTGGGGCCACAGCTGGAAGGGAAGGGCAAAAGTCATTCAGGCATTTGGGAAAGTGTCACTTTAAAATATGAGGGGACCCCCTCAGGCTTCCAGGCAGGGCCAGCCCCCTGCTGATGTGGAAAGGGGCTGATGGAAAAGAAAACCCACAAGTAGCCAGAATGAGACTCAAACCAGCCCAAAGAGCCTCATTTGTTTTGATTTTTTTCTTTTAAGAAAGGGAAGGAAGGGAACTGCTACTCTAAAGCTCCCTCGCCCCTGCACACACACCAACACGCGGGAAGAGCATGCATTTGTTGGTGGATGTGAACACACACAGAATTCACCTTCATGCTTAGACATGACACTGGCCCTGTTGCCCTAGAAATATGGAACCAGTAAGTGTGTGATTCTGAGTCTCGGTCAAAAACTGGCTCCCGGTGGGGTCGATTGATCAAATTTCATAAGCTGACTTGGACCAAAGTCATGTGTGTGGCTCTTATAGCCCAAAATTGTTCTTTTTTTTCCCCCCTCTAATATCTACCAAACAGAACAATGAGGGCCTTTGAAATTCCCCAGGGACCTACTATTAAAACCACAATTTACAACTGCACCATACCATCTAATGTGTTAACCAGGTGTTCGGTGTTATTGTTTGAAACTCTACCTTGGTTTAAATCAAATGAAGAAAAGCCAAAAGTCCAATTAAAACCCACATTGCCTCTTTATCGAGGGGAGGTGAAAGACATTCATTACAGAGTTAATGGCAGAAGTCTCATAAAATGCTAGGCCATCCCTTTTTCTTCCAAGTTCTGATTTCTTGCTTAGAGTCTCACAGCTCGCTGGCATTTCCTGTTCTTAACGGGGAATTTGGGGAGGGGGGGCACTAAAATAAACCTAAGAATTTCTGGCTTAATTGTTGTAGCATGTAGGACACTCCGGCAGAATTTGACAATTGAATGTTGTCACGGGGTATTAAGATCCTGCAGTGGGCCCATTTAGGCGATTATTTCATAGGCTGTCCCTTAATACCTTCCAGGCTCTGCCTGCATCCTCCCTGCCAACATGTGTCCATTGTATTTAATACATCAATGACAACAAATTTATGTTGCTAAGCTCAGAGAAAGAAAGAGAGAGAGAGAGAGAGAGAGAGAGAGAGAGAGAGAGAGAGAGAGAAGAAGCAAACCCCACCGAAAGCCTCCCTGGATGGCTCTTGCAGACACTGACCAAGCAACGTGGAATTCTGCTGTCTCCACGAGGAGGTAATAACTTCCAGACTTAAAGTGCCTGTCTTTGTCTTTGGTCATTTTTCACATTCCAGCTTGATCCCAAATGCCATGTTCCTTTGTGCCTGTGATTTTCTACTTAGATGCCATGGCCACCTCCCCTCCTGTCATTGAATCTTCTCTGAGCCTTGATTCTGACTTTTCCTGCTGTTCCCCACACATGTTCCTCGCTCATTGGCAGCCATGCCTGCATCGCCTGGAAGTGTCTCGCTCAGTTCCCGTCGACTCTTCTTTTTATAAAGGACTGAGAACAGACAACAGGATTTTTTTTTCTGGCCTCCTGGCTGCTGTACTGAAATAAATAAGATAATCTGATAAATCAGATCCATTTTTCTCTTTTCATAGAATTTGTGAAGCTGGGGGGGGGGGCAGTTACACCACATCTGTTCCCTTTTACGCCTTATTTAAGAAAATAACTCTTGCCAGATTTTTACCCACCCATAATAATTACACCATTTTTACAGATGTGGTTTTTAACAGCTTCATTCTGGCCCTGAAACTTTTATACAATTTGCAATGAATTTGCTTCTTGGCTTGCACTTTGTTATTAGCTGGCAATAAAGAGAGGGAGGTCGGGGAGCCTGTTGCCAGAACTGCACCTTTGATGGGTGTTTCCCTAAGCCAACCCCCCCTCTGAGAGCAGAAGTGGCCTCTGCCCTCCCCTCCACTCTGTCAGCCTGAGAAGCTCCACTCTCTGGAGCTGTCACTTGAGCGCTGCCCTTGGCAGCTCTCTCCCTCATTGTCTTTCCTTATCCCTTTTCACTCCCTTTCTGAGCCCTAGCCCAGAGTTCTGAGACCTTGGATGCTGCCCAAGAAGCAGGGATTGTCTTTTTCAAGATACTGAAGCTGAAGGCCCAAGTGAGTGCATCCCAGCATGCTCCGTGGCCTGACACTGACTTTAAGAGGACAAGTAGGCCATATGAGTAGTGTTGGCCTGTGCCCTCACACTATGTACCAAGTGAGTCACATGCAAAGCCAACTAAGGATAGAGTTCAAACAAACAAACAAACAAACACTGCACACTGCAGGGGGATTCTGAGAGCAGTCTGGGAATGCTTCACGATGCTGGGATGTTAGCTGGAGTCCACACCCAAGAAAGCAAGCAGCAGACAGGGTGTCATGGCACAAGGAAGGAGCTTGTCGGACCAGTGAGTTGTCCCATGGTCTTGTAAAATTTGGGTGGTAAATATGATTGTCCTGATGACAGAAAGGTCCATGGCAGACCAGAAATGGTCAGTCTTTAAGTATCACAGGCTGGCCATATGGGTGCTCAGTCCATTCTTGGTCTTCCCTGTGTATTGTATATTCTGAGAGATTCCAGCTCGAACAAGTACCAGAGCATCTACAGCCACACAAGCAGAGGTGGAAGAGCTCAGAGTGCTCCCCCAAATGTGTCTGGTGGGCCCCAGCTTCTGAGAGCTACTGAAAGACAAGGCCCAGTACAAGCAAGCAAGACCAATAGACCATGAGCAGAAAAAGCTACACATGGTCCTGGACCAGCACAAGTTCCCTCTCCCTAGTCACAGGACGGTGAAGCCTGGACAGCTGACTATCTGCCCCAAGGTGCCACGATGGCCACAAAAGTGGCCTGGTTTTCCCATTTCCACTGGATTCCACTCATGTTTTCTTCTCTTTGTCTTGCACTGTATCAGCACAAGCATGAAAATTGTTTGTTTTCTTGTGTGTGCTTGTGTGTATGTGATTTCTGCTAAAACAGAACAAAAGCAAGCAAACAAAGCTCACTGTAGAGCCAAATTGTCCTGAGCTGGGGAAGATGGAGAGGAAGTGGTTGTTGCCCCAGAGATGGGATGGGGACAGAAGTAAACTTAACTCCCTTTCATTCAGACATATTTCTTGACCCTAGTCTTTGCTTCTCCTTCTCTTTCCTCCTTTTTTTTTGTTTCCCTCCTCTCTCTTCTCCTAGGATGTCAACCAAAGCCCTCCATGTTCTTAACACTGCTCAGCTCCAGAAACATCCATCAAAGCTAAGCCCATAGCAGGAGGAAGCTTAGCAATCAAGTTTATCATCACATCCGATCCCTGGCTCAGCCTTGAGGAGGGTGTTTGCCTTTTCCCATATAGGATGAAACTCTGCTATGCAAAGACAGCACATGACATAGCATTGAGATCTACTGGGACAGCCCAGTGGTGAGGCAGTACAGGTCTGGGCATATCAGCTACTGTGCTTCTACTGAGCCTGGTCCTTTGTAAACACTCTTGGATGTGCTCTCTGTTAGGCAATAAGGACTTTCTAAGAAGCAGATGGGTTTTCTGTCTAATGTCTGCCTATAGTAGACATGCAGAAGTTTGTATGGAATTGATGATTTATAAACACCTTGGAGAAAGGCTTACTGTCCTCCCACATGTGACTCCAGAGAGAGATGGAAGAAGGTAGGGATAGACCTCAGGAGAAATGTCTGCAGGAAAGATCATAGAAGCGGGGAGTAGGCAGCCAGGGGTGAGCAGAAGCAGGGTCCCCTGAGGGCCCCAGCCTCCTCAGCCATGACACCCCTACCTTCCCAGCCTGCATCTGGCCTGGAATTTGTAAGGGTGATAATTCTCAGTCTTCAGTCAACACAAGTGAGCAGCAAAGGCCAGGCAAGCCCAAGCAGTGAGCCCCCTCACTCAAAGCCCAAGTTTTGTTTTATTTCTCTGCAGTGAAAGGAAGTAGTAGCCGAGCAGGGGTGGTGCATGCCTTTAATCCCAGCACTTGGAAGGCAGAGGCAGGTGGGTTTCTGAGTTTGAGGCCAGCCTGGGCTACAGAGTGAGTTCCAGGACAGCTAAGGCTACACAGAGAAACTCTTTTCTCAGAAAACAAACAAAAGAAGAAGAAGAAGAAGGAGGAGGAGGAGGAGGAGGAGAAGGAGGAGGAGGAGGAGGAGAAGGAGAAGAAGGAGACAGAGAAGGAGAAGGAGAAGGAGAAGGAGAAGGAGAAGGAGAAGGAGAAGGAGAAGGAGAAGGAGAAGGAGAAGGAGAAGGAGAAGGAGAAGGAGAAGAGGGAGAAGAGGGAGAAGAGAAAAAAGAAAAGAAAAGAAAAGAAAAGAAAAGAAAAGAAAAGAAAAGAAAAGAAAAGAAAAGAAAAGAAGGAAATGGTTCTCAGAAGCAAACATACCAAGTTCTGGCATGGTTTCTGTTCACAGAGCCCACTGATTGCAAAAGGACCCCAAGTCTTATGGAGTCCCAGGGAGGATCCTGGGGCTTGGCTTATAGAGTTCTAGACACTGGCCTAGCTCAGGACACCCCACGGCAAACAGAAAGATCCCGCTTATGCAGCACTCAGGCTCTGGCATTCTTGTGGGGTGTGGTTGATGAACAATATTCCCTCCTCCCAGTCTGTTCTGACAGAAGAGCAGAAGCAGAAGCATTAGATAAGAGCAACCTGGGGACCCGACCGTCTGGGTCATATAGTATAAAGAGGAGTTCTCTCCAGGGTCTCTAGAAAACTCAAATATGTGGGGAGAAACTCAGCTAGCCAGCCTCAGAGCCTAGGGTGGAGACTGATCCTCCCTGCCCATTGTCGCCCAGCTCAGCCCAGGCTGTTGCTGCTCAGCTAAAGGAATCCAGAGAGCCCTCACTTGGGTGTTCCCAGTGGCCTCTTGTTTTCTGATAGCCAAGCAGCCTGTTAGGCCATCCTGAGGATGCTCTGCATTCCTGTATCCACAGGACCTCATCCTATCGCTGTCAAGCCCAGGTTGCCCAGTTCACAAGGGTCCTGCTTGCCAAAGGCCTAGCTAGAGGCCATGGCGCCCTCCTCCTAGTACAGCCTGCTGTTACCCTACCCGGACCCAGACTGACTCTACAGGGGCTCCTAGGCTGCTGCTGGGGGTGGGGGTGGGGGGGGTTCATGGGCCCTCAGGGGCCGCAGCAGTGTAAGGCCCCCTGCACAGGGCCTGGAGCATGCACAGCCAGTGACTTGCTCAGGGCTGGAGGGAAGCAGCAGTTTGTCCGCTAATGAATTTAGATGATATTCAGCCTCTGCTGCTTAATTCACTCGGTGGCCTTGGCGTTGCCAAACGCTGCGCACAGGGACCCCAAGTAAATCTCCTCGACTCGGTGTCAGAGTCGCCCCGACAACAGGCAGGTGCCCCGCAGGCCTCAGCGGCCGCTGCCCCTGGCCTGGGCCTCGGCAGGGCCTCTGTCCCCAGTGGCCCCCAGCTCCCCGCCTGACAAGGCGAACAGCAGCGCAGGCTGGTGTTCCCGTGCCCTGCTCTGGGTGGTCTGGGCACTGGGGCTGCTTCCGAGCTCATTTGCCTGCAAACGCCCTCACCTTGTCAGCGCCAATAATTATCCAGTCTGCGCTCCTCAGCGCTGCCATTTCTTAAGATTGGATTAGATTGAAGAGGCTGAGGCCTGGCTCCTCTGTGCATTTTCCCAGTCAGTTAGCATAACCACTGGGGGCCTAGCGGAGGCCTACAGCACAGCTACACTAACTTTCTCTCCCCTTCCTTATTACGGAGCTTAATAACAGCAGGCAGTGTATTAATATGTAAGAGATCAAGAGATTATTGATTAGAGTCACTTGCCTAATATCCCCTGTCCGTCATGTAGTTCAGCAATTCTTTCATGATTTTTTGTGTCAGGCCATTTAAATATTCATGACCGGGTTGCTTTGTACCTCCACGGCTGAATTTCTAATTAATCTGTCAAAAGAAATACAATATGCCCGGCAGCCTTATTATTATAAGGGTCAGCTGAAACAGAGATGGCCTGGCGAGGCCTAAGGGGTAATTAATTATAACAATGCCGTGTTTACCTTGTGTGGTACCTGCG
This sequence comes from Mus minutoides, assembly GCA_902729485.2. NCBI lineage: Eukaryota > Metazoa > Chordata > Mammalia > Rodentia > Muridae > Mus > Mus minutoides. The sequence goes on along the minus strand of LR749674.1, from coordinate 496,994 downwards.
GCCTAAATGAGCGCTAAATTAGACTCAAGCCACTCCAGTGCGCGTTTGAAGCCTCCTGGATGTACCAGACTAGATCATAATGACGGAGGAGAGAGGAGAGACTTCGCTATGTAACAACATAATCAGCAATTATAGCTGCGAAATGGGGAGAAGGGGGAATTTTATCTCATTAGAAAGGCCCAAGCAGAAAGTTTTTTTTTTTCTGTCACCAGCTCTTTTCTTTAGAATTCAAATGATTCCACTCTAAAGGTGAGGGATCTCAAATCTAATTCCAGTGCAGATAGCTGGTCTAATTAGTGGTATACTTTGGCTAAAATATGAATGACATTTGTCCCAGCTTGGAGCGGCCTATTAATAGCGGGTGTCAGAGAGACACATTAAGTGTATCATTCGTCTGTCAATTTATCTCTGTCATTATTGTTTCTTTATTTCCTCTGCCACATTATGGTCACTAATTTCTTCTCACTTTTATGAGATTCTTAATGTGGGCCTTTAATGAACTCCAAAAACTCATCCAAACTCTAAAATTAAAACACTAGGCTCCTGTCAGGGTAGCTCGGCAGAGTATGACTTGAATAGTATCGTTCTCCTGTCAATTTATTTCCGTCATGATTTTTCTTTATTCCCTGCCACATTATGCCCACTAGTTTAATTCCATTTTTATGTGACTTGTTAATGTGAATTTTAGGTGGCTTTTAATCACCTCCAAATTTGTAGAATATCACAATAAATCATAACTGTACCCCCTCTTATGACAATTTATTTCTGTCATTATTTTTTATTTCTCCTTCCTTATTACAACCCCGTGTTTCATCTCCTACACCGTGACCTTTACATGGCTGCATTTTAAAAAGCAGCACACAGAAAGTTTGCTCTTTCTGAGAAACTGGAAGCAGGAGATGTTCCTTGGGTTTGGGTTTTGTTCATCGCCATGGGCCACAGGTGTGTTTTACTTCCACCTTGAACTCGGCTCTTAGTTGGCAACATGTATCTAGTGTTGAACAAGCAGAACAGAGACAGAACAGGACCATGGGTATGGTGGGTAAAAATGGGCACTTTAGATGGACATAGGCAGAGACGATGGATCCAGTTCAGAAGACAACATTTAATTCCAACAACAAGAGTCTAATGATCGTGAGCCTCCGGACAAAGGATGCCTCTCTTACTCAGATACCTCACTCCTACCTGGGTATTCTGGGTCCTTCTTGGTTAAGTCCATATCTGAGGGCAGAGTTCCGTCAAGGATAGGCAAGGATTCAAATCTCTGCTCACATCTTTGGTATGACCTGTGAGCTACCATGTGTTTCACATCTCCAAAGAGCTGGAAGATAAATCAGAACAAGGGTCACATTTGGTGGCAAGTAAAAATTATAGGGAATTCAAATGTCTCTTTCTACAAATAAAGTTTGATTAGAACACTGTGGGTTTTTAATGTATGAGTTATCCATAGCTGCTTTCATGGTCAGGGCAAGAAGAATGGAGTTGCGGCAATCAAAATCTTTTGGCAATCCACTGATTATTGATTTCTGGATCAGTTCTCAAAGGGCTGCTTGGAATTGTTTTTGTTAGCCTCTGCAGATGGGATGCCAGCATCAAAGCTTGCCTGGAGATAACGGTTCTCCTGTCTCAGCCTTCAAAGTGCTAGGAAGCCAGGTTTGTGTTATGTGCCAGGTCTCCGAGAAGGTTCATAGTACCTCACATGCCGGCTCACAACCAGCCAAGTAGAGAGGAAACTGATGTCTGTGACTACAGTCTGGGCTCTATATTCTGGGTGATCAAATGTATATCTTGAAGGGGCTTTCATTCATTTATCATCTCAAAAACAGTTTCTGTGCATTGTATTTGTGAGAGGCATTATAGGAGTATCATGTATTTGAGACAAAGGGTTTAAGGCATAGCCCTGGAGCTGATTAACTGAGTTCTGCTCCACTATGAAAAAAATCAAGATTTAAATCTTGTAGAACATAAGACTCCCAGACAGTTCTGCTTAATGTGAATGTGTATTTCAGAGGGGGATAGGGCCAGCTGCTCTCTAGGCTACCCAACAGTTCAGTGTAACAAAGTTTTCAGTAGAACACACAACATCCTTCAAGGAGTACGGTTGGCTTGGTTGTTGAGAATTCTTCAATGTGTCACTTGAAAGATACCCCTCCACCCCAGAGCTCTGTCACAGGTTTTTTGTTGGATGGCGGAAGTCTACTGGAACACTATCTCTACTTTGAAACAAGCAACCCCATCTCTGCGATTCTAATTCTCTTAAAAGAATCGATGGAAGAGTATTAGATAGATCCAATCATTAACATTTCAGGATAGAAGATTGAGATGAAATATCAACTTTATTTCTATTGTAGATGTATGCCAATGATGTCTTATTTTTATATTTTATGTTTTGTTATATTTATATAATAAACAGTCTAAAAACAAAATTGGAAGATAAATCCATTTATAACAGTAAAAAAAAAAAGAAAAAGAAACAAAACATAACAAAAGAAATGGAAGGCCAATATACTAAAACCTAGAAACATTCACTGAACAATACTGAAGAAGACCCAATACTGAAAAGACTTAGCACAGCAAGGCATTCTGCTTGAAGGGCTGAAGATGGAAAGAATGATGGCATTTGCCAAATGAAGCTATAAAGTCAGTGCAATGCTTATCAAATGCTACTGGATTTCTCTCTTTTCTCTTTTAGAATATTTTTTATTCCTTGAAAATTTTGTATATGCATACAATGTTTTTTTATCCACCCATCCCCAACACTCTATCTCCGACTCCCCCTGCATACTTCCCAATTCATTCTGCTCCCCTGCTTTATGTGCTTTTGATTCTTGTAAACCACTGATTCCAATTGATGCTGTCTGCTGGAATGTTGATCAATCTTGTTGTACAGGACTCGTGCAAATAACTGTACCTGCAGTGAGTTGATGAGGGTGATAACCATGTTATCTCTAGAGACAGCTTTTCTTTACACTCTTTCCATCCTCCAGCTCTTGTCTCATTTCCTTCTCTTCTTCTTCCACAGTCCCTGAGCCTATGGAGATTGACATAGACATGCCAATTAAAGATATGTACACAATTATTATGATCAGTAATTTTACCACTTATAGTCCTCTAGTTGAACTGATGCCCACTGCAGAAAACGCTTCTCTGGTCAAGACTGAGAGTAGCATGAACTCACAGGAAGTACATATAAATACAGCATGTCCATTTAGTAAACCACCAGTAAGAGGTTCTCTGATCTCCAGAGCCATGAGCTTTTGACCAGCTTTACAGAACCAGACAGAAATTCTTTCCTGAATAGAAAGTAGTTGGTTACCCTATATCATCCATGCCATTATTACATTGGATTTCTTACAGAAATTAATATACTGCTCAATTCATATGAAAGTGCAAGGGGCTCATAATAATTAAACATTCCTGAAAAAGCAACACTGTTAGAAGAATCTCATGTTCCCACTTCAAAGCAGCATATACATTCATAGTTGTCCAGATAGGTTGGCCTTTACATAAGGATATACACAGAGATCAATGTCATAGAATCTAGACTTCAAAAACAAGTGCTCACATAAATGTTCATTCAGCTGATATTTCACCAAGAATGCCAAAACATTTCAATGGAGAACCGATAGTCAGCAAGTGGTCCTCTTGGTAGACGGTCCACACCAAGAGTGAAGATGGGATACTGCTTTATAGACTCTACTAAGAGAACTGCAATGGACTGAAGGCCGAAACCAAGGAGATAAAACTACAAAAAACCCCAACAAAAGACATAAGTGTTCATTTCTATGATCTGGAATCTGGCAACAGTTTCTTAGATATGACATTGAAAGCATAAGCAATATAAGTAGATACATTTGATTTTTAGTTTTTAAAAGGTGCTTTAAAAGACAGTATTAGGAATGAAAACAAAACAAAAGGAAAAACAAACAAACAAACAAAAACAACCCTATCATTTACAACAATCATTTACAATGCCTGTTCAGTTTTGTGCCACATGAACTCTCATCGTCAGATTGAAATGTCTCTTCTCACCATTAACCCCACTCACAAGTCTCTTCAGCCACACTCTTAAGAAAAGAGCCTAAGGCAAGAGAAACAAAATGGTGGATTTTTTTTTTTTGGGGGGGGGGGTTGAGACAGGGTTTCTCTGTGTAGCCCTGGCTGTCCTGGAACTCACTCTGTAGACCAGGCTGTCCTCAAACTCAGAAATCCGCCTGCCTCTGCCTCTGCCTCTGCCTCCCGAGTGCTGGGAAAATGGTGGATCTTAAGTCTTATGAGGTCCTACTATCTAAAATATATAAAGAACTCTTTCAACTCACCAATCAAAACACAAATAACCTAATTAAAATATGCTAAAAATGGGACCAGATCATTCTCTAAGGAGTATGGGAAAATGCCCCATCAGGAGATGAAAAGGTGAGGCATGTTGGCTCATGCAGCTTCTGGGATCAAGGAGGTAGAAGCAGGGAAGCTTCACATTGAGAGCAGCTGGAGCTGTATAGCTATGCTTTTTTCTCAACAACAAAAAACAAACAAACAAAACCAAAAACGAAGAAAACAAACAAACAAACAAACAAACAAAAAACCATAAAAGAAGACTCATTTAATCATCAAAAGGAATAAAGCACACATTCCACAACATAGCCAGTAATTTGAAAGCATAATGCTAAGTGAAAGAAGCATTCACAAAAAAATCATCTGCTCTTATTTGAAATGCCCAGAATAAGCAAACCCATAGATAGGGACAGAGGTCAGTGAGTCCTATGTGGAGGACCCAATAGGGAAGACTGCTAATGAGTACAAAAATGTGGGAAGCGACAAAAATTTTCCTAGACACAGGCAATGATTTCAAAACAGAAAACGTCTTAAAATACACCCAACCCATTGAACACACATGTTAAAAGTGAATTGCATGGTACATAAGTATTGCTCTTTACATAACTATATGTAATTTATCATTATAAAAGCTTATATAGACTTAATCATTGTAAAAGACTAAATGTAGTTAATCATTATAAAAGACAGTATGCAGTTAGTCATTAAATTGCACTGATCATTTACAACGCCTGTTCAGTTTTGTGCCACATGAACTCTCATCGTCAGACTGAAATGTCTCTTCTCACCATTAACCTCACTCACAAGTCTCTTCAGCCACACTCTTAAGAAAACAGCTTAATGTCAGAGATCCCTCAGCACCTAAGGGACCCCAGCCAGCTACTCTCTTGAGTCAGGCACTCTGTCTGATGTCCAGCCTATTGAATGAGAGCCTATTCTAAGAGTACCCCTTGCTCATAAGTGCAGGGTTCTCATGACCACCTGCCTGTACTCTGAAAACCAGAGGGTAGAGGGGCACTGATTGGTGCTGGCTGTTCCTCTCTGTCCCAGGCCTATATGTCTGACTGTAAGATCTGCACATGAATGTACTTTCAGGACACTGAGATGGGCTGTGCACACAAAATCCCATACAGTGGCTGAAGCAGGCCTTGGGAAAATGGATATGATTCAAAAAACACCAACCCAAAGCTTCCCAAAGCCCTAGGCCTGCCCTCTTCAGACAAAAACCCTACCCAGGCAAGAGACTGGCTTTGGAAATTAGTTCAACTGGACAAATGTGAAAATATTCACATTCAGTGCAGACTCCCTATGAACCACTCAGAGGGAGGCCGCCTTGTAGGGAATGGATGGTGATTGCTGGAGTGTGTTGAGATGGCTTCTAGGTCTTCCTGGTTCCCAGAGCAGCAGCAGCCTGAGACTGAGAATCTCTTTATTCTCTACACCACCAGATATCATGGGGTCACTATTCATGATGTCAGACAAGCATCTGAAGACATACTTGCCTCTTAAACACATAGGTGTGTTCTAGAATCTCCTTTCAGGTTCTTCACAACCCTAGCACCAGTGTTATATGTCAGTAGTTATATTTGTTGGGAATGGCATGTTCTATGTCTAAGAGCAAAGTGTATTCCTCAAGCTAGCTTTGTCATTGTTCTAATGATAAACAGCTGTGTGCCTTTATTAAACCATTTGTTTGTACAGACAAGTAATGATATATTTTTTTTTCTAACTGCAGCATTTACCTGTTGAGTTTGCATGTGTTGACATAGATATGTACAGACACAAGAAAGGTTGCAGAACACGAACTGTCAAGGGCACCATCCTTTAGTCGCTGCATGGTACTTTATTTTGTGAATCTTTAAGAGTTTTGTTAACCAGTTTTTACTACCTAGTGTTTCACTGTTTATAAGACTTTTATTTTACAAGCAATTGAAAAGAGCCCATTTATATTACACTCCATTATTTTTCATATATTGCTAAATTAAAGAAAAATTTAAAGAAAAGCACAGTATAAAAGATTTTGCTAAATTTCAATGGTTTTCTTCATTAAATTTGTATACATGTCTCCCTAAAAGTCTTTCCATTTTTACATATTGCAGTCAATACTACAGAATATTTTGTTTTAATATGATGTTTTTGGTTTTATGTGTAAAACCAAATTCTGCATATCTTTTGTTTCACATTAACAATCATACAGGACATCTGAGGTATCCTTTTCTTTCTGATTTGTCCTTCTGTGCCCTGTCTCCTCTTCCTCTCCCTTGGCCATTTCTAAACTGGGGCATCACATCGGCCTCTGCAGTGCTCCGAATAAGCACTCCATTCTAGTGTCACCAGCCCTGCTTTGGGCTGAGGTCACCTGCCCTTAAATTTTCCAGGGACTTCATATTTTCCTTATTGTTTGTTTTAACCTTATCTGTCCCATTTTGTTTGCTTTTGACTACAGGTTTATATATTTGTGTGAATATGTGTGAATACACACACATATTTGATTTTCCTCAATAGCTAAATCTTTCCATTTTTATAAGGCTAACCTATAACGTAGAATTACTCCTATTTCCCAGAGATCTTTTACTTATTCATTTTTTTAAATTTCATTTGGGGCTCTGTGTGTGTGTTTGTGTGTGTTGAAGCTGGTATAGTACAGGTCTAGAGTTACTTTTCACATATACTATAAGAAAAAATTAGGGTGGTTTTACCATAGAGTGCCCTTGGGACCATACAAAACCCATACTGTTCTCAGGAGTGGGGGCAGTGAGTTCACTTATGGTTTCTCAGAGATAATAAACAGCACTTTCGTGAAACAACCCCCAGTGCAGTTAGAATTCAAGATCTTTATGCAGAAGAACCTGCCCTTCCAGCCTGTCCTAGGCAGGACGGTGCCTCTCAAGCATGTCAGAGAGAAGCACTTGAGTTTCACACACTGGAAAATTGTCGCAATAAACTGACTTATGTTCCAGCAAGATTCTTCCCCACCATCTGCTTGAAAATCATCACATACAAATATGCAGAGCACTCCTCTCGAGACTCAGCAAAGCCATCCCGCCACTTGGAAAAGCTTTCACAAGTACCAAGTGACCGGTACACCAAAGGCAGCTCCTTGGTGGTGCTTGTCCTTGTGACATTCACAGAAGGATCCCTGTGCCAACCCCTGCCCCTGGACAGTCCCCACCTATAAGTCTTATCTGCTGTTACAAAATTTCGTTTTCACTTTGTTTTGAAGCCCATCTTAAAGTGCATACTGAGTTCATATATATCCTGGGTATGTTTTCTGGTAACTTCTTTCTGCTCACTTCATCTGTTTGTGTTTTCATGATGGTTTTACTTAATTAATTCTACAGTTTGTACAATCCATAGTGAAGTACACTCTTTGCCATCGTTCATGGTTCTTTTCTCCAGAAAGGTTATGGTTGTTCGATTTATTTTTCACAGTGACTTTACAAGTCCTAAATCTACCTCCTTCTATCTCACTACATCTCACTCACAACAGGCACACAAGCAGGCCAGTCCTGGGGGAATTTCATTGGGATTAAGTTCAGCATCAAAAAATACTTTGGGACACACACACACACACACACACACACACACAATATTGAGTCTTTCCAAAAACATGGTGTCACTCTCCACTTATTCAAATTGTTTTTTATGTCTCTTATTAGGTTTTTATAGTTTTCTTCATGTATTTTTCCCTTTTAATTTCTTGGCAACTATTCTTCAGTATTTTATGGGATGTTTTTGCAATTGTCAGTAGAATCCTATATCCACTTTATTATCAAAATGATCGTCATGGGTGTATAAGAAAGCAATATATTTATTTGTTTCAAACTGTATATGTCACTGAAATCTTACCTGAATACTTGGAGGAATGCTTTCAATGTTTTTCAGTTCCTGATATAAATCACTATTGTTTTTGACAAACACATCCCACATATGCCACTGTCTTACCTTTCTTCTGCTGTTCTTTTATTGGCATCGGTTAACAACATGCAGAGAAAGCAGGAGTGTCCTCGAGCTCCCTGCTTCTCTGGAACCAGTGTACCCTAAGCAACCGACTAGACTCTTTCCTCTGTAGCTTCTTCCTTCTTCTTCACACCGGAGGGACCAAGCACTGTCTGGCTGTAAAACTTACAGCTGTGAGAGTCTAGTTGGACCAGGAGGATACAAGTGTCCTCTCTGCTGAGAGTGGAGGTCGTGGAGGATCAGCAAGAGGCCGCCTCATTCCTTAAGACCATCAGAGCTTAAGATCACCTTCCCATCCTCCACCTACCATAGTAAGCTAAGGGAACTGGGCAGGCACCTCCTTATTCTATGGTGGAGATAAAGAAGAAGCAGGTGATTCTTGTGTTTACTGAGAATCCCTTCATGTTGTACTTTGGTCACTGTTGGCTATGTGGTTCCATTAACTATTCTCCCGGTAGCCACAAGTGTATAAAACGTCTGTGCTACACTTAATACTAGGCTCTAAGAAGGCTTGGCTCAAAGTCATGTTCCCAGGGTCCTCTTCAGCTGCCATCCTGAGGTGTGCCTGGGTTGGGATACCTGCCTTGCAAATGGCAGAGAAAAGCAAGGTTATTGACTTAACATGCTGACCTAAACCCAACAAAATGGTTTTAAATTTAGCAAGCAGGTGGGGGAATGTGGCTTAGGACAGGATCTGGAGTATCAAAGCAGGGACCAGGATGGGGAGCTAGTGGTCAAAGTGGATATCAGGTAGGGCTCTCAGCAGACGACTTGCTCATGTGCCTTTATACAAAGTGGCTATCATCCTGGAAAGGTGCTGCAGTGGCCTTTCTAGGCTCCTTCCTACCTGCGTCTGACCTAGAAAGGTTGAAGAAGCCTTTGCCTTGCAGTCTAACCTCAGCCACTCTCATATGTCACAGACCAACTGCTTTTCAGTTTGGGATTTCTGGTCCTCCAGCAGTTGGATGGTTTCCACTGAGACCTTAGAAATTCCACAAATAAATCCAGACTGAGTTCTGAATACTAGTTTTTTTTTTTGGGGGGGGGGGGTTACCTCTCAAATTCTCTTGAAAACCTATGTAGCAGAGTGCTAGGTAAGAGTCAGGAAGTAAGGAGCATCTTGGCCTTTTACCCTTGGAAATTCATTGTAGGCAACACCTCAGAGTCACATTCCTCTGCCTTCTCTGTCCCACACTGGCTTGTTCTCTTAAGTAATCATGGCCAAGGACCTGGAGCAAAATTAAAGCTGTTCCTTTTAGAGCAATGGTTCCCGTTTGAATCACTTTTAAACACATCACTCTGCCTCTAATTTAAAATGAATAATAGGTATAGAGCCGACCACAAAGGATTCTTAGCCTCATAAGACAACACGCATCAGGAAGGTTGCTCTGGAATCACTAAACAGAGGCACCAGAGATCGGCCAAGGTGGGTAACTGCGTTTTCAGCATGGGTATCTTTTGGTATTCAAATAAGAAAAGCGAATTTTCTCCGATGCCCCCCTTGAGCTTTTGGGTTTGCACTAATGGAAAGCAAAGCACACTTGGACAATGAGGGCCACAGGTGTGAAACGTTCAGGGAGTTTCAAGATTTAATGTGGATTAATCTTGTACTATATGTGTGAGGATACACGCACACATACACACACACACTCACATCATATATATACATATATATGTATATATAAAAATCTCTCGTTGTCACTTGTATCCTCTTGTTTCATTTCTTCATTTCTGTTTTAGTAACAGTTCAGAATAGAATCCCCGACTTTTGCCATTAAATATAAAAAAACTTCATTGCATGCAATGAAGAAGATCTTGGAAGAAAAAAAGCCTAAAATTTTCTATTTTTAATCAAACAGAAAGCTACTGACCCTTATAAACAGTTATCCTTATAAACAGTTTTATCATCTCTCTCTCCCTCTGTATGTGTGTGTGTGTGTGTGTGTGTGTGTGTGTGTGTGTGTTTGTGTGTGTGTGTGTGTGTGTGTCTCCATGGGCAGCGATGCAGTAAATACAAGGACATACATATTCATGGATACAAGGAACAGCAAGTCAGCTGGACCAGGACAGAGGTAGGTAGATAGAAGGAGGATGACTTAACATCTATGTGCATTTCTAGAAGCTTCTGGTCTTAGAAAAGAGGGCACCCACAGTGGCTAGGGCTGGAACCACCAGGATGCTGTCAATTGGCTCCCATCTGCAGCCTGGCCTGCTCCAGCCCACTTCCTTGTTTTTGCACAAACATCAGGGTATGTGTTTGTGTATGTTTTTTTTTTTTTATTTCTAGGAAGAAGCCGGAGGCAGTGGGCAAAGTTGCCCAGGGCTGAGCTGTCGTCTCTGCTGGGCTTTCAAAAATTCTTGTCAGTTGGCTACTGACTTCCTAATGCACACTCTTCTAATTCTTAATTAGAGCGACATAGCTAATTAATAAGTTTTTTCCAATTATAAATTAACTTAGGATCAGAACTCCGGCTTTGCATGTAATTTCCTATAATCGCTAAAGCTACTGCAGAAACATGCCTCCTGCCAACCGTAACTTTTTTATTTAACACAGACAGACAAGTTCTCACTGGGTTTACATTTTACAGCAAATTATCTCTGTTGGGATTTATGAAGAGAAATTAAAAAAAATATATCAGAAGTCCCCCCCCCTCCTTCTTCTATGTTCCCTTTCTTGTCTTCTCCCCGCCCACTACCAAATGGCATCCTAAAAGACTCATTTCTCTTGGAGATTTAAAAGAGAACCTGCCTGAGTATTTTCATGGTATTGCAGGGGTAGGTAAGTCAGAGCAGGTGATAATTCGTTTTTGTTCATAAGTGTTTCCACCTTTTCATGGTTTCTGCAAAAAATGATTTGGGAGGTGCTGGCATGCTGTTCGTTTATGGAATCTTAACTGAAGAGACACTTATCTCTTTAGTAATGAAGGAGCGTAATTAAAGGTGGGCGAGCAGACCGGGCGCCAGCGCTGGCACCATGTCACATCCTTGGCTGCCACAATTCCTTCGTGGTTTATCAAAGACTACCCCTTTAATATGGAGATTACACTTATGTACTTGTCTGAACTTGAAAGGCATTTTCCTAATTTACTTATTAATGAGATGTAAATCTATTTGTGTGGCACGTCACAAGCCTCCCCCCACCCCCAAATCACTGCTACTACTTAACCGGTGATAAACCCTATGATTTAAATGAAAAATAATACACTTAGCTTTCCACACTCATTCTGTTAAAAATTGATATAGTCTATGTTAAATTTATTAATATTGCTTGCTGTCATTCAGTTTGCAGCTCCTGCTGAAATACGACTTGACAGCGGCCGCATTAAAGATGTATGCCATTGTATTCAACAAAGATTAATGAAGCCCGGTAAAAATAGCTGTAAAAGAGAAAGTGATCCGAATGTAAAATCAGTGAATTAAATGAGGCCGCGCATACCATTTGTTAATATGCATGAGGAGGGAGGCAGCGAATGAAACTGTCTCTATGCAAAGTTCATTTGAGAATGTTTCAATATTGTCTGGATATCTCCCAACTATTGATGAAGCCTAATGGAGCCAGGTTTCCACACAGATGGGGTGTCCCCAGTCAGGGCCACAGTAGGCAGTATGAGACCTAGCATGGTAGCCTGTGGTCTTCTGGAATTTTTGTCTTTGGTACATCCTTTCCTATGGCACTTTGCAGGACCAACTCCTGTCTCCATGGGAAAAAAAAAAAAAAAAAAAAAAAAACTTAGAATCTTTCTTCCTGGATTTAGGCTACAAGTTCAACTGCTGGTGATGTCCAGTCTGTGCTGAACTAGAGTGGTAACACCAACCTCAGAACCTTTCTAAGTCTCAATACTTACCTTCCCAAATGATGAGAGAGTTTAGCACTCCGTGTTCAAAGTACTTACTTGGGCATTCGTGAGATGAAAGACGGACACGAGGCTGCATTATTTCTGTGTCTTATAAAGAGTCTCCATTCAGGGATGTCACCTTCCTGCGACATGCTCAACCTCCTCTGCGTGATGAACCTGTTTCTGCCGGCACCCTAGTGTTGAGTGATTGGGTGGCACACTCTTTGGAGGGGCTGATTGATTTCCACAGGTCTCATTATAAAATACCGCTGGTGTCATACCCTGCCAGGTTAAGACTTGCAAATAAATTAGTGGTGACAGAAAACGGTATGCAGTAATCATAATATAAACCCGGCATGTTTATCAATCCAGACGGCGTTTTGATAGGTCGAAGCCATTGAGGAGAGGCATATCTCCCCACGGCTTGCCTACACAGAGGTCAAAGGCTGTCCAGAAGCGGTTATCTGGAGGTGCTTTGTTTTGTGTTGGGGTTTTCTCTGGCATGGGGGGAGGGGCAGTGTTGTTTGTTGTTTGCACACATGTCAGTTTTCATTCCAACAGTGCAGAGTATGGCAGTATTTGCTGTTGTCACCTGCCTGCCAGCTGAGAGGTGGTGGGGGGTTGGGTGCATGCAGATTGAGGGTGACATCCCCTAGAAAGTGCCGCCTAGAGCACAGAATTTCCCAAAAGGGCAAATACAGGTGTTCTTGCTCAGAACAGTTTAGAGCAATTGCTGTTCAGCTGCTCAGCAAATGTCAGCCATCCTCAAAAGATATTGAAAACCCCACTTCTCCCCAGGCTGTGGCAAGAGTGTGGGATGTGAAGGCTGGGGTAGGGGTGAGATGGGGGTGCTCGCCCCAACAAAGGTTTCAAGGAAATGGACATGGAAGTGTCTCCTTCTGGGGTGATGTCATACCAGGCCAATCCGGTCACTCTTGTAAGGTGACCTGAAGTGAGGATGGCTGTATCTTTGAATCAAAGCCCTAAGGGACAGGCTAGGGGGATGACTCTGCAGTAAAGACCTAGCTTTGCCAGCACAAAGACCTTAGTTTGAGCCTCAGAATGCACATAAAAAGGCTTGGCATAATGGTGTTGTCGTGTAATACCAGTGCTGAGAGGCATGGACAAGAGGATCCCTGGGCCAGCCCAGTCTACTTGATTAGCTCTAGGTCAATGAAAGACCTGGTCTCCAAATGCACATGAGACCTGAAGAATGACACAGGATGCTGACCTCTGCACGCATGTACATACAACACTCACACAAAATATTGTATAGAAGCCCTAAAGGGAAATGACTTATTTAATTTAATTTATTTATTTTTGTTCATATCAAGTCCTTGGACTTCATACACCCATTGAACCAAGACTGAAGAACCTCAGAGTCACTGCTGCTTCGCATTGTACGTCCAGTCAGTGAGCTTCTGCTTCAAAACCTATTCCCCTCTTCCATTGTGCAGTGCCCTGATTTGAGGGACACATTAAGTGTCCCTCACTCTGTGCACTGTGGCATCAGGGCCAAAGACCTTCACTGGAGACACAAAGACAGGTGTCTGACACTTCCTAAGCAATAGGACGTTGAATCATGGATCCCGAGGCTGCTGGGATCTTAAGTCACTTCAATCTCTTCCCTTACTTCTTCACCACAAACCCCAACTGGCTTGACTTTTTGACTTGGAGCCATGTTCTAGGACAACAAAGAGTGTCATGTGGAGAGGGAAGCAGCAAAGTTCAGTTCAGTTGTCCAGTTTTTCCAAATCCAACAAATGGAGGTAGGAAGATGTTTCCTCTCAAGTTGTAGAGAATACTGTTTAAAGAGCTAGCCTCATTTGGATCCAAATTACACATACACACCCCAAAGGGGTTGAAAGGCAGGTATGATGATTTTAGGGTGTACAAGTATCTCTATTGCAATGCTTTAAAATTTTCTTTGCCTGTTTTACTGGGAAATTGCCCAAATAGAAAAGTCCTAGGCTCCTTCATTCCACCAAAGGCAGAGTATTGAAATATGCACACATGTGACAGCCAGCCCCCTACTCCCCACAAAATGCCCAAGTCATTTTGAAGATAATACACCTGCCACGAGTATATCATGAGTCTCCGGACCTCTTGTGACCAAGGGATGATGCCTTGGGGTAACTCTGCCTTAGTCCCACAAATGTCAATGACAACATAGGCTCCACTCACCATCTTTTAAGATGTGGCCTCATACTTGAAGGTCATCAGCTGGACAGTGGTTACAGCTTGTGATCACTTTCTACAAAGCCCATTTCAGTTATAAAGAGACTGTCCCAAAACAGAAACACCTTCAGGAATGCAACCAAGCTAATGTGGTAATTTTAGACCAAGTACCATTTGCCAATACTCAAGGTCTTCATCAAGTAAGTTTTCTGGGAGAGAACCAAGATGGAAATGTCATCTTCCACTGGACTAAGCAGGTGTTAGGGTCAAGAAGAACTGAGGGTGAGTCCAAGGTTATCCTCTATATGCCCTAAGAATTAAAAAACAAAACAAAACAAAACAAAACAAAACAAAACAAACAAACAAAAACAATTGGAAGTTTGCCTTGACTGCTTGCTAGACTTTGGTGTTACTTTTCAGAGAAAACATCAAAAAATTACATGAACACTCAGCTGTTGTTCATGTAACTAATGCATTTATGACATGCAGATTATCTTAATGAATTCAAAACCAACATAAGAGTTGACCCTGTTTCAGTACTAAAAGTCCTACACTTGGAAAGGGGACACCAGTAAGAGTTTATCATCTAGCACCTCAGAAGGACCTGTTTTTGCACCATCCGTGCGGCTTTGTGGTTAGGACATTAATTAATGACCAAACAGAGACAGGTCTGTGTGCCTGGCAGATGGTAAGTCAGCCCAGGAGAACATTACATCTGAATTGCAAAGAAGGCTGGCAGTGCCCTCTCTCACACAGTGCCCAGGGCTGCCAGCCTGCCCCGAAAGAGTG
Organism: Mus minutoides; assembly: GCA_902729485.2. Lineage (NCBI taxonomy): Eukaryota > Metazoa > Chordata > Mammalia > Rodentia > Muridae > Mus > Mus minutoides. The sequence continues at coordinate 481,896 of LR749674.1, read as the reverse complement.
ACCACAGTCCCTCTGGCTTATTTCAAGTGGGATGGGATCCTGTGGACTGTCACTTTTGAACTTAAGGGCCCCAGAACTTTCCATTAGAGTATAGGAGGGAGAACAGGTCAGTAGCTTACTCCAGGTACCATGTCACCTGCTCTCATTTCTCATCTCTGTTTAATTTTAAAACCTTGAGAACTGAAAGTTACAGTTGGCTTGTAACAATGTGGTTGGCTTCCCAATGCTAAGCTCTTGGGCATCGTTGCTAATAAGGTCAAGAAAACACAGATAGGACAAGGATTCAAAATACAAAGGACCCCCCCCCATGAGGCTTTTGAGCCTTTTGAACATCCTCCATAGTGCCACACATCCAACAAGTTTCTGCCAAGAATACGGACCAGGTTGCCAGATGCGGGGCTTGTGATCCTTCTTGTCCTGGAATATGACCATCTGGACAATGGGCTGTGTTGAGGTGACAAGCCATCATGTTTCTCAGCTAATGCTTCAGGGACAGCTGAATAGTGGCCAGTATCTGCAGAATGTTTGGATCCTTGGGAACAGGTAGAATAAACAGACTCTAACAAACACCATGCAATCAGAAGAACAAGGGCCAATTGAGACAGAAACTTCCCTTTACTCCCAAACAGAGAATACATTTGTCACCACACTTATAAGTAACTATCCTTCTTACTCTTTTAATGATTTATTGTGATAATTAGAAACCTGGCAACATACACACTGGATTGCCACCTGCAAAGATAGGGGAATCCAGGTCTGCTTATGAATAAATAGTTCAGGGAGCTCAGGAGAAAATCGTTAATTGGATGATGCAAAAAGTGACAGACATGCCTCGGTGTTTGGGATTCCTAAGTCTTAGCTTTTTGCTAGTTTTATGCTTTTTCTCTTCTTTCCGAGTTATAGCCTTACTTCCTGGTTATACTTCTGTGCTTGTTTCCAAATCTTTACACAGCTCATATTTGAGAAACTATAACAATGAAAATGTTTTAAAACAATCAGAAGCAGGAAAGATAGGCATTGTTTTAAGCCCAACGCAACATTTTAAAGGAGAAAAGAAAGAGAGGTGGAGATGGAAGGCAAGAATGAGGAAGGAAGGAAGGAAGGAAGGAAGGAAGGAAGGAAGTGGAGGGGAGAGGAGGGAAAGGAAGGGAGAGGAGGGGGAAAGAAAGAGGGGTCTAGAGATGACTGGAAGATCTAACGGCAGAACTCTTGAGCATGGCTGCTAGAATGGGTCACTAGCTGACTGCCTATCAGATTGCTTTTTTCTTCTTTCTGAAGATTATTACTTCAGTGACAAATATGTCTCAGAATGATGTTCTCTGCAGATTATAGTCACTGCTTATAGAAGCTGTGCCTTTGTTTACAGAAAGGCCTTCCCCACACTGGACCTCTTTTCTCCTTTGGAACCATTTCGCATCTCACTGTTACATCCAAGCTTGCTATTGCTGATGGAGTAATTACATCTGGGGCTCAAAAACAAAGTAAAAGTTTCCAATCGGCACCACTGCACCTAGAGCGGTATCTACCAGTGCTAACCTAGTGAGCATTTAATTTAATAATGCAGAGACAACAGGGTTGCCTCCTGTAAATCTAGGCTGAAATGGCTGCCTCTGGCTGACCAGTTGAGCTATTCCATATTTCTGTCTTCACATAATTGTGACACCCATTTAGGTAGGGAAAAGCATCATTTTATCTTAATTCCAATACCGGACCTTCATCAGATTCTGGAACTGAGGTCCATCTATGTAAGTTAGCTTCCTGCAATGGATAGTTTTAATTATCAAATTGACATAAGCTAGAAACACTTGAGAAGAGTGTCTCAAGGAGGGATTTTCTACATTGGTTTGGTCTGTGGCCCCGTCTATGGAGTATTGTCTTAATTAAGTTCATTGATGTGATAAGACTTAGCCTACTCTGGGTGGCACTATTCCCTACACAGGGAGTCCTGAACTGTATAAAAGTAGGCAAAAAATAAAGCTGATTGCAATATATATATATATATATATATATATATATATATATATATATATATATGTGTGTGTGTGTGTGTGTGTGTGTGTGTGTGTGTGTGTGTGTGTGATGTCATTATTTGCTTTGGGCCTCTGCCATTGTGACTTCTCTGCTATGATGGATTATAGAAGTATAAGCTAAATAAACCTGTTTCTTCTAAGTTGTTCTTTTCTCAAGGTATTTTATCACAACAGTGAGAATGAAAATAGATCACTTTACAATTCTAAAAAGACTCAATGGCAAAACTGGTGTCCTCATCTGCATTCAGATCATTTCTTTTATCTCTGGTGGCTGAAAAGTATAAGGGGGTAGGCTATTATAAATTCTAACTCAGTTGGATTGCTGATATAGTTTCATTAAATATAAGCAATGTTTGTTGAACAGATACAGGGCATTTTATTTCATCTATGCCATCTCTTTAGTCTCAAAATAGCCACCACAGTGCTAATCTCAGTTCCATGGCATGTCAAAGTTTTCTGTTAGAAATATTTAGTTACTTAAAATGTTCTGGCAATCACACTTTTCGCCTTTCTCTCCAAATTTCTTTTAAAATATGAAAATAACGTAAACTGATCCAGTAACTCTGGAAAGAGCATAAGGTAAAGCTATTTGTTAGAAAATAAGTAGCCTGGTGTGGTGGCGCACGCCTTTAATCCCAGCACTCGGGAGGCAGAGGCAGGCGGATTTCTGAGTTCAAGGTCAGCCTGGTCTACAAAGTGAGTTCCAGGACAGCCAGGGCTATACACAGAAACCCTGTCTTGAAAAACCAAAAAAAAAAAAAAAAAAAAAAATGGGGGCTGGTGAGATGGCTCAGCGGGTAATTGCTCTTCCAATGATGATAAGTTCAAATCCCAGCAACCACATGGTGGCTCACAACCATCCGTAACGAGATCTGGCTCCCTCTTCTGGAGTATCTGAGGACAGTGTACTTACATATAATAAAATAAAATAAATCTTTAAAAAAAAGTGACAGGTAATTTCGTGGAGGAGACAAGTCACAGTGTAGATGACATTTAGTACAGGTGCGAATCTTTCTTGGTACAAGTTCGGAATAAATGACAAAGCATGCCTACCATGACATTCTGGCGACACGCAGTAGTGAAGAGAGCCAGAGCAGGCAGAAGACAATCCTCAATTCTCAATTCCCTAGTCTCAGGGACACCATTAGATTCCACCTTCCTGCCTGATGCAGAATGAGCCCTCAGTCAATGCTTCATGAACAAATAAACACTGGTCACACGTTCGAATCTACAGTGCTCTGCTACAAGCTCCCTGACCTCACCTGCCTGATGTCCTAGCCTTCTCTCTAGCACCTCCTAGGTGCCGAGAAATCATGATTGTACTGGCAGTGGCCTACACACCTTGTACTGAAACACTCATATCCAGCAACTGAGTGGTTTCTACTGGAATATCTCTTACCCAACAATAATTTCTTATCCCGTGGATTTGAAAGCTACCCACTGCAAAATGTAGCCCATAATCTGCCTCTGGCAGTGAAGGAAAGCCAATGGGATTCCCAACCTGACTTCTTGCCAACAGTGAACTTGCCCTCTCTGGGCAGAAGTCTTGTCTGTTGCTTGATTAGAACCACGCTCTCTACCTCTGACTTTGCAAGCAGCTACACACCAGTTACCACTTGTAAACAAGAAGTGGCAAGACCCTTGTCTACATTTGTACTTAGAGTAGAAGTGTGTCACTTTTATGTCACACACCACTGCTGAGGAAAAGGCCAGAACTCTCTCCCTTCCCAAGGGAATCCAAATTCACTCCAAGAGTTTAGATGAAAGGGAAACTGACTGCATATACACCAGGAATTTTCTTCAAGAAAATTCTGTTTCCTGAAGACTGGAGTGACGGCAATCCTGTCTTATGAACGTGCTTTGAGTTTACAAGGCTCTGTCCTGTTACTGCTGGATCACTCCTCAGGAGGGTACAGCTCACACCTTCCATGGCTGAGAATGCTGAGCCTCAGAGATGCTCAGGGGTAGGTCTGAAGTCATGCAGCCAGGATGAGCAGGACTAGAAACCAAGCTGGTACTCCTTGCCAGACTTCTACAGCAGGATGGAGCAAGGGAAGGAAGGTATTCTATTCCTTGATTGACAACAGCATCTCTCTCCTGAGAGAAATGGATACTTGGCAATAGAGCCCTAGGATGCCCCCAGAAAGAGCACATTCAACCCATCCATTTGTGTTCTTAGGCACTTCCATTCTCCTTAGAATCCTTCCCAGGAGAGGGAACTTCTGGGGTGTTAGGGGCTCATCAGGTACCTATAAGTCTCTTCCAGGACACAAAGGATGTCTCTTGACCCTGTCCAAGCACTCTTGGTCTGTCTCGGATCTCACTTCTATTGTAGAAGGCTCATAAAAATGTTTTCAGAAAGAGAGTGAAAACCAACAGGAACTCTTCCACCAAGAGCAACAAATGCACAAGGAAATTCTCATTTCCACACTGAGTCAAGATTTTGTAGAAGAGGAGAGCACTGCTGAGCTAATTGTGTGAGAGGAGACCAGCTCTGAAATGACTCAATCATGAACTTTCAAGGAGCAGGTGGGCACCACCGATTCATAGCCTCCTATTTTCCATTAAAAAACACTCAGCTCTCTCAGGTCACAAAAGGAGTGAATTTAATGGTCCAAGTTTGTTCTCTGAGGTGAACACAGTAGTTATTCAAGTCCAACCAATTGGCTGATTTTTGTTGATAATCTACTTAAAGGAATTCTCTTCCAGAGGAGGACAGATCCACCGAAGACTTAGGACAGCAGAGCAGTCAACCCTGTCACACATGGTTCTTCCCATCAGAACGATGCTGAGGCACCTGAAGAATGAATGCCTCCTTGCTCTACATTAAAAGGAGCTTATCCTGGGGGGCTTACCCACCACTGCATCTGCCACGGGTCTTTGCTTAAAGACTTACAGCAAAGCACTTACAGTTCCCACCCGTGGCATTTGCAGCTCAGTGTAATTTATTGAATATCGTCCAAAGAGCAAACACAGGGTTTATCTGGTGGCTTTTTAGTTTTGTGGTAAATGTTTGCCGTGTACCAAGAATAGAAAGAAAGGGTGAGATTGTGACATGAAGAGAGGGTGAAGGAGAGGGAGAGGGGCAGAGATGTAAGATACAGAAAGAGGGGCAGGAGAGAGCTGAGCTCCCAGGGCTTGGGAGATACCAGGCACATGCTTCTGCCTCCCATCCGGGCTCAGCCCCCTCTGCTTAGCAATGTTCTGGATAGGTAAATGCATGCTTGCTGGCTTGCCTCTGAAGCCTAATCCTTCCTCCCTTGTTGGGCTCCCCAAAGAAGTAACTCAGAGAAAGACCCCCAGGAAGTGTCTGCTCCTATGATTCATAGATAGACCAGAGATTTGTGTGTGAAGGGATGTAGCAACAGTATAGGGGCAGTATCTGAGACAACCTTGATTTATAAATGAAAATCATCATTTGATAAAGTTGTAATCTCTAGATGGGCTGAGTCAGCAGGCATCTGGGAAAAGCAAAATAAAACTATAATGACATGCTGTTACCTAGGGACCAGGATGGCTAGCATAAACTAGTAGTGATGACACTAAGTGCTAGACAGATGTCCAGCAAACAAATCACTCATCTTCATGGGTGGGGATGCAAAACTACATAGCCACTCAGTTAAATAGTGTCAGTGTTTCTTCAAAACCAAATGTGCAATTGCTTTAACGCCCAACAACTCCACTAATGGATGTCCTGTGACGAGTGACAGGTTAAACAAAGTGAGGTGTGAAGAATACTATCCAGTAATAAAAGGGAATAAACTATTGACACAGGAAAACATTTGGATAGATCTCAAGGAACTTGTGCTAAGTGAGAGGAAAAAAGTTACTTCTGCGTGGCTTCATTTTTATAATATTCTATAAAGAATAAAGCTATAGAAATGAAGAGAGGGAAGGTTGATAGGGGTTAGAGATGAGTGGTGATTACAGAAAGGAGTCCAGAACCTTTCTGAAGTATCACTGTGGTAGTGGTCAAGTAAATTTACACCTCTAGCATGAATGCTTAGACATCAGATGCACAGGAGATACAGAATTTCATGGGTATCAGATGAAGGGGAAAAAAAGGCTTTTGAAGATGCTCTAGTCTTCAAAGAGAAAAGGGATAAAAACTCCATTGCAGAAAGTGCCTTCCATGGAGCAGGAGAAAAGAGACATCAATGAGAGTCCTTGTGGGAAGACTTCTGTGCCTTCATGTGCATCATTTTGACTTTCAGGGTATGGTGCCACTACTCATTGTTGGAGCACTTACCCAGCATGCATAAGACCCTGGATTTTATTACAGCACTGTAAAATATAATAAGTTTCTTTGTTTTTTTGTTTTCCAAGCCTGAAGATGCAGTTCAGTCTTATAATAGCCTAGCATATATGGGGCCCTGGGAACTATCCCTAGCACCACAAAGTAATAAATTAATGACTAAACTCATATTATTCTCTCTTTCTTTGTGGTCACTTCTCTTTGTTCAAGCTGTTGGTGGAGACCTCAGGTTTTGCTTCTTCTTGGAGTCTCCTTTTTATAGGGTTCCTGTCAGTTGCAGAAAAATGGATAGGACTGGAGATCACCATGTTAAGTGAAAAGGGCAAGCTCAGAAAGGCAGGGACCATGTGTTTTTTTCAATAACATTTGTGGTGTAGACATGAAAGTAGAAGGGATGATGTTTGGAAAGAGGAAGATGTCGGCAGGAAGGAGCAGGGACAGGGGAAAGTCATGGGAGGATGACCATGATCAAAATACATTAAATACATGTATCAAAATATCACAGTGAAGCATATTATCTTTTAAAATCAATATATAGTAATAAGCTATAACTTCCCTAGGGAAAAAAATATATTCAGGCCTATGCCTGAGGAAGACATGGGTAAAGACTTACCTTCATTAAGGAGAGATATGAGAAAAAGATCACATGAGATCCTTGAACATAGTTATGTCATTGCCTATGAGTCCACCTTTAACTATAACCAACATGAATGTGAATGTGAAGGAAGGAGAGGGAAAAAGATATATTGAGGGAAAGAGAGAAAGAGGAACAGGAGGAAGAAGATGGGAAAGGAGGGAGGGGAAGGGACAAAAGAGAAGGGAAAGGAAGAGAAGGAGTAGAGTGTATTAAGGTTAAGCTATGAGATGCCTGGCTCTGTTGTCTAGAATAAAGCATGTATACCGGGGTCTCTTTATTTATGATATAGCAGTGACCTTATTTAATAAGTTTGTCTGGTTACTGTTTAATAATTATCAAAAAGCATTTGTACAATCACTAAAATGGCTCATTTATAACCAGTGTATATTTGCTTGGTCAGCAGTACAGGCAACTGTCCCAGCTCCAATGCCCTCTGCCACCCTCCAATGCCCTCTGCCACCCTCCAATGCTCACTGCCACCCATGCTTCATGGCCAATATGAGTTCAGGGGCAAATATGTTCCATTTGGTGGTAGAGATCTGAAAATGTTCAAGTTAAAGAGAACAAAATTCTTGGTGCTGACTGTAACCACTTGTGTCTTAAATGAATCTCAAGAAGAGTAAACTGAGCTGGTGAGATGGCTCAGTGAGGAAAAGAGCTTGGAGCCATTCCTAGAAGTTGGTGGTGGGAGGAAACAAAGTTGCCATGAGTTGTCCTCTGACCTTCAGGTGTGTGCCATGTCATGTACACACACATATAGGCAAGCAAGATAGGTAGAAAGACAAATGGATAGAGGATAGATAGATAGATAGATAGATAGATAGATAGATAGATAGATAGATAGACAGATAGACAGATGACAGAAAACGAAGTAAATATAAAAAAATTAAAAGGACTGCAAGATGTACTTTAGAAAACACAAAACTAAAAAACTTTGATTACCATGGAGCAGAGTAGATGCCTCTGTGTAAAACTGTGTCTACTTCAGCCAGTGATAAGCCTAAAATCCCAGCACTTGGAAAGTAGAGGCAGGAGGGTCAGATACAAAGTCATTCTTAGCTACATAAAAAGTTTGAGGTCAGTCTGAGTTACATGAGACTGTCTCATAAAAAAATTCAGAATACACAAGTGTGTTTAAATACGCAGATTATTGACCTCTTTTGTTTTTAATTTACTCAATTCTATGCTGAATTTAAATTTCCCAAGACCCAATATGCTCATGTTAGCATATTAAATATTAAGTCTGAAGAATCTCTTGGAAGTCTAATGTGCTGTTTATAAAAGTACTTTGTAAACCCTAAAGCCTGTGAGTCCAGATGTGAGGGATTCTGCCACAGCCACTCCCAGAGAACTCAGAGTGTTCTAAAGGGCAACATTTTCAAGCACCTCTGAGTTTTGTCAGTTTTTATCCTGAGAAGACAGGTGTCCTGGGGATTGGCTGATGGTCCAGTTCTAAGTCTCTAGCAGGGCACATCAGAGCACTGGGCTCAGCCACCAGCTGGTGTTTTCTCTAGACGTTGACACTGACCTTGTTGTCAACTCCAGGTACAGGAACAGTTTCTGGAGAGCTTAGGGCACATGCTGAGCCCATCCCACAGACATTGGCCTTGTCGGGTTTGTTTAGCAAGAGTTATAGTTAATGTGTCAGTACCACTGCCTGCTCAGTCTCCACTAGTCCAATGGAAGCCAAGGTCAAGGGGAGTATACCAAGGACAGACATCTGAAGTGCAGGCTGCATCACACCAGGTCAGGGAGATGGGTTCCTCTCAGACTGCAGTCAGCAGCTCTAAGGAATGCTGGCTCCCCACCACAGGACCAGTGAGCACAAAGCCAGTAGTAGCCATTGCTTCCCACAAACTAGGGCAGAGTAGCTCAGAGACAAGTCTTCAGCACAGACTGGGCAGCTAGGTTGCTTTTCACTTCTCTATCGAGCATCATGAGCCTGTTCTTGGGGACATAAAACTAACAGTCTCAGCAAGGACATAGCCTTCTGTGCACGCATAAGAAGGTCAGTAGATTGACACTTGCTTCCCATCCTCCCCATTGCTTGGAGTGAGAATACTGAGGTCAGTTCAACTTCACATCCTTATCAACCCAAGAGTCTCCTAATGTTTTAGGGACCTGAGCTTAAGCCAAACCAGAAGTTATGGCTTCCACACAGGAAAACAATTCAGGACTAGACAATATGAAAGAGTTGTAATTTTTATTAGAGATGTTTTAATATGGTCTTTAAGCATGAGATATAGAACAAAGGCAGGTATTTAGGGAAAAGAAGCAAGATACATTCAAAAGAGAGCATTTGCATTGGCTTTGCCCAGAAAGAGTTGCAGAGAATAAGACATACCCAAGCATGGCTAAGTGTTCTTCAAGGGAGAGTTGCAATTAATTGTCTTAGCAATAACCACATTGCAGCACTTTAATACAGTTCATTATGTTGTGATGAACCCCAACTATAAAATTATTTTCATTGCTACTTCATAACCGTAATTTTGCTCTGCTATAAATCATAATGTAAATATTTTTGGAGGGTAAGGTTTGCCAAAGGGGTCACAACCCACAAGTTGTGAACGTTTGTTAGAGACCATTTGATAACTCACAAGTTACATTTCAACGGTTACTAGGAATCTCTCTCTCTCTCTCTCTCTCTCTCTCTCTCTCTCTCTCTCTCTCTGTGTGTGTGTGTGTGTGTGTGTGTGTGTGTGTGTGTGTGTGTGTAAGTGAAATTATAGGATGGTTCCAGAGGTGACATGAATAAAATTATAATTTTACCAAATAAAACCAAGGTCACAAGGAATGTTCTTTTTGATGAGATTTCTAGAAAACTGCAGATTTATAACTGGTAAGAGAGAAAGCTATAAACTGGCCAGGCTATTGTTAACAGTCTTGAGGCCCTTGCTGATTGGTTGGCAGAGGCTTCAACCAGATTCCTAGGCTAGGGGCTTCTCTCCCCTCTTATGTTCCCAAGACATCCTCTGTCTTTCTATTCTGCCTCAAAATGATGTCATGGTCTATACCTCACCAGCATATGATAAATGAATCTGGTGACACACTGGCCATGAAGGAGGGAAATGCAAATGGAGAGGTATAAGGAGAAATTGTGCCAGAGGCACAAGTGGGCTGTGAAGCCCAATGAGACAAGGGATCACAGGTGTGGGAAGAGTTTACGAGTGCATCTTGGTTTCACGAAAGGAAGTGTCACCTCTGGGTAAAGAAAGTTGTCTTCATAGCTGAAACCCATGAGTTATCCCAGATATCCAAGGCTGGGCATGTCGTAGCTACTTTTCATGTGTTCCACGTAGTGTTCACATTGAGAGAGCCCCTTTCTGCTTTGATGACTAGAAGGCTGCTCAATGTTCATATGGGGGGGAGGGGCTGATCTGATTTTTCTGCCCATGGCCCCATCGGAACAATAGCTATTAATAGCACCGGAAAGTTACAGAGGTTTTCCTTGGGAACAGATACAAAATTCCCTGGCTCTTGGCTATGTAAAATGAATATCGGACTTGTGAGGCGGGATAAACACATTTCAACCCCCAAAGCTCTTTTTTTGTGCAGTGGCATTTCCTTACAGTGAATTAAATTTGAGAGGATGAAAGCAATGCTTTTTTTTTTGTTATATGTGCTTGCCCATTTGTAATGAAAAGCTTTCATTGGAAGAGAAATTTGTGAATTGTGTCCTTTCCTGGGTTTCAGTCAAGACCAAGATACTTCAAGGCTATAGAGCTGTGGGTACTCACATGGTAACTCCAACCAGAAGACAGAAAGCAGGGCAGGTCTGTCCTCCCAGCACCCACACCTCAGCTCCTTTGCAGGACTAGGGATGCTCTGTGAGCTTATGCACTGCAGGTGCACCTCCCCATTGCTGGCAGCCATGTGTCCTCATTCCAGGGCACCCCAAAGAGCAGCCAGCTGCAAGAGGCACCCTTTCGACATTCACCCTTGATCTGTTTTCCAAACTTCACAACAAAACTTCAAGAAAAAACTATTAGCAGCAAATTAGATATTCAGGTGGAAGCCTAGAATTATTTTTCAGGACAGAGGGCTCAATTTCCTGCTCTCAGGTGTATGATTAAAATCAATTAAATCACTCTTCCAATGTCAGCCGCAAGATTCTCCTGACAAATGAAATTATGCGGGGGAAGTGTTCTCTCCCTCTTCAGCCCCTTCTCAGCCTCGCTCTCACACAGGAGATCACAATGCTTAGCTCGGGGATTGCTGAGATATTTTCCATAAGAACAGGAACAATCTCGGGACCCCTAGGTAAGCAGCTGAGGAGGTCTCAGGTGGCCAGATTTGATGGCCTCCGCACATGGAAATAGACTCACAACTGTAGGAAGGAAGCAAGCGCTACAAGGGGAAATTCGGGGGTGGGGGCGGGGGTGGGGGTGGGGGTAGCTGAGCCAGACTTCTTTACATAAATTAATGTTTTCTTGGCAGGGATATGAACAAGCCCTTCAAATTCGGGATGTAACCTCTGCATGTCTCTTTTTACGCATAAGACAATCCTCCTTGCTTTTTTGCCTACTGAGAAAGCCCTGTCTTACCAGCCCCGGAGGACAATGGTGGATTTGAAACCAATGGCTGTGCATGCTGATACCTGTTCATCCTTTCAGAAGGCTTTGTATGGCTAGCACCACATAACCAGGCCAGGAGCTCTTTCTTTTGCAACGGAAAACACAGAAAGCAGAACATGCTGGGAAAATGAATAGCCGAGGGACAAAGTGGTCTGCAGATGTGGTTCCACGCTCCCTTCAGCAAACTCTTTACCTCTTAATTTGTTAAAAACCATATGAGCTTACCTGTGACTTTTGCCTGAGCGACATCTGTCAATACTGTATGGCCATTTGCTTCAACTTGGTTATCCCCCATTGATGGTTGAACAAATGTTTGCTTCATTCCAGAAGTTGCCCTGTCTCCCTCCCTGGCTGCCACCTTCCTCTGTTCCCTGTCCTACACACATGGTTGCTTCTCTTCTCCTCCAGCAGACAGTACAGAGAGCCCTTGAGACCCAGAGCATGTCCTCCCTTTGGTGTTCTTAGCCAGTTCTGAGCAATTTGAGCACTCCATCTGAAGTCTGAGTCCAGCTTTTCTGGTAATACCACATCTCTGTCTACATCGGCATTCATGGATCACTACCTAGGGAGATCCCAGAGTATAGTGCTCCCCGGAAAGCTGTGCTCACTGGATTCTGCTCCCTGCCCAGTCTCACCAGGTAGCTGGAAACATCTCCTCCAAGCAATCTCTACACATGCGGTGGGATTTTTCTCTGTTCTGTCCTGAGATCTCCTGGACTTTAATTCAAGAAGTCATCAACATGTAAGAGTTGTGGACAAAGAAACTGCTTCTAGGTTCAGCCTATGTGTAACTCCCCCCTCTGAATTCACCACTTTCTACCTTTATCTCCTTTTGGCTCCTTCTGTTTATGTCACCACATGCTACATGCCTACCTACAAAGTCAATGTGAGATCAGCAAGACCATCTGCAGGGCTCAGTGTGAAGTGGCTTCCTGAGAGTGTTACACTGGTAGGAATATCAGCTACATGCTTTGGGGATTTTTCAGCTATGGAGCTGGATAAAGCTAAGAACGTATGCATATATTTCACAAGGATGTGACTCTTGAACATGGAATGTGCGATGAATGACTATTCAGAGGAGGCCAAGATAACCCATGATAAACAGACGGGCTGCTCCAGGATCACTGGATTTCTCATTAGCCACTCAGCCTTTTTGAATGCTCAGTGTGGGTGTGACTTCCTACCTGAGTGTCAGTTCTCAGTAACAGAGAAAATCTTGGCTTGTTTTCATACCCCAGGTGTTACTCCCAGGAGCCACTGACCTTGACTTTTGAGACAGGGTCTCTCCCTGGCTGGGAACCCATCAGGCTAGGATGACTGGCCAGAGAGCCTTAAAGGTCCTCCCATTTCTGTCTCCAGTGTCGGGATTCCAGTGTGTACCACTACACGGTGGCTTTCTAATGCTCAGGATCTCATGGTTGCACAGCAATCACTTTACCAACTGAGCTGTCTTATCAGGGCTGAGACTACTAAATGTTTGCCAGTGAGCAACTGTGCATGAAGTCATAGTGGCATGGAGGACTCCTGGAACAGGTCTTTTTATCTTGCTTGGTCTATGGCAACATCTAGAACTTTCTGAAGGTTTTAAACTTCAGTAATGAAGATGGATGTCACAATCCCATCCATATAACTGATAGAAACGTCAAATTGTTCACGTTACATTCTTGACCCACCTGCAGATTTAAGTTGTTCCAAGTTTTGAATGATGCTTCAGTCAGGCTTCCATGGAAGTAGCACTGGAACCAGGCATGAATTTTTTTTGTCTGATATTCTTTAGACATAGAGATTTTTTAAAAATTAATTAATAGATTTTGTTCTCCTTTATGACTGTTCATCTGACAAGTTATACTAAGAAATTCTGTAACAAGAGTAAAAACTCACTAGGATATTAATACTAGACTGTGTATATGGGTTATGAAGCTTCAGCCCTTTCTTTGAAAGAACTGCCATCTGATTGGTTTATTTAACTTAATTCTTTGTCTTAGAATTTTGATGCCTAGAGACAAAGGTAAAAGTGGTCAGTGGAGAGTTCTCTCTCTCTCTCTCTCTCTCTCTCTCTCTCTCTCTCTCTCTCTTTCTCTCTCTCCTGTCTCCTCTCTCTTTCTGTATGTGTATGTTAGGGGTGGATTATGTGTGTACTTGTGTGTCTATACATGTGGGATACATATGTGTATGATATGGGGACTTAGGGGGTTAGAGAGGTGTGTGTGTGTGTGTGTGTGTGTGTGTGTGTGTTATTGATGGTTGTGTGTGCAAGTGTGTGTATACATGTATATGTGAGTCATATATATATGTAAAGTGTGTGCCTGTGGTACTGTGTAGTAGGTGAGTATGCCAAGGTGTGTATGCATGTATATGGATTTAGGCTTTTAGATTTGTATATTATGATTTATAAAGTTACCTAAGATCTGAAGTATTTTATGTAGCAGCAGTAGAGGGGATTTTAACTCCATGGAATTCAACATCTGGCACAGGTCATAGTTGGACCTAATAGTTCCAGGGGCAGAAAGAACAGAAGTGGGGAGCATGTTGGGGAACTCCAGGAAAGGCTGGGGCTTCTGCCATGGGGAAAGGAGAGATGATGAACAACTGGTAGGAATTGTTCCAACAAAGCCTATCCCATTCTGAGCCTGAACCCTGGGGTGGGACTTTCCTCCAATCCTGTGCCAAGTTGTCCTGGTCCAAGGACAGGACATGATGGAGACCAAAGGCATCACACAGCCCTGGCACTTCCTGTTTTATCAAAACTATAGTTGTTCAATGGACTGTGACAGGGTCTCAGGTTGTCTCTATGGGGGACAGCCTTGACCTTGACCACTTCATTTAAACTGCATGACACTTTTTCATCTTCTTTCCTTATTTCTTGTTGTACCACATATGGTTTAGCTAGGTTTTTTTTTTTTTTTTTTTTTAGATTGCTCCCCAGATGTGCCTTGCAGCATGCTATTGCCCAATCACTTCTATCATTTTTCCTTTCTGTATTATTAATCTCTATCCTCATTGTCTTCACTGTTTTGTACTTTTGACTGTAGTCTGTCAGAGGCATGTTAACCTGCACAAAGATGGGAAGAATGCTAGCTTTCAGACACATTCCTAATTGTGACCTTTTCCTGATAAAACCTTTCCAGGAGTTGAGCCACCATGGCTATGAATTCCAGCCACACTTAATCCTGAGGTCACAGATTCTAAAGAAGGCCTATCTATCTCTCTTGGTTGTTGCATAAGTTGCTCTTCTCTTTGCTGTGACAGAATAATGACTGAAGGAAAAGAGAACTTTTAGAAGTTTTTAAGGTGTAAGTCACAGCAGATTAAGCAGCTGATCACCCTGCAGCAGGAGCTTATAGATGCTTCTCCCACAGCACCAACCAGGAAGCAGGGAATTGCATCATAATGAGAAGCAGGGTACCCTTCAAGGGCAACTCTTGGAGGCCAAGTCATTCATCTAGATATAGAGTCCTAAAGATTCCAGAACCTCCTGAACAGCACCACCTGCTGGAGATCAGGTGTTCAAACATGAAGAGCCTGTGAGGGACATTTTACTACCAAATCCTAAGATTTCTGGCTTATATATAATCAAACATATGAATATCATTCATATATATATATATATATATATATATATATATATATATATATATATTTCCACAAACAATAAATAGATTTTGGTTTTAAAACTTGACTAAATGGCAAGATTACTGAAGGTTCCTTTACAACTTAGCCTTCAGGATTATGAGGTCAAGATTATCAACAAGTAGTTTTTATTTCATATAACATTCTCTTAGCTGGGCGTGGTGGTGCACGCCTTTAATCTCAGCACTCGTGAGGTAGAGGCAGGCAGATTTCTGAGTTCGAGGCCAGTCTGGTCTACCAAGTGAGTTCCAGGACAGCCAGGGCTACAAAGAGAAACCCTGTCTCGCAAAACCAAAATAAATAAATAAATAAATAAATAAATAAATAAATAAATAA
>LR749674.1:305000-466334 GCA_902729485.2 Mus minutoides | reverse complement strand
AGTGAGGCATTGCCACCTTGCTCTCAGAACAGTGTCCACCCCTGATCATTTCCATTGGAGTGAGGCATTGCCACCTTGCTCTCAGAACAATGGCCACCCCTGATCATTTCCATTGGTGCTTGTGCAGAGGGAGAGTAACAGATTGCTTATCACCTAAGCCATGATACTTTGGGCAGAGAAGGCCGTCTCTAGATACTTATCACAGATGAAAAACAGACTCTTGGGTGTTCTATGCTGAACCAGGCCATGTGTCAAGCACTGACCTCGGGTCCTTCTCATTAATGTAAACACTATTGCATTTGGTCCAACTAAGGGAGGGAGGGTCTATCTCACTAGTTCCTATATACTTGGTCCTCAGTGAAGTGGAACAATTTTATTACATTTAGCAGATTCCTGCTGTCTACCCAATCTGGTCCTCAATACTGGGAGTTTAGCAGAGAACAGAGAAGGTAAGAAGTCTACTGATCTCTCTTGGAGCTCCATCAGAGCTACGCAGATGTGTCTTCTTTCTTCATTTCCGGTTCCCCAGCATCAGGCATTGGAAGGCTTGGTAAATGAACATCAGACAGAGGCAGGTGACATCTGGAGGACACCATTGGGAAGTTTAGCATTCTGGAAAAGCTCTCTTAGAAAGACTCAGCCAAGTGGAAGTATCAGTAAGACTCTGCAAGCTCTGGGGCCTGGGAGAATTTTAAGCTTCCAAAGAAAGAGGCAGGAAATGGTCTGAGGCAGGAAATGGGAACAGGCCAGGGGACATCCTAAGTGTGGTGAGAACCTTTTTTACTTTCCCCCAAGGGTGACTGGAAAAAAATTGAAAGCTTTTAACCAGTGATGTGAGCTACACCATATATAGACCTTTGAAATAGTGTGTTGATGGATGGAAAAAGTGAGTCACAGGGGAATCTAGCTAGTTCTAGAGAGAGATGGTCAAGGGTCAGATGCTATGGCAGTGGCAGAAGTCAACTGTAGGGCCTTTTCTAGTTGGGTGACATGGAGGAAGCAAGACCAACAGGACCCTAAGGACACAGGCACATAGACACAGGCACCAGGATTCTGTTGGCAGTTAAGTCCAGCAGAGAACGGAGTACACATAGAAAGGTGTATTTATTTTTTTCTGGTGGTAGGAGATTCAAGAGAGTGTGGAGGTTATGAATGACGGGGTGCATAATTTCTACTCCTTTGAAAAATCTATCTGAGATCCTGCATTTGTCAGTAGTCCTGAGTGACTGGGTTTTAGGACTAGGACCAAGGAGGTATTCCAAGAGGAATAGCAGGCAATGAGGATTCCTGCCTCCCATAGCCTGTTAATGTGTTTAGCAATCTCTGCTTGGCTTCCTAATGTATAGAATAGTGTTTAACCCATACTTAAACTGTTTGCTGTTTCAGGCAGCAAAACTTAGTAATTGAATGACAATTTATGCTCAGTGGATGGCCAGTCCTGGTGAGTTATTCTCATCCAAGAACCAGGGTACTGCTTGTGGTGGTTTAAATGTGTATATAAATGGCCCCCATAGTCTCATGTGTTTAAGTGCTTGGTTCATAGAGAGTGCACTATTAAGAGGTGTGGCCTTGTTGGAGAAATTGTGCCACTGTGAAGGCAGGCCTTTAAGTCTCATATGCTTGAGATAGACAGTGGAATCCTCCTTCTGCTGCCTACAGATTAAGATGTAGAACCCTTAGCTTCTTCTCCAGCACTATGTCTCTCTACATGCTGCCATGACTCTTGCCATGATGATATTTAAGTCATCTCCAATTAAATATTTTTATAAGCATTTCCTTAGACATAGTCCCTACATCAGCTCCTGCCTCCAGGTTCCTGCCCTGTTTTGACTACCTGTCCCAAATTACTTTGATGTTAAACTGTGATGTAGATGTATAAGCCAAATAAACCCCACAAAGGAGTTGCCTAGGTCATGGTGTCTCTTCACAATAATAAAACCCTAAGTAAGACACAGCTGTGGCAAATCCTTCAGGTATCCCAAAGTTTGAGTGTCATTTTCATGTGCCAGACACGTTTCGAGGAGTTATTCCTCCTAAGTGCACAGGTCACAAGAAGGCAGATTAGCATGGCCTCCCTAAAGGATATGGTTGCCCATAGGTTTTGTAGTAAGTTTCTCCAAATTAGGGGAAAGGATTAGCCTGACTAAAAAGGAGTGGGTCACACTCAAAGTCCACTACCTAGGATATCATCCAGAAAAGAGGGGAGTCTATCTAGTTGCCCCTTGGGCAGACATCCATTGAGATATCACTGGTTAGAGTAGCTCTGTCAGGACTGATTGGGCTGCTCCTCTGTCAACCATAAATTTAACAGACTTACCCCCTTACCTGTAATATTATCCTGGCATCCATGACATAGAGCTTCATCCCTGTCAGTGTTCCTCAGTTCTCACCCAAATGAAGGATGAGATGTCCTTCTTCCCTCTTTTGGTTTGGCGGTCATTTTTCCAGTGTCCCTTTTGGCTTACAAAAAAGCACATTGGTCTTTTCCTGATGTTTCTGGCTGCTTCCTCTGAGATCTGTCTTACAGGGATCACTGAGCCTTGCCACTATTGCTTAAGTCAATCATTTATCCTGCTTTTCATTTACAGAGTCACAATTACTATAAACCTAGCAATCTCCCATAATTGGGACTTATTCGTACCCTCAAACCCTTCTAACTTATGAACTTTTTTTCCATTGTCTGGAGCCACCAAAAAAAAAAAAAAAAAGCAACATTGGTTGCTGGCTGATTTCCTGGGGTGTCTGGGTCTATGGGAGTGATCACCAAGGAAGCCTTTCAGAGACACTCCAGGAACTCAGTGGGCAATTCCTGGGGCTCTTGTATGACCTCACTACCTTAGACAGATTGGCAGTTTTTCTCAGCTGCCAGGAGCTGTAGGCAGTCATCCCAGGTCAACTGGTGAGTGAGAAGACTATCTAGAGAAGGCTAAGAGAAGCCTGAGGTGTTTCAGAAGATAGTGGGTTTTGAGTTTCCCAAGTATACAGATCACTGGTTGAGAGAAGACATGAACTATGAAGGGAAGGGGAGGCATCAAGCCTTAAACCCGCAGGGACAGCCTCCTTTGAGGTGATAGCTGCCTCTAGAGAAATTACTCCACGTGGCTTAGTGGCCCAGTGGCCCTGCATCTTAGTCTCTGGGGATCTCACTGGCAACTCCAGAATGTTGTGAGTTAAGTCTGCCAAAGAACACACATGGACAGTCTTAAAGTCTGCATCGCCCACTGGCAGCTGTAATAAAAACTTGCCCAAATTATGCATCCCTGAACCTTGCTACTCTTTGTCTTTTATACACAAAAATCACATCATGGTTGACACACTTCAGTTAGCAAGAAGCAAAGCTACAAAGGCAAAAGAAGAAGCTTAGTGGAGTTTGGGATTGTCCTGGATCCTGAACTGCGGACTAGGTATTTGTCTCCATTTTGGTAGGTGTCGGTACCTGTATGCTTAGTTTTAAAGTCAGAACGCTGCTTCGAACAATCCCATCAGTTGCCATAAGGTATGAGGGTCTGTTATAGTTCAAGGACAGCATCAGTAACAACAGCTTCATCCTCTGAAATTCTGAAATCTGTTAACCTCCACTCTTCCTCTTGAGCTGTTTTTCCCTTTCCTGTTAAGATTTTATTGATTGGGTGAGTGTGTGTGTTGGGGGGTGGTTATCCTAAAAAATATTTTTCTTACCTGTTACTTCAAGACTTGCTTTCTTGTTCTTTCTTTGTCTTTTTCTTTTTAACTTCTAGTTTCTTAATTATCCCATATGAACTTGAAGGAGTAAATGTCATGTAATGTTTTCACAGTACCTCAGTATGGGCTTTATTATCATCATTGACACATATTTCCCACGTACTAGAAGAGTCTGCCCTGAAGGACATTATAAAGCACAAGGGGTCAGAGTGTCCTATCAGTGCTAGGTGTCTAAGAACTACAGAAACCTGCAGTGTTTCCCCCTCCCTCTCACACGTTTCCTTCTGCATCAGCTCTACCATATTTCAGTGTAAACGTTTTGAAACGGCAGCTCTGACTTTATCTTGGACACATGAGTTTATGGATGAACCCTTTGCTTTGCAGTGTGTGGAGGGCAGGTTTTCATTGCCAAGCTTGATGGATTTTCATCCTAACAGGGCCGGTGGTGTTTCACTCGTCGCTTCTATTAAGATTTAATTTAGGGAGTGCTACATAAGCAGCTTTAATCCATGCCCTATATGTCCTTAAAGTAATATGTAGATTTTGTACAGTAGCAAGAAGGTATCTGAATCAGGTTACTGAGAAAGTTTAGATGTTCTATGTTCACATTTCCTACATGCCTAACTGTCATCCCTCTTCCACGTTTTTGCTAAAGGAGACCTGCTGTGATCTTGAGATGCTCGGGTTCTCCTTGCTATGTTATTAATTTTGCTTCCTGTTGGTTTGTCCAGAGAACATCCCAGAAATATGCATCTATCTTTACTTTTCTTACCTGTGAACTTACTCCATTCCCATCCCAGGCTAGTCCTCTCCAGATGTTCCCATGTGGCTCCAACATAATCCCTGACCAAGTGAAGCATATATAATTATTATTTAATTCTGGCAACTTTTTTTTATCATGATTTATAGCATGTGTTACTAAGTACCGGTGGCTTTGTGCTGAAATTGTGCTAGGTTGTGATGGTCATGTGTTCCACTCTTAGTATGGCCAGGTTCTAACTTTTGAACTTCCTGTTCAACTACCTAAACTTAAGACAAGTTTCTTTTTTTTTTTTCAACTTTTATTAGATATTTTCTTCATTTACATTTCAAGTGTTATCCAGAAAGTTCCCTATACCCTCCCCCTCCCGGCCCTGCTCCCCCACCCATCCGCTCCCACCCCCTGGCCCCGGCGTTCCCCTGTATTGGGGCATATAAAGTCTGCATAACCAAGGGGCCTCTCTTCCCACTGATGGCCA
Organism: Mus minutoides; assembly: GCA_902729485.2. Classification (NCBI taxonomy): domain Eukaryota; kingdom Metazoa; phylum Chordata; class Mammalia; order Rodentia; family Muridae; genus Mus; species Mus minutoides. The sequence goes on along the minus strand of LR749674.1, from coordinate 461,415 downwards.
ACTAAGCCATCCTCTTCTATCTATGCAGCTAGAGACACGAGCCCAGGGGGTACTAGTTAGTTCATGGTTCTTCTTCCACCTATAGGGTTGAAGACCCCTTCAGCTCCTTGGGTACTTTCTCTAGCTCCTTCTTCCTTGGGAACCCTGTGTTCCATCTAATAGCTGACCGTGAGCTTCTACCTCCATGTTTGCCAGGCATTGGTATATTTTCCCCCGAGACAGCTATATCCGGGCCCTTTCAGCACCATCTTGCTGGCATATGCTATAGTNATCCATTCCTCTGTTGAGGGACATCTGGGTTCTTTCCAGTTTCTGGCTATTATGAATAAGGCTGCTATGAACATAGTGGAACATGTGTCCTTGTTACCAGATGGAATATCTTCTGGATATATGCCCAGTAGAGGTATTGCAGGATCTTCCGGTAGTACTATGTCCAATTTTCTGAGGAACCTCCAGACTGATTTCCAGATTGGTTGAACCAAAATCACATCTTATTTCCAAATCCTATTCTATAACATTCTTTCATTAGCAATAACTTTAACTTTCTTCCATATAGGGGACGTAAATAACTCTCTCTGTCCCTTCACTTCATGAGGAAGGTCCTATTGGGCATCCCCGAGAGCCCACCACACTGACTAGCTACCATCTTCTACATATTGGGTCATTACTATGTGTTTTCTGTTCAAATATATATCTGTCATATTCCTCTTTTGTTATTCTGTTTGGTTTTCCATTTTTCCTCATTCCCCATTTCCTCTTCATTAATCCTCAGCATCTATACAGAGTTTCAATTGGCTATTAATTTTAGTTATTTGAATAAAAAGTTGATACATGTAACTGCCATTGATATATGACAACTAAAATTTGCCATTGTGTCTAGGTCTCCTCAGGTAGACACAGACACAGACACAGACACACAGACACACACACACACACACACACACAGAGAGAGAGAGAGAGAGAGAGAGAGAAAGAGAGAGAGAGAGAGAGAACAAGAAAGGAAAACAACATTTTTATAATAGATTCATATGGAAAAGATGCAATACTTACTAGAAAACCGAACCAAGAATCATTCAGAACATTGAAACTGTCAAATGTAGATAGATGACATTGAAGACACAGACAAATGGAAAAACATCCCTTGATTGAATTCTTCCTAACACAGCTAAAAAACGCCCAAAAGGAAATCTCCAGATTCAGTGCCATCACTGTCAAAATCCCAATGTAATTTCTCACAGAAATTTAAAAAAAAAAGATTTCAAATAGTAGAGAGGCTCGCATGATAGGGCTTGAACATCTACTGAAAAACAACAGTAATCAAACCAGCAAGGCACCAGCATAAAACACTCCAGTGACACATGAGACACAGGCTCATACATTGGCAGGTGGATGGTGTTTTACAGAAGTACCTGAGCACTAGAGAAAGGGTAAGCCTCCCAGATAAATGGTGGTTTTGAAAAACTGTGTGCATGTTGACTATACTTTGAGTTTTTTAGTAGCATTTGTTTAGTTTTGTGACTGCTTAACATGGTGACTCATCCTTGTACTGTCGTCTTCTCTCTCTGCTTTCTTCTGTGTAACTGATACCCCTGATTGTCAGAGTCAGATTCTCCAAATAATGATTTGAACCGAAGCTTTTGTCTTAGGCTCTACTTTGGGAGAAACTCAGACAAGACATGAATATGGTAAAGAAAGGGAGCTAGAAATTCTAGAAAATGATGTATTGTTTTCCATCATAGTATAAACACAAACCATCCCACTACCCAGCAGATACGCCCGCCCCCAGCGTTATGGAAACAGTAACCTTAGCTGCTCACAGAGTGAGCACCAGGAAATGTGCAGAGTCCCTGACAAAGTGTGGTTTGATATGGCAGTAGCATTTGGTGTCCTTGGAGAGACAGAAAGTCTATGCAGACGAGAGGAGGAACCAACTGGCCACTCCAAAGCAAGCAGTGCTAGCCAAAGGCACTCCAGAGGTCAGGCTAGGATAGGGACTGAGTCAAAATTCACATAGCGTTGTGAACCACAGACATGGCTACAATCCTGCGAAATTGCAGACCTGGGAAGCACGATTTTCTTCCTCAAAAATCACTGCAGTCCCCCAAGACAGGCTAGTTCTCTGACAGGAAACTGTTGGGGTGACCCCTCACAGGCCTCCCCAAGCGCGGACACCATTTCCAGCATCTCGTCACTGTTACTGCTGGTACCCCAAGACCTCACCCAGCACCTTAGTATTCAAACTCCTGTTTACAGAGAGAAATTGCTAGCTCAGAAATTGTCAGGCTCCTGGGCAGAGAATTGTTTGACTTTCTTCATTCATATATTGTCTTTTATTATAAGTTTTGAAGAGAAATAAGGAAATTTTATTTCTTTGCACTTGGCTTATAGAAATCAAAGTCCACGGGGACCGGGCTGGGGCAGAAAGGGAGCCTTGGCTTCTTGTTTTTTCTTTTTAAACCCTGCAGAGGTATCTTGAAATTGTCAAGCAGCCTTGGCAATTTTTCATGCGTTCTCTTTCTTTGCTTCTCTCCATCTCTCAACCCTCTCTCTCCCTTCTGCCTCTCTTCTTCCTTCCCTTCTTTCTCAGAAGTCAACATCCTGAGGTAAAGATTGGCTTCCGTTTGTTTTTATAGTAGTAAATATTTTATTACTTAAAAAGGAAGGCAGTGTTTGCTCTTAATTGTTTTTGATTAAATATGCTAATTACCTTTTGGAATACTAATGAGCATGCTAAATGTTTTAATAATGCATAGAATAACTGGCAAAGAAAAAACAAATTCACCTGAAATGTGTGTAGCTTTCCTCATTTAAATTCTAATAACACAATACAGAGGGGAAAGTCAAAAAATTTGTCATCTGAAGCAGAGAAGAACAAACATTTTATGAATCAAGTCAGACTCTTTATATATATATTTTTCCCTAAAAGAATTGATTCAGAAATGGATCTTCTCTAGAATAATGACCTAGAGAATAGCAACTTGGTAGTGTGTCTTTAATGTCAGAACTCAGGCTTGACATGTTTCTTCAGAGTACAAGAAACTATCCTTGATTAGTGACTATCGTCCCCTGATCTCCCCAAATGCAAATAAACCCAGAACTTGGAGAAATGTTCCTAAAGGAACCAAAAGCCCCCACAAACTCCAGTGAAAAGTAATAGAGAGAAAAGTCTCAGCCCAGAAGGCAACTACTGTCAATTGGGCAGGAGCGCACTGCGCTTAAACTGCCTCTCTGTTGTCCCACGAAGGGTGAAGAGAAACTGGAATTTGATCTCTTTGTGAAATGGTAGAGTAGGAGACAGCAGGACCTCATGAAGGGACAGAGCTCCCTGAGAAGAGATATGCCTTCCTTCTAGGCCTTAGTTGTTGAGAATATATGTGGATAGATGGCAGACAGATAAACAGACAGACAGGTGATCAGTGGGTACAATCTAAAGACCTCTTTTTAACACCATCATATCCTGGATGCTCTTTGGACCTGCATCTTTCCTCTCACACTCTGGAGTGACATGAAGGAATCAAGGTACTGTGGAAAGGGACCATGGCTTTTGAAGCTGAATGTGGAGTGTGAGCGTTTTCCTTATTTTCTTCTTCCTGTGCCTTTAAGGATTCCTAGAGTAATTTATTTCAAAGAAGACTTTGCAGTTGTTAAAATCACCCAGAACCCATTCATGGAAAATCCCCAGGTGCCTGGCCTCGCATGTTGGAGTCACAAACACATCTGCCTGAGGTTCTCCAGTCCATGCTCTACAAGGCACACAGATGTTTTCATTGTGAATTGAAACACTCTTTTAGAGTTGAACATTTGTGTTCTCCCCCACCCCATTCCCCACCATTAAAGCACTTTTAACTTTGTCTGTTGAGGTCTCCATGAGAACAACCAAACAGTTCAAAAGCCTCAGTTCATTCCAGCCTCTCTAAGGCCAGTACTTGTGGGGGGCTTTATTAAAAGGCCACAGGACTTGGGAGTAAGGTAGGAAGTGGCCCAGTTTGAAATGGGGAGGGTCAGGTAGGAAAGACCTGCCAGTGGGCTGTGGGGCAGGGCTGTGTGAAAGCATCCATTCATTTCCATTGAAAAGCTCCAGCCTTTCTGTCAGGACTTCTGTGGCACCTGAGGTGTTTGCAAGGTGCCAAAAGAAAAGGCTCACTCCAGTGGCTGCAATAAAACAGGCCTTTTACCAGTGCACCTCTGTGATTTGGTTACAATACAAACACCCCTTGACAGTCCCTCCAGGCCAGCACTCCCTCTTCACTGAGATCTCCTCTACTTTAGGGTCCCCAGGTGTCTACAATGGGACTTCTAAGGGGACAGTAACCATCATGTTTCCTTAGCCGACCCTGATATGCAGGAGAGATCCTGCAGTTCACCTCTTTAAGTTCCAGGCTAAATGAGCAGAAAAAGACACAGGTGGTGGGACACAACCGGGCTTTTTACACAGCCAAGGATGTGGCGAGGATTTGAAGCCTATGGGCAACTTATTTGGCCTTACAGGGATACATTAATAACATGTGAAGCTGTGCACACCACTTCAGCTTCATGGATGTCACAATATTTGATCACTGGAAGCTGAACACTCCTCGGGGGCAGTCAGATTCAACAAAAAGAGAAAGAAGGGCTCGGGATGGGAACTAGGTAACCATGAGGCAATCACTGTGGGCTGTCCTCAGCACTGCCCGTAAAGAGGACCCCTGGAATCTGGGTGGAACAGTGAGCAGAGATGGCTGGCCTCTGTCCTCTAGCTTGCTTGGATCTGGTCAAGGCTGATAAGAAGATCCCAGAGTTAATGCTGACCATGAAGGCGGTGTTGTGGCTGCAAGGCCTGCTCCTGGTGCTGACTCCTGTTCACGATGCAGAGTTCACAGAAGAGTCAGCTAGGGCCACTTGAGTACCTTGTGATTCAAGGTGCAGGAGTAATTCCCATCAGCAGGGAAGGTGCAGCGGAGTGTCAGAGAGTTGTTGTGAATATTTTGTGTGAAGTTACCATAAGCTAGAGCTATTTGGGAAAAGGAAACTTCAACTGAGAACATGCCTCCCCAATCTTGGCCTGTGGGGCATTCTCTTGACTGATTGGGCAATGACAGTTCATCGCAGGCTGTGCCACCCCTAGGCTGATGGACCTGGTGCCAGAGAAAAGCAGACTGAGCAAGCCACAAAGCTCAAGACACTATGTAGCACCCCACCATGGCCTCTGCCTCAGGTGCTGTCTCCAGATTCCTGCCTTGAGTGTCTGCCCTGACTTCCCTCGATGATGGACAAGCAGCTGTAAGCTGAAATAACCCTTTCCTCTCCAAGTTTCTTTTGGTTGTGGTGTTTTATCACAGCGAGAGCAACCTAAGACAGAAGTATCCTGTCTCTAGGTAGAATGGTGCACTGGCAAAGCCACCCCTATCCTCAGCCAGCATAGACCACCATGTCTCCGCATCATTTGCAGGGTGAGAAGAGCAGAGGCTCCTTCTCAGACTCTGAGCCTCTATGTCACGGATCAGAATCCTTCTGCTTTGCAGACAGGGTAAACAGAGAAATGGAATTTGCGGTCTTCTGAGCCACTGACTGGCCTTTGCCTCTTAACTTGAAATGTGTGAGCTGGAGTAAGAAGAGTGTGGGAAATGGTGGTTATTAAAATATATCAGGCTTGCATAGGGAAGGCACATTCATAATGCATGTGTGGAGCACATGTGTGTATAGCATGTGTGTGTGGAGCATGTGTGTGTGGAGCATGTGTGTGTGGAGCATGCTTAGTGCTCCTAGTGTCACAGAAATATCAGCACGAGGCCATGCCTGTCCATGCACTAGGACACCAAGCATACAGGTAGAGATGCACAAAATCTCTATGAACCTAAATGATAGCTTCTTCCTTATTTGGACACAGTCATCGAAACATCACAGCACGAGGCATCTCCCAATATGATGGAACAGTTCTAGTGTACTAACTCTTAAGAGCTGGCCATGTTTGCTAAAGTGTCAGAATGATTTGTATTATCTATTATGACTTTTCAAGATTGTGTGTCTATATGTGTGTGTGTGTACCTGCATGTGGGTATGCATTACACATGTGAGCAGAGCTTAAGAGGAGAACATCAGATCCCATGAAACTGGAGTTAGGAACAGACACAGGGGTGCTGGGACCTGAGTCTGGGTCCTCTGCATGAGCAGACAGTGTTATTAACCATTGAGCCATCTCTCCAGATCCCCTTCATTTTTATTTATAGTGTATGGTGCACTACATTCATGTAGACATACACATGGATTTGTAACAAATATATGCATGAGATATGCATGCAAGGAAGTCTATGTCTCCTTTTGATTGGTTGTTATGAGTGGGTTGTGGGGACAAGGGCCTGTGACTCTTCATCTATTCAGGTTTGTGTTGTTAGCATTAGTTGCAAATGGCACAAGTTCTTTTATTTTAAAATAAATAATAAAAAGCTAAATCCATGAAGCCATCTGTTTCTGTTGCCACTATTCTTATTATTCTTTTATTTGTTTTTATGATTTGACTTTCTCCAACAACTGGTCTCAATGGGAGGAAATCACTCAGAATAGTGGGGGGTCGCTGTTACTTAGGTGGGGGAAAGTGGGGGATACAGAAGTGGACAAATCCGTGTGTTTTGAAAGTTCTTGGCTGTTTACTTGTAGGGAATGCCTTCAAATTTTAAAATATACACTCCAAACCCCTGAACAAAAGGGAAACTTTTCTTCTTACTCTTCCTTTCTCTGTTATTTCCACCGGTAACAGGAAACTTGGCCATTCTGCCAATGAGAGAAGTGTGAGGTCATAGTGTGCTCCATGCTTCTGGACAATCTGCCTGGTTGTTCACTGTTCACTCTACAAACTCTATGAGCTCTTTATAGATATGAGGTACATTTATCATATAATAAATATTCAGCTAGTCAGCATGCTTTGCAGTTTTTTTGCTAAATCTACAGTTTGTTAATTATTTATGTGTTATATAGAATTTATACAGTGAAATGAGTCCTTTTTTTAATACTGCAGTGTCTGGCATCAGAAGTTACCCTTTACTACTAAACCACCTGCATCTCCAGGTTTCCTTCATAGGAGCTTATTTTGGCTTCTCAGTTTATAAAGTGGGAAGGTGTAAGTAACCTAATTTTATTTCAAAAGTACAAGGAGACAAAACTATCCTGTTACGAATTAAAGCATTTGCTTCCAACAAAATTAAAAATGCTATCTTCATAGAGTAACCAATCATATGTGGCAATATAATTGACTCACTTGGTTGGCTATCACATAGTGCTTATTAAGTGTGAGTTACACAGTACTTACAAAGGATGGACTGCTTACTGATTACTAAGTGTGGACTATTAGTGTAGTGCTTACTAAGTCCGGATGCTCTAAAGTACTTACATGTCCTTCCTCTACTGTGAGAAACTCATTTCCATCTTCCTGCAGGATCACCTTGCTGCCTCCACTCCCTTTTCTGTTCCCACATCCCCATCTCTCAGGATGAACCCATAATAGCAGCTTTACAGCAGGACACCCGAGGATGTGGAATATTTGACAGGGTCTTGGTCCTCCTTGGTTTTACTCCTCTCAACTATCATTTCCTCATTTTATCCTTTGTGAGTTTCCAGAGGATATAGTGAAAATGCCTGCTACAAAGCCTGAAGGATACATCCCTTTGTAGACAGTCAACAGAACTATCACCCACACTGAGTTAAAGACTGTCTCCTGCACCCGCTATCCCAGGAGATTCTGGCGTGTCTCCTTGTCCACCTTGGTAGGTAAACACCATTCTGATTTCTATCTTCACAGATTAAGCCAGCCCATCCCTGCACTTCAAATGGAAGAAATCAGAGGTCACAGGAGACTCTGTGTCTGTGAGACTTGGCCCATGCAGTGCACATCTAGAGACAGACAATCTTAATCATTCATTCTTGGGCCTGTGAGATAACAGTACAAGTAAGGAAGGATGCTTGTTGTAAAGCCTGATGACCTGAGTTTATTCCCCAGAATCCACACAGTCGAAAGAAACAACCAACTCGACAAAGTTGTTCTTTGCCCTTCATATAGAACTGTTTTATACACACACACATACACACACACACACACAAACACGAACACACAAACACACACAAACACAGAACAATAAGAGTTTAATCGCCCATTCTAATTTTCATGCACATTGGCTATTTCTAGTTTAGGGCTGTAACAAAGGAAAGTGCTATGAATGTTCTTGCAGATATCTCTTGCTGAATGAAAGCACTCATTTCAGTCGGCCCTATACCAGGGAGAAGCTTTCTGCATGTATGTGTGTATGTGTGAATGTATATGTAAATACTTATATGTTCTTTCTGTCTTAATTCCTTGGCCTCGTGGATCTAATAATAAACCACGTTTTTAAAAGTTCTAGACTTGGCAAGCATCTTGCTTCTCTTCTTTATCTACTTTCAACAAAACCACTCAGTGGTTAGAGGACACTCACTGTAAGAGTCCTGTGCTTAGAACTGAGCCAGAGCTTGGTGGCCCATGTTTATAATCATAGCACTCAGGAAGGTGGAGGAGAAGGACTGCCATGAGTTCAGAGACAGTCTGAGTGACATAGTAAGTTCCAGGATAGCCTGGACTGCAAAACAGTACCCCGCCTCAAACGAACAAACACTACAATATCAAACAACTCAGCGCTTGAATATGCTGAGTTGGTCTTACAGCCTGGAACATGATCTGCTTTGCTGAATAAACATTAAAAGTGTGCCTTCTGAAGCTGGGGTACAGAGTGTGCCTCCTGCAGCTGCAGGAGTGGGCAGAAGTTTCTATGCCTGAAGGTAGTGGAGGTGATTGTGGTTTACAGAGTTCAGTTTCTGCCCCCTGATCTTTCAGTCTAACACCTTGCCCATCACTTCAAGGGTGGTTGTTTTTGGTGGTAGAAACTCAGATGACATAGATGAGAGTTCCTTTCCTGGGTAAATTTACATAAGATTGCCGTCTTCCTGTTGAGTTGGTTTTTCATCCTTTCCACTTGAGCATCAGTTCAGGCATGTCAATGTCCTTGGCATTAGTATGTCTGTCTTCCATCTGGCCTTGCACCTTCTGCATTTCTGTGCCTGAGAATTTTGCCCCTGAACCTCATATTCTTATAGAATGGAAGACCAGGTCAGCAAGAGCCATATTTAAGAATGCTAAGGGGAGACTGAGCCCTAGAAAAAGAGTTGAATGCACCTCACTTAAGGCAGGAAAGAAGTGGGCAGTGGTACCTGGCTCAGCATCCTAGGCTCCCACTGGGCTGATGGACAGTTCAGATCCCAGCATCTGAAGACTGAGGGAGCCATTTGAGACACAGTAAGAACAGACACAAAGGGAGAGGGCCGTCCACAGGTCCTTAGGTTCCACCAGGAGACCTTGCTGTCTAGCCTGTTAGGCCAAGCAGAGAATGTGCTGTGCAGATGCTGGTAGGCAGGAGACCCTCATGCTCTCACAGTAGAATGTGATTTATCATTACTCTCTGCCTCACTGAGGCTCATTGTCACAGCTAGCTCACTGGGGGCCACCCCATCTAAGGGTTGAAGCAGGTCTTCTCAGCCCTTTGGAGCCACCAAGCTAAGAATAAGTATCTCAGACCTATTTTTTTCATGACAGAAGCAGGAGGAACGTCCTGCCCCCCAAGCTCTCCCTTTCCAGAGCCAGGCACAGAGGCAGCCCAGCTGCGCTCAAGCACTATCCTGGATGCCCATGTGCAGTGGATGAAGAGGTCATCGTTCATCCCCCAGGACCACATGATACTATAGGCCAAGCTCCTTCCTAAATTATCTCTCTCACACTCTACTTCTAATAGGAAATCCAAACTCTTTTGTAAGCAGAAAGGCAACATACCACCCTCCAAGCAGCCCACAGCCTCCCTCAGGCCCTGAGGTCGCATGTTCCTGGGGAAAGCCAGGTAGGCTGGAGAGAACAGGAGGCATAGAAAGTCATATTCAAGTTGCTAAGTCCATGAATCCATGTGTAAATTCTAAATTGAATTGACCCCCTGGTGACTTAAAAACACCTCATATAAATTACTTGAGAATAGGGATTTTCTGTTCGCTGTGGTTTCATTATATAAAACACCACCAAAGCCTTTACTGACTGTGTTACAACTTGCTCTCCCTCTGCCTCCCTGTGGAAGCACCAGGGTCTCCTAGGGTAGGGGGAACTGCTGCCTACCTCCTTCCTATTCCCCTAACCTCCATGTCTTTCATATCATGTGCCAGGTCTCTCATAGAGAATATAAAGTGATATCCCTCGCTGCCTGTGTGGCAGTACCAACTGGCTGATGCTCAGAACTGGACCGTTCAGAGGCTGTACATCATGGGATAGCTGATCTGGGCTCTAGTCCAGTATCCCACCATGGGCTAGTGACCCACAACTCCAGAAAAAGAGACTTGACTGTGACCTTCTTGCTTGTTTTATTTTTGGTGACTTTGGAATATGGGATGACTGCAAGACTACATGCCTTCTTGATGAGAGATGATCATTAACCTCTCTAGAGTCATTCTGAGGCCTCTGGGTAGATTCAAAGTGGTCTATCCCTTTCGTCTTAAGTAATATCAGATTTAGGACCCAGAGCTCCAACACCTGCTGCTTTGATCCCAGTGATTATCTTCTCCTAAACCCATGTTGACATTCTAGACTTTAAGGTAATGACATCTAGGACAGGCCTTTGAGACAGACCTTGCTGAGAAATTAGCACTCCCATAAGAGGCTGGCATGACACCTTGTGTGAAAACACAATGAAAGGAACTGGCTGTGAACCAGAAGGAGAGATTCTCTCTAGACATGGTTCTCTAGTTTCCTGTATATTGCTGTAGTAAAACCCTGACCAAAAGCAAGTTGGAAGAGGAGAGGGCTTATTTCAGCTCTCTCACTTTCAGATCCCACTCCATCATTGAGAGAAGTCAGGGCAGGAACTTGGAGGCAGGAACCATGGAGGAACTCTGTTTACTGTCTCATTCTCTGTCTCCCTCAGCTACGTTTCTTACATAGACCTGGTCCAAAGTAATATGGCCTGAGACCTTCCAAACTAGTCATCAATGAATGCAGCACTTTACAGATATGGCCACAGGTCAATCTGATGGAGGCTGTCTTTCACCTATTTCCTCAGATGATCTTACAGGGGGTCAAGTTAAGAGATAAAACTAGCTAGGACATGCAGGATCTGCCTCTGCTTTGACTTTGTACTTCTCAGCCTGCAGACCATGGGCTGTATACTTCTGGTATTTATGGGACTTTCCCATAGGGCCCCAGGACACTTGAACATCTACATGTAGGACTCAGGGTAGTCTCTACTGCTTGCTCCAACAATCCTTCCCTTATCTGGGCATTTAAATGAATGAAAATCAAACAAACCTGCAGCAGCCACCACAGCAGCCAGTTAGTGAGTTCCATAGTCATACGTGTAGTGAGTTGCATAGTCATACGTGTAGTGAGTTGCATAGTCATACGTGTAGTGAGTTCCATAGTCATACGTGAAGAGACTTGGAGAGATTTACATTTGGTGGCTCACAAGACACACACACACACAGTCAGAACAGGAAGCTCCACCTCACTAGAGCACCATTGAGGACAAAGGGTATGTCCTCTTATTCTCAATGATACACCACAGCAGATCTGTACTGCCTACTGAGTAAGGTACTAGACCATCTGCTGGAGACCACCCTGAGCCTCCTACTCCCAGGAGCAGGCAGCATCACCACTCAGTAAAACCAGTGGAAGGGGGCCTAGAGCAGAACAGAGTTGAGAAAATGAGAGCAGTTGGAGAGAACAGGAAGCCAAGTCCGGGGTGTTTGTCAGCTGCAGAAAAACCAGTTGGCAAGACTTCCAATAGGATCTCACAGGGGAAGTGGTTAGCACTGCCTCAACCCACCCTGGCTCAGACTCAGAGACTTCATGGTTTCCATTTTTATTAGCTGTAATAAAACTCAAAAATTAAAATAATACATTTCCAAAGTATGTTATTTGTTCCAGTTGCTGTGAGAAATCCCCACAATCGGAAGGGCCTCAAAGTCAGTCACCTTCTCACCCTGAAGACTCAATGCCTAAAATGGCAAGGTGTCAAGCCACAATTCCTCCAAGGCCTCTTCAAGATGGGCAACTGTTGGCTGGGAGCTGCAAAATCCCCCAACCTGACCCCATGCCCAGCCCTGTCTCTGCCTTGCATTCTCCCCACCTCCTCTTGTATGTTTCTTCTTGTTTTCTGAGATAACACTTCGGATATAATCTCACAGCCCAGGACAACCTTACCTCTAGATCCTCAACCCAGACATAGCTTTAGAGAAGAGGTCAGCTTCCCAGGGATTCTGGTGCAGAGCCATGTTGTGTAGACAACTGGTCTACCCACTCAGGAAGGCCTATTCACATAGGAATAAACTAAAACAGTTGTGGGGTTCACCAAAATGATTCACTGTGGAAAAAATACAAGCATTGTGGTTGATGGAAGCTCAGAGTGCCCTGAGATGGGAGAGGGGAGCAGAGGAGCAAGGAGTACTAGAGTTCTATGAAGCATCAAGGCATATCAGTCTCTGACTACTCAGGGCTGGCTTTCTTAGTGAGTTCTGATTCCCATGTAGGGAGTAGCCCTCAAGGCTCCAACCCATCTTCCCCTGACAATCAACTGCCTGCTAGCTGCCAAACTCTGAATGTTGAAGCAGCAGCCACCATAACCACTCACCTTAGCACTATGACTAATATGTTGGTCATATTCTGAACCAACAGCTGATGAACACTCGGGTTAGCTAGGGCCTGACCTTCAGCAACTTTGCAAAGTTTCAAGGACCCAGGCTTCATGATAAGGTCTGAGGGTCAAAAACCCTTAGTGAGCACTTTAACACACTCCCTTTTGTTGGCCTTATAGGGCTGGAATCCTGATGGATCTTAATTGTCCTGTTAAAATACTGTAAATATCTTTATACAAAGTAAATAATACTAGGGACATGAATTCTTTGAATGAGTCTTAAAAACCTCTTACACAAAGCTTTCAACAAACAGCAACTAACCTGTTATGCAACAAATAGGTTTTATGGTCAATGTTGGCAGAAAACAAGCAATAAATGGGAAGTAGCTTTTGATAACTGATCTGTGGCTGAAGGTGCCCCCTGTGTTTGTGGCCATGTCATAGACCTGAGAGCATTCAGTATCCATGACCAGCCACCAGTGACTGGTGGATAGCACACTTTGGGATGAGCTTCTGGATAAGGAAGACACAAAGACATTTTGTCAAAGTCATGTGTTGGAGAGGAACTAGGGAAAGAATTTTTGTCACAGGTCTTCCTGGTAAGTTGTTATCACTAGTGAGGTGAGATGCTTGTTTGATACCTAGTCACTCATTGGTAACATTGCTTACCTGAACCACTGGTATGTGTGGTATCAAGCAGTACCCTGAGAACTGAGCTCATTTATTTCTTCACTTAGGCAGACAGAAAAATCCATACTCAATCACAGTACACTTTTTAAGATTGTATTTTTGCTACATTTATGTGTATGTTCATGCGAGTTCAGGTGCCTATGGAAGTTAAAGGCATTGGATCTCCCTGAAGCTAGTATCACAGGCAGTTGTGAGCCACTTGACATGGGTGTTGGGAACTGAACTTGGAGTGTGCTCTTTTAACAGCTGAACCATCTCTCCAGCCCCTATGTGGTACTCTTTTAACAGTCAACTAGAACAACATGACAAATGTTCTTTATGTAATTCCATATTCACTACTCACAAAAATATTTGTGAATAAGATGCAGAAGATAAGCCAATACCCACATCAAACCCAAGTCTTTGTGCTATAATATTCTTTCTCAAACCCATATCCTCACCCCAGAAATTAATCTCCTTTCTGAAATTTTCATTTAATGCTCTTAGGTTTTGTTTTAGTCATTGTGTATATGAGTGTGCGTGTGTGTGTGTGTGTGTGTGTGTGTGTGTGTGTGTGTGTAAGAGAGAGAGAGTATGTGTATGCATTGTATTTCTGTATATGCTATTGTTCTACTTGACCCTAAGTCTGATAATCATTATATAGATATTCTATATCTACATTGAAGACGTTTTGCATTGCATCTGATAATTCTATACAACTGCATGCCCATTGCTTACAATGGTCTACTTAAAGACTATTATTAAAAGGGATTTTTATTCATTTTCAGGCTGATGAATTCAGGCTGCTTTCTGCTTTTGCTATCACCGTTAACATTTCTGTGAACACTCATGCATTTATCTTCTAGCACATATATGCAAAGGAGTCTGTTAATTAGTAAGAGTGAGACTATTTAATCAAGTGTTCATGTTTATAAACTAGTACCAAGTCATCTCGCAAAGTGCTTTCTTTCTAATTACACACAACCCTGCATAAGGAGGAAGCGCCATCAACTGTAGCCTCATGAACGCTGAGCATCATCCCGCTTCCAGTATTTGTCCAACTAGTAATAGAAAATAGTATCTTACTGGAATTTTGCACCTGAATTTTTCTGAATTCTGACATGGTCAAGAACGGCTTTGCATATGTTCATGTTTCCATTTCAGGAGAATATGTCTTCATAATTTTTGCACATTTTTCTTGCTCATATGCAGGAATCCTCTGTACTCCAAATCTGACTCTCTCCAGTTCGTACTGTCCATTGTGACCCTTCCTGGGCCTGGCTTTTCAACTGTCTCTTTATGTACTTTCATGAACAGAAGTTTCTAATGCAAATGGGAAAATCCTATCCATCTCCTCCTTTACTAGTGGGTATATTTTGTGCTTTAAAAATGTTCCTTTCTTCCCTTTGGTCACGAATGTGAAAGGACACACTGAAACAGCTTTCTGGAGACCCAGTGGGTCACTCTGTCTGTGAGGCACCTGGAGTTGATTTGCTGAGCTGGTCCTGAGATGGTGAGGCAGGAATCGAGTTTCATTGTTTTGCATAAAGACAACAATTGGCTCACAGTTGTATATTAAATGATCCCTCCTTTCTGGCTGATCTACAGTGCCACCCTGTCATAAGTCAAGGAATATATATCAAGGTGTTAGTTTCTGGTTCTCCATATCATGGTGTTTGTGTAATTATGACACTTTCTCCTGGAAATGTGTTATGGCAAGTTACAAACCCTACTGTGTTCTCCAGAAATATCAGATTATGCAACCCATACATCATATTAAAAATCCTAATAGAAATTAAGTGATAGTAAGGATTCTGAGGCAGAAAGCATTTAGTCATAAAATAAGGTAACTATACAAACCTTTACCCAAACAATGACTACTCTAATATACAGATATTATATGATATGATCAAATAATAAGGTGATGACACAACTTATTATGAACTAAAAAAAATAACTTAGAAATGGCAAAACCATTAGGAAAACTCCATTGAAGTTAGAAATCAGCTATGATAATCCTTATATGCCCCAGTATAGGGAAATGCCAGGGCCAAGAAGTGGGAGTGGATGGGTAGGGGAGCAGGGTGTGGGGAGGGTATAGGGGACTTATGGGATAGCACTTGAAATGTAAATGAATAAAATATCTAATAAAAATGTGAAAAAAAAAGAAATCAGCTATGAATATTTTATATCGCTATTTACCTGACTGAGTCTTTCTATCCAAATGCCTGCCCTGGTGTTCTGTTTTCTTACAGCTTTTCATGTCCTGGTTTAAGGTTTGTAAGTATTTCCATAAAGGGTATTTTGTTAAATTTTGTTACTAAAATATATATTTAAGAACCTATATTTTCTATATGACTATTTTGGTTGTTGTATTTTTGGTTTTGATTTTCCACATAGGCAACTGTATTGGAAAATAACTACAATATTGCTCCCTTCTTACCAATGAGCTCTCCTTTCTTTTTCTCTTGTCAGTGCAATAGCTGGTGCTTACAGAAAAATGTTCACAACTTATTAAACAGTAGCTATTTCTCCCTTTGTCTGATACTTAAGACATTTTTTGATTATTCATTATCCAATGTATACTGTAACATTTTATACCTCTAATAAGTAAAATCTGTTCCTTCCCTAGTTTGCTTAGAAAATGTATTAATATTAATGTTGATATTCCTTATCTTATTGCAAGATTAACCTTCATTAATCATCTGTAAGTTTGGGGTGACTATAGTTGGTCTCCACCTCACAGAACAGAGCAGCTTTCCTAGTATAAACAGGAGTTCCTTAAGATGAAATATAGTTTTACTATGCTGCTGGATCCACTTCACTGATGTTCTTCAGATTTTTGCTTCTGTATTTATAAGAAAGACGTGGTCACAACCTTTCTTTCCATACTTCATCCTTCTACCTTCAGGGCCATGGTTTCATCATCCCCCAAAGAGACTCTGAGGATACTCAGTTTATTCTGCCCAGGTATCCTTTGAAGGTTAGGTAGAAATTCTTTCTCCTTTGCCTTTAGAAACTCATACTCACAGGTGGATCTGGGTTTGACATTTGCCCCCTGGGGATTCTGAATTCCCCTTATGACTGGGTCACTGTTTAAGTTTGCCTTTGTTTGCTGTGATTGTTTTGTGGTGTTGTGGGGGGGTTTTGCTGTTGTTGCTTACATCTTGATAAACTTTATTTTCCCGGTTTTTATCCTGTTTATCTAGTGTCCCCATTCTTTTTCATGAATTTTACAATATGATTTGTTTTAATCATTTATTTTTAAATCTCTTCAGTGTCTAAACTGTCTACCACTCATTCCTAATGTTAATCTTATCTTTTGAGGCTTTATTGCTCTCCATTAATCCCCGCTGTTCTTTTCCTATGACCATTGAATATGGGCTTTGCTCCCTGATATTGAGTCCTTCATTATTCCTAATATATGCCTCAAAGGCTTTAAATTTCTCTGGATTTACTGCTTTTGATATACCTCATAAGATTTTATATGAGTATTATGGTCATTATGTATTTAGTTCTAAATATCTTCACATTTTCTTTTTAAATTTTTTTTGCTTGTGCATTGTTTAAAGGTAAGATGAAAGTATTCCAAATATGAGTTCTCCAAGAGTGTTAGTTTTTTACATGAAATATTCTTAAAGTGTGTCCAAAGCCTGCCGTCTGCTCAGCAGTGCTATAAGTCTCTCTAAGGTTAGCACTGTAATCTAGAAATGGAACCTTTTCAGAAAACATTCAGCCCACTTTTCTTGTTAGCCTTCACTTCCTTTTTCTTGCTAGGGCCTTGGTTTGTTCCTCTTTAAGGTAGAACATTTTGATTAATAATAATTATTAAAATTATGGTTGTTGGGCTGGGGAGATGGCTCCGTGGGTAAAGCACTGGCTATACTGTCATGAGATCTTGAGTTCGAATCCCAAGCACCCACATAAGAACAGGGCCATTGTGGGAGCCATACTCAGGAGACAGAAACAGGGGAGACCCAGGCCAGGATGGCTAGCTAAACTGGTTGGAATTGCTGAGTTCCGACTGCAGCAAGAAACCTTGTATCAGTAAATAAAATGGAGTGTGATCGTGGAAGATAACATATATCAACTGTGGGCTTCCACACACATGCACAGACATTTGAGCGTGAGCATAGATACACATGTGCATTCACACAATACATTACACACGTGCAAAACAAAAGTTACTATAGACTTGAGAGCATTCTGCTTCGCTATCATCAATGCTACTTAACTCCTTGTAACTACTGTTCACCTGCATTCCATAGTCACTTAAGTCGAATTTTAAGGTTTATTTAACTCAAAAGACTTTCAAATTATCCTTAAGACTTCCTCATTGAATGACTGAATTTGAGAAACCTATTGTCTAGTTTCCAAGCATTTGTACATCTTTCAAATGTTTTTCCTGAATTTGTATATGATATATTCTTTGCAGGCTGGAGAATAAATTTTCCCTTTTATCAATTCTTTCCAATTTATTTATGGCAAGGATGTTTCTTGGTGAATGTCCCTGTGTCCTTGGAGTGAGTACTGGCACTTGGGGGAGTGAAGTGTGTTGTGTGTCAACTTGGTCAGGTTGATTGATCGCTTCTCTGTGCCTCTGCTCGTACGGATTCTCTGTCTTCTCAGGCTATCGATTGCTGGCATGGAGTATGGATGTCCTGGCTGTCATTAAGGACATCTATGAAAATACCTCTATTTCCTCTTGTGTTCACTATGTGCATCTTAGGATCATTGTATCTTACTTGAAAATTGCCCTGGTAATCATTCTACAGCATTCATTTTGTTTCTGGGAAGTTACCCTATTGACCCATTATTTTGTGTGACATTCACTGAGTCATACTTGCTTTCTCTGTATTGTCAGGGTTGGTGGCAGGTGCCATTCTGCACTGCTCCTTAGCTCTCTGCCTCTATGTGAAGTTTCAGGAGTCAGCGGAATGGGGAAAAACTGAAGAAAGCTGATCTAATGGGCAGACTGAGATGAAGAGAAGAGAATGGAGAGAGCTACAGAAAGGGGAAGAGGAAAGAGAGGAGTAGATGAATAGGAAGAGAAGGGGAAGAAAAGGAAAAGAAGAAAGGGGAAGAGGAAGGGACACTATTTATGGTTGATGCTCAAAGCCACTTGGCCAGGTAAGAACAGGAAGAGGAAAGGTTGTGTGTGGTGCGGAGGGGCAGTCTAGGAACAAATCCGAAGCCCCGTGCAGAAGGAAAAGGAGACAGAAGAGGCTGAGGAAGAACAGCTATTAGGAAACACCTGTGGGTGGCTTCCAGGGAAACCCAATGGGCAGCTGCTGAAAAAGATGGAGAAGACAGCCAAGGTGAGGTGGGGGCAAGCACTTGGAGGACAGCATCTGATGACCTGCTTGCCGGTGCTTGCCTGTGCCTGCCGGTGCCTGCCTGTGTCTGCCCAGGCTTGCTTGCTCCTGTGTTTTCTCAGCTTCAAAAATAGAGGCAATGCTGTGCCTGATGATTGACAATGAAGGAGGTGACGTGTTTGGTGAAGAACTTGGGGCTGGCTATTACCAGGTTAGCCCATTACCCCAGGCTTCTCTTTCATGCCGCATGAGTGAACTTAGGTGCATATGGATTTCTGAAAGAGAAATGCCTGCATTACAAGAAATCTCAGGCTTGAAGACAAACCCCACAATATTGCGGAACTCATTTTTAGTTACAAAGTTAATATAGGCAGATTTTTTTTTAAATATGAAGACCCCAAACCACAGTGAACAAACATGACCTGTTCCCACTCCCTACCTTGTTTTATTTCCCAGAAGCCACCATGATCTGCAGACGATTTTATAGCTACAAGCAAATCCTTTACTTTTCCACAAATAAAATTAAACATGTTCCTTTCAGCTTGATTCCCCTTAATAAAGGTCTGTGGGATGATTCCAGATTTTCCTGGGAAGACTTGTCTCACTCTCTTCCAGAAAGGCTGCTCATGCTCTGTTTTATGTGTATGTTATATTTTATTTTAAACAGTCCCCTATCAATCTTCTAGCTTTTGTGTTTTAATTTATCTCTTCCTAACAACCCTTTCCAATAGTGAACATTGTTTTAAACTTCCCTTGCTAAAGAGCTCCATAAAATAAGTTCTTTGGAATAAATATCACATTTTAAAAATATTGACAGGTATCATCAAATATTTCCCCAAGCCATCTTTTCTGTTATGCTCCTACCCTGGGGGTGCTCAACACCCCTCTCCTGGCCTGCATGCATACACACCACTACTGACATGCCAAGTTACCTGCCCTGCCCAGATTCTAGGATTGAAACTAGGACTTAAGTCACAACAGAGAGGAAGGGACTTGGAACTCAGCACATTGGGACGGGCTGCAAGTGGCCCCAGGCTTCTAATAGGACAAGCATGCCTTTGGTCAGGCTGTTGAACCAGCTGTACAGACCTCCTGGGAGGACCAGGGACTCTCCTGCTGCTCTCAGGCAGTGATCCCTGGTAATAATCCCATGCAAGTGGAGATCTGAGACCCTAGGCCTCTCCCACTTCCACTTAGCCACTTACCAAACATTAGGCATCCTCTCCTCTTTCTTCTTCCTACTTGAGCTCACGCATGAGACCATCTTCTCTGTTCGTCAGTGCTGTTCTGTAGAAAGGGTTCCCTAGCTCTGGTAGCCCAGATGCCCATAAGACCACAGGGCATGATTTATTCATAAGAACAGGTGCTCTAGCTCAAGAGTCTGGACCCACCCCTTGTCTCCACCCTCTTCTTTGTTCTGGTCACTCTCAGGAAGACACTAGAGCCTCAGCACACACACACACACACACACACACACACACACACACACACACACACACACAGAGACTTTGCCAAGTTTCTTGCCCTCTGTCTTTCTGGGTTCTTGCAGCTGGACTTACAGAGGCCACTGTGGGGGTAGGGAGGGACTGCCCCTAAGACAATTTTAAAGAGTATTCCCCATTCCTCCACAAGTTTCCCCCTCGGCAACCCGAAGCTTGCTATCCACTAGTGTCTCTCTTATCTACCTTCTCTGTGCCACAGCCAGCCCTTAGAAGCAGGAGGTAAGAGAAGTGCTTTCGTGCAAATATATTTCACTTCAATACCATAGTAAGAACAGAATCAAACGGTTAGGAAAGGGAAGAAATCCACAAATAGTTTTCTGTAGCCTGTTTCTGGAAACTGCAATAAGAAAACTCCCCCTACAGGCGTTTCGTGGTTACTGCAAAGTAAACAGAGGAACTCTGCTGATTCATCAAGCCCATCCAATGTTTCCTTTGACTTCTTAAAAAACAGACCAGTTTCCTCCTGGCATCCAGCACCCTTTCTCCCCAAGGGAGATGAATAATGCAGAAAGGACCTCCCTCCCTCCCCCAGTCCCTCAGGCCACAGTGCTTCCACAGCCTTGCTAAAAGAGCTCCCCCCACCTTTCTTTCTTTCCTTTTTTATTTTTTGCAGAGAGCTGAAGATTATTCAGAGGTTTTTATTCCTACTTCCACAAATCCACCAGCAAAAGAACATGTTTCAATAGGGTGATAGTTAATTCCTCCCGACTCAAAGGCACGGGGTGGGAAAGCACACGAAATGCGTGAAAATCAGTTGTCACCAAGCCCTGGCTGACCTTCGAGGAAAAACTCGAGATCAATAAATGTGTAAAAGAGATGAACTGCCTGGCTGGGATCCAGAATTCAACATCTTACTTGTGTCTCCCACCACACACACCCCAAAGATGCCCCTGATCTTGCTTCTGCCTACTTGTATTTTAATGCCTATAGCAATATTTGTTTAAATATTTGGTTCCAAATGAGAAGATAGGTTTGCCAGGGAATCACACGAAATTCAATAAAATCATGTATCTCAGGGACCCAGCCCAGTTGCAATCAGTCAAAACTAGCCTCTCTCCTCTGATCCTTCTGAATACACTTAGGTCTAAATATCAGCCTGCCCAGGAGGCGTGAGTGAGTAAGACAGGCCATCTAAGCTACGGTCATCCCAGGGGTAAGAAGGGGGGAAGGGGGAACTCTCTCACAAAAGGGCATTGTTCCCTCTTCAGGTTTCTTACTGTGCAGTTACATATATTATGAGTCTGAAGGTTGAAAAAGCTCTTAGTTTTGTTAACGTGTTTTCAAACCACTAATTATTCCCTGCTGTTTTGAGGTGTTAAATACATAAACACATGGGCTACTCAGCTTAAGAAATTCGGGTTGCATTCCTCTCCGGATGAGCCAGGGTGAAGGATAGTTTCCATGTAACTCATTGCTATATGTGGAGTCCTGTGTAGGCTTAGTCCTACACAAGCCAGGGCCTCACACTAGTCATGACAGAGACCACTGGCCCTGGGCTACCAGGCTGTCACTGCAGAATCTCTCAGCACATGCAGGTCTTAGGGAGCCTGCCTGATCCTTGGAAAGTACTGGGAATCAAAGCTTGAGGTTTCTAGTTAAAAAGGCCCTTAGACCAGTGCCTAGGGGCTCATTGAGTTGCCTTTATGTAGGTGATCGCTGCCTTGTGACAGCCCATTTGGGCAATAACATCCCAAGCCTCAGAGTTCTTGTGTGGACATAAGGCATAGAGCATATTTCAGTTTTATCCATTTAGCTCCTTGGACATCTTCATCTCCAGACCCAGCATTATGAATGCTCCAAGTAAGAGGCAGTGTTCCCAAATGGCACTGAAGTGTAGGTTGCTTAACACTAGGACTCAATACTTTTACTGTGGGTGCAGTGTGTGTGGTATGTGTTTGTGTGTGTGGTCTGTGGTGTGGTGTGGTATGGTGTGGTATGTGTGTGTGTGATGTGTGTATGGTATGTGTGTATAGTGTGTGTGTGTGGTATGTGTGGTGTGGTGTGGTATGTGTGTGTGTGATGTGTGTATGGTATGTGTGTGTGGGGGGGTATGTGTGTGTTTGGTATGTGTGTGGTGTGTGTGGTGTGGTATGTGTGTGTGGTGTGTATGTATGTGTGGTATTTGTGTGTGTGTGTGTGAGATGTGTGTGTGGTATGTGTGTGTGGTATGTGTGTATATGTGTATGGTGTGTGTCTGTTTGTATGTGTGTGTGTGTTTGTGTGTGTCTGCTTGTGGAGTCAACTTTGCTTTCTGAGACAGAGTAACTCTCTGGGACGAAGAGTTTACCACTTAGGCTAGGCTATCTGACCAGAAAGCAAGCCCCTAGAGGCTCACTTGTCTGTCCTTCCCCAATGCTAGGATGAGAGACTGGAGGCATGTACCACCATCCAGTTTTTTACATGGACTCCGAGCTGGAACTCAAAGTCCTTATGTTTGTTTATACAGATATTCCCCAGGCTCTCAACACAAGAGCTTTGGAATTAACTTCAAGATTCACCAGAATCTAGGAAGTGTCACTCAAAGTCTCTCCCTATCCTAGATCAATGTACAAAAACCAGGAAGCTTAATGGCCAAAATCTTAGAAAAAAATTAATAGGAAAAGAGACCCAATTATTTTGTATACTAATTTTAAAAGGAAAAGTAATAAAAAAAAGAAACAAAAATATTGAAAAGAAACACCTTAGCCCACTTACTATGTGTAAGGTGAGGTCAAGCAAGCTGAAACAAGCACCCTGGCTGCTTCTCAGCGAAGTGGGTCAGGACCATTCCTGCAGAGCAGGCCTCAGAGGCTGATAGCATTGTGTGGAGAAGGGGTAGCGTCAGCAATGGTATCAGATAGGAGCCTTGTAGGGGAGCAAGGTCCATGCCAGCCAAGCCAGGTATATTAAGTGCTACACTCCTACTCACCAGCCAGAAAGGCATGGAAAACAAGCTTAGAGAGTCAAGGACTTAGTGACAGGAACCAGGACCCAAGCAGAGTCACCTGGCTCAAAGTTCATGGCCACTGAGGCAGAACCAGACAGCTGGACTGAGAGCGTAGCAGCAGTCGAGAGCCAGAAGTCTATCTCACACCACGCAGCTGTGGACAACTCTTTAGAGCCTCCTGCTTCAGAAAGACACAGCCACACCTTCCCATTGTCCCTCTGTCCCCAGCTAAAAGCGAAGAGGCCCTGCCATACTCACAGGTTCACTTGGACAGAATAGGATGAATGATTCAACAGGATCTGTTCATATTCATCTGCAATGCAACTGAATCGAGATAGATCCAACAAGCACATACAAAAATACTTAGCATTGACATATTAGGGAAAAGAAAATTAAGACCACAGAGAGACTTTGTCTCATGTCCACCAGGAAACTTAATAGTCAAACTCCTAAAAAGTGTTTTATTTTCTCTTTTTAATAGGATATAAGACCAATTATTTTGTATACTAATTTAAAAAGCAAAACTAATGATAAAAACCAGGAAGCTTAATGGCCAAAATCTTAGAAAAAAATTAATAGGAAAAGAGACCCAATTATTTTGTATACTAATTTAAAAAGGAAAACTAATAATAAAAAAGAAACAAAAATATTGAAAAGAAACTCCTTAGCCCACTTACTATAATATTAATAGAAAAAAGGAAAGATAAAGAATGGGATATCACCACATCAACACAGGGGTGCCCACTGTCAACCTGCTGGATCTGAAGTCACCTTAGGGGTGTGTCTGTGAGTATGATTCTAAAGAGGTCAACTGGGGTGGAAAGATCAGACCACCCTAATGCACTTGCCCATGGACTGCAGTCTAAGTGAATGAAAAGGAAGAAAAGGAGAAAGGGCAGATCCCCTGCTCTCTCCCCAAGTTCCACCGAGATATGAAGCCAGAGTGAGAGGCAGCCACAGCAGCAAATTTGCAGCCATGCCTTCAGCTCTGCACTGAGCTGTACCCACATTTATGAGCAGCAGACAGTATTTTTTGTTTGTTTTTGGTTTTTCCAGACAGGGTTTCTTCTGTGCAGTCCTGGCTGTCCTGGAACTCACTCTGTAGACCAGGCTGGCCTCAAACCGAGAAATCTGCCTGCCTCTGTCTCCCAAGTGCTGGGATTATAGGCATGCACCACCACTGCCAGGCAGACCTTTCTTTAAAAAAAAATGTAGGGAGTTGAGAACAAGAAGAGTTAAGCAGGAGGGACATCAGGGCTCTGGGCATGGCCCATTCATGGATGACAGAATACTGTCGTGGAGAAACAGTAGGGTGGTTCTCAGAAAGCATTATGACTGTAAATAAGGAATTACCTAAAATTGTACTATTGGACATATACCCCAAAAAACTGAAAGTTACAATTCAAAAAGGATAATTATATAGTTAACAAAGAATTCCTCATGACAAGAAGGATGCAAATGATATCTACTAACAGGTAAGTATATTTTCTAATGTATGTCCAAGATGTGGAATGCAATTCAGCCATTTAAAAAGCTGAAATTCCAGGACTCATCAGTGTGGATGAACTTTGAAAATAACCTGTTGAATGAAATAAGCTTGATATGACAGGACAGATATTTTATAATTTCACTACCACAGGGAACCCAGAAGAGCAAACTCACTGAAGCAGAGAGCAGGTCAGGGCCAGGGAAGGACAATGGACAGCACTACAGAAGGGACACAGGTTCGGTTTGGGGAGATTAGAATGTTCTGGAAACAGTTCTGATGGTTCATGTGTCACTGAATTACCCAGTCTTAAAGTGGCCAGCATGGGGACCGTCATGCCAAATATTTTCTACCATAACAATGATACAGGATGGAACTGGGAACTGGGAAGCCAAGCACCCTGCCCTCTCTCAGATACCTTCTTCTGACCTCAGTTTCTCTCTGCTGCTCTCTTCCTCCATCCTCACTCGAAGGAGGAAAGTCAGGGAGGCTCAAGGAGGTCATGAAGACTGGGTGTTCCTCACAAGCAGGCCAGCATCTCAGTGTTCAAGACAGGTCAGGAAGCAGCTTTTACCGGCCAGGAGGAACTCCAGTCTGAATAATACATTCGGCTTTGTACCATGTCAGACCCTGGTCACTCCCTTTCAGTGCCTTAAAGATAGGCCACTGGTGATCACCAATTTACAACAAGTTTTTTCCTCCTATGAAAACATCATGTAGGAACAACTGGAGTAGAAAATCTGATGCTTATAGAAGAGAAAAATATAAGACACACACACACACACACACACACACACACACACACACACACACACACATCGTGTATTCAGTCTATCAGTTCCCCCTGGGTGGCTGAGTTGTGCACAGAGTCTGGCATCTCTTTTCCTGAAGAATTTTGTTACATCTTCAAAATCACTCGCCCTCACCCACCAGCCGCCCGGTCAGAGTACCTCACCCACATGTCATTGAGGTTTTATGTAGATACCCAGCAAGACCGATCTGTAGCAGTAAAGGCCTGTTTTCTCCCAGTCACACCCTCCAATAGAAAGTGGATGGTTCTTCCTCCAAACCCCTTTCACATGCCCTTTCATTTGGAAATGTTCAGATCGCAGCCAGCTCCGACAAGGATGAAAACAATCCCCTCAAGGACACGGGAGACTTCGACGTGGCGACATCAGGGACACAGCAGTGCAGACCCATGGTGTGTGCTTCTGCTCACAGGTGACCCCAGGTGGCACAGTCCAGGTCTTTGTTCACCTGTGATGTCCGTGGGCACCAGCTGCTCACCTCAATGGAGGGCAGAGGCTTCCTCCCCACGAGAGGTGACATTTAAGGAGTGGGACATGCTTCCTAGCTCTCCTCTTCACATCCCTTTCACCCTCCCCTCTGCCAGTCACCAATTCCCAGAGCCTCTTCATGATAGTCCCAGGTTGGGTCATCCTTTTTCTTGCTAACACACTCCACTACTGGTCAAACACCTGGGCTGTCTCCCAGAGGCTCTGATGTCAAATGCTTGGTCCTCAGCTGGTGACAGTATGTTGGGAGATAATGAAAACTGTAGAAGGTGGGACCTGACTGGAGGAACCGGGTCACTGTGAACATGTTCTTGGGGACTATACTTTGTCTCCTTGCCTGCTTCCTCACTAACAGGAGGTGAAGGGCTACCTATGTCCTTCTACCACGCTGTCCTTCCTCACTACCAGGCCAGAAACCATAGAGCCAGTTGACCACTCACTGATAATTCTGAGGCTGTGAGCTGAATACCTTATTTCTCGTAGGCATTTTTCACAGTGATGAGATCCTAGCAATAATCACCTCACTAGCACTTCACAGCCATATCCTCAGGTCTTGCAGTCTATCCACAGACAAGCTCTATTTTACACACTGCCTCTTCTCCTATAGGAGACTCTATACTCAGGAACCCCAAACACATCCACAATCTCTATCTTCCACCCTTTCCATTTGCCTGCCTGGTGGACTTTCCATTCCCACATGTGTCCCTCCTGAAATGGCTCTTCTTCCAGACAGAGAAGCCAGTTGTCATGGCCCTTATGGTCCATCTTACAGTGTGAGCACAGCCAGCTCAGAACATCTCATTCATCCTGCTTCCTCAACTAGACAGGAAAGAAAGAAAGAAAGAAAGAAAGAAAGAAAGAAAGAAAGAAAGAAAGAAAGAAAGAAAGGAAGAAAGAAAGAAAGAAAGAAAGAAAGAAAGAAAGAAAGGGGCTATCCTTTGCCAACTTCTGCTGAGCATTCGACACAATGCTGTATATTCTTTCTGTTCCCAATAAACACAGATCCGCTGAGTCTGGCGCCCATTGCAGTGCACACAATGACAGACTTGCTTCTGTTAGGTCTATGTGCCCCAGGTTGTCTAGAATTTGTAAGCAGGAGTGTTTTCAACCACTCTTTGACCTTCTCAGGGAATGCACAGTTAGAATTATCCCTGCAGCACTGACATCACCAACATGGTCTTGTATTCTGAGCCAGCCTCAGAAGGTAGGGCCCAGTGTGAGGTGCTATACTGAGTACCTTCTCCCCTTTTCTGGGGACTGACTTACTTGACTTTCTGTGTCCAGATAAGGACAATTTTGTTTCTAGATAGCCTCAGGCATGTGCCGAAGAAAGAACCTGCATTTACCAAGGCCTGTTAAGATCCAACATCCAAGACCAGGTGCCAGAGGACAACTGATGGCAAAGAGACAGATTATGGAGGGTGAAGGAGGACCCAGAAGGGATGAACTCAACCTCCCAGAGCCTTCAGCCCGGAAAGGAGGTAAGCTCTGGGAAGACCCTACCCCTGACCCTGTTGTATGTTACTAGAGTGCCTGGACCAGAGCTGGAAAAGTGCTCTGTGGCTACCAGAAGACAAAAAGGAGCAACATATGCTACCTATCCAGGAAACATCAACAGTGGAAGCTAAGACCTCAATTACTGAGAGATTCTAGACTGACCTTACAAATACCAAAACCCATCTAAGGGCATTAACGCGGACTTTACAAGCAATTCCAGAAAGCCATGAGGAAGTTAAACACCTCGATGGGATGTAGGTATGTGCATGTGAGTATGTGTCTGATGTGTGTGTGTGTACACGTGCAGGTCTATATGTGTGTGTATGCTGCATGTGTGTACATGCATACATGTATGTGTGTGTGTGATATCTGTCCATCACTTCTAGGTGAACACAAAATCCTATGCAACTTAAGATACTTACCTAACATAATAAATACACAATACATCAAGTAACTTTTGAAAATTCTTCTATTAATAAATGGCACTGCCACATAGACAGATAATGAGAGTGGAGCTACATGAAGCATTCTTTCCTAGATGTCGACCAGTCCCTCTCTTTCTAATTATAACTAATTTATCACTCCTACGTGTATATGCTTGTTCTTTGTCTTCCTAATTGCTTTAGTGAACGGTTTAACTATTTGTCAATTGTCTCGTTTCAGGATTAGTGAGATATGTTTTCGGTTTGGCAACTTTATCCCAATCCCATCATTTTTTTTTCTGATTTTTAAAAATTCTTTCTCTTTTTTTCATCATTAATTTTATCCCGCTGCTTTCTTTAGACAACCGGTAACAGTTTTTGACCTCATTGCCATCCAGTTACTTTAAATTATTTTTAGTGTGCTACAAGTAAAATAACAGAAAGCATCACATGTCTCTGGATGGAGCATAGGATGTGCCTCTTGTCATCAGGGTGTTCTTGTTATGCATACACACGACTATACTCCATCTTCCTTGATTGACCAGTGAGACATTTAAAAGATCATTCATTCATTCATTCATTCACTCATTCATTCATTCTAAGTCTCCACTAAGTGCGTCTTTTCTTTACTTATGTTTGTTCTTCTCACTTAGAGATAGATCTGCAGGTAGAAATGACACCCTCTGACTATCAAAGTTCACTCTCCCAATCTTTCCACATAGCGAGTTCCCTCCTTCTCTCCCAGGGTATAGAATTTGGTGCCTATATTTACTGATATGTACTTTTACTAATTATAATATTTAATTTTTATACCATTTTAGGTCTATCTATATGGCCAGGAGAACAAATGTTTGACGCTAGATTTGAGTTCATGTCCTATGTGTTTGTATATATTTAACTACTCAATATTTGGCTCAGATAGAGTCAAAATAAAAAAAAAAAAAACAGGTTATTTAATTTTGGTTTGTTTTTAGAATGTCTGGTTGTCCTCCCCTTAAATTGAGGATGTCATTTTTTGTAATAGTGCTTAATGTCTTTGCATTTGTTTTGTTTTTTTTAATCTATTGATTTATTTTTAAAACCTCATGTGTATGACTGTTTGCTGCATGTATGTAAATGTGCCACATTTGTGGCTGGTAGCAGGAGATGACATTGGATGCCCTGAAACTGTAGTTGCAGAAGGTAGTGAAGCCCAATCTAGGTGCTGGAAATGGAGAAAAAACAAGTGGCCGGAACCACTGAGAGATTGGGATTCTTCCTCTCTTTTTGAGTAACCGTTCTCTGGGAATTGGTGCTGGTTTGGTGCTATCACGTGGTCTAAGGATATGGACTACTTTGTTTTGTTCTGACCCCTTCTTTACGCCGACACATATGACCTGTTTTAAAATTAGTTAGTGACTGCTTTTCTTTAAAGTTAACATGTGTTGAAGCCTGTTTCAGTTTACCAACAATAAATAAATAAATACCAACTCCATCTGCAATTCTGAGGGACTGCATAGTCAAGCTTTGCTCCACATTCGACATCTCTGCTTACAAGGTGGGCTGAGATGCTGCAGCCACTGCCCCACCCCCACCCCCAGCTTTGCAATGACGTCATCCTGTTTGCCTATTATGTCATTTTCCTTTCGAGAACCACACATTTAAACTGGGTTTACAACCCCACTAGAGCTGTTAGCTTTTGATTTTATATTTTTAAAGCCTTGGTCATTAGTTCCCGTCCCTCTCTGTGACTCACTCTGTGGAGAGGTTTGTTTGTTTTTAACTTTACTTATTCGATGAGATTACCTCTTGGAGTCAAATTTCCAGAATTGTTTACTCTGTAAATATTTATTGAATCAATAATTAATTTATCCACCTCAAGAGTTCATACATATTTAAGCATTTTTTCATACATAAACAGTATGTCTGGGATTAACATTTGGGCCCAGATGCCATTTTTCTGGAAATATTGAGTGTTCTCTCCATTGTGGGCTGGTGACTAATTGCAATGAGACACCCCAAAGCCAACCTGCTCTTTTGTGTGTAGAGACCGTTGTTGTTGCTTCCTTTGTTGGAAAACAAATTCCCCCAACTCAACCTCCTCCTCTCCCTTCTCTCCCCCCCTTCTCCCTTTCCTTCTCTCTCAATATTTATGAAAATCTGTCTCACAAAGAAAGTTTGTTGACTTGACCATGTCTTTGGATCATGACTGTTTCAGCTTCTCTCATCACACACATAGCGACATATTTGACCCACCAGGGCTATCATCCCAGATGCTTCGGGAGGTTGAGGCAGGAATATCATAAATTCAAGGCCTGCCTGCACAGAACAAGTTCAAGTTAAGCTTGGCCACTGTAGCAAGAACCTGTCAAAATAAAAAAGTTTAAAGAAGAGGGTTAGAGCTATTTGTTGGTGGTAGAGTGTTTGCTTCTTTTGTTAAGTCCCTGGCTCCATACCAGTTGTAATCAGTCTTTATCAGCACATTTTTTTTATCATTCATCCTTTCTCCCCCCAAATACTTAGTCTTGTGTGTATGGCTGTATATCACACTACCTTTAAACAAAAGCAAGCTCTTGGTCCTCTTTCTGCAACAGGTGACATTCTATGTATCACCAAAGTGACATGCCACATGCTCACATTAAGATTTTAATTTTCTAAAACATATTTTATGTATATAGATGTTTTGTCTGTTTGTATGCCTAGATGCCACTTGCATGCAGTCCCTACAGAGTCCAGAAGAGGGCATTAGAACCCCTGGAATTGGAGTTACAGATGGCATTAGGCCCTATGTGAGTACTGGAAATCAAACCTTTTCTTCTGAAAGAGCAACAAGTGCTCTTAACCACTGAGCCTCAGAGTATGTATGTATGTATGTATGTATGTATGTATGTATGTATGTATGTATGAATGAATGTATGTATGAATGCATTTACGTATATTCCCCCTCCCCTGCTTGTCTGTGAATTGTGTGTGCAATACCTATAGGTGCCAGAAGAGGACATCAAGTTCACTGAAAGCGGAGTTATTAGCTGTCATTGGCTTCCATGTGTGTGCTGGGACCCAAACCTGGGTCCTCTGGAACAGCAGCCAGTGATCTTCACCACTGGGCCACCCTCCCTGTTTCCTCAGCATTTTAGCCTTTGAATCTGTATTCTAATACTTGGTCTAGCCTTTGAATCTGTATTCTACTACTTGGTCTAGCCTTTGAATCTGTATTCTACTACTTGGTCTAGCCTTTGAATCTGTATTCTACTACTTGGTCTAGCCTTTGAATCTGTATTCTACTACTTGGTCTAGCCTTTGAATCTGTGTTCTACTACTTGGTCTAGCCTTTGAATCTGTATTCTACTACTTGGTCTAGCCTTTGAATCTGTATTCTACTACTTGGTCTAGCCTTTGAATCTGTATTCTACTACTTGGTCTAGCCTTTGAATCTGTATTCTACTACTCGGTCTTTCCTTGTTTATTTGATCACAGTCTAGTTTCTTTGTCTTTCACTTCTTTGTACATAGCTATGTGCACCCATGTGTCTATATTCAGAGGGTAGAAGAAGACATTGGCTATCTTCTTCTATCAGTCCCCACTTTATTTTTTCCATTGGGGTCTCTCACTAAATCTGCAGCTCCCCATTTTGTCTAGGCTGGCTGGCTAATAGAGCTCTGTCCCCAATGCCAATGTGCAGCACAGGCAGGCGCACTCACCTTCCCTGGGTTCTCCAGCCAATGTGCAGCACAGGCAGGCGTACTCACCTTCCCTGGGTTCTCCGTGGGTGCTGGAGATTCACACTCAAGTCTTTGCTTGCAGAGCAGCAAGTGTACCTCCCTGCTGAACCCTTTCCCAGCTGATGCCAGTTTATTGGTCTCCCTGAGAACTCACAGCTCTAGATGCTGTCCATGTTTCTCCAGCAGAATTCCAACACAGACCTCCCACCATTTGACAGCTACATAGCCACCTTGAATAAGAGAGAGCATCCTATCTAGTGGTGATGAGAATCCAGCTTCATAAAACTACTTTAATCTGCTTCTTCTACAACCTAGCCCACAGCACTCCCCCGCCCTTGCCTTTTTTTTTTTTTTTTTTACATGTAAGCATTCTGGTGCTTGAGTGAGCTGGCCAGGGCTATAGCCATAGACTTACTGGTAGGACAACTTTGTGAATTCTCCAACAGCCCTGCCCCTGGAGTCAGGCTCTCCGAGCCATACTAATGCGGCTGTAGCCAGGGTACTGTGCCCTTATCTCAGAGTTATTCCTATGTGGAGAAAAGCCATGTTGAGGGCAGGCACCCTGTCTAAACTACTTCGATGTGTTCATATTGTCATGGATTTCCAGCCAGCCAGTGTGGGCAGCTTATTCTTAGACAAGATGCTTTTAGGCTGGTTACTTCTCCCTTTGGTCTAGAGCAGTGCAGAGACAACAGTGGAGAAAAGTGTCACACAATGGCTCTAAAACCACAACTAACTTTGAAAACAAACAGCTAAGAACCATTCTTCCAGTTAAACCTAGACAATCAGCCCTTTCATAAGACCTGCAGAGTATTCATGGGAGGAGACCTAGCTGTCCCAGCATGGGTGACTGGAAACCCTAATCCATTCATGTCCCAGCAAGTTCTCCCAACTCTCTCTTCCCTGGCCTGTGCAGGTTATCCTGGACTACAACAGGTAAGCTCAAATTTGGCATAGGAGAAGAAATATTTTCCTTTCTATAGCTTTCATTTTTCCAAGTACAATCAAAGCTGTCCTTGGGAGGCCCTGGTCCTAAAAGAACCAGAATCAAAAGAAGCCTCAAGTCATGTGTGGCCATTGATCTTCAGAGATACCCAATCAGCCATGTCGAAAGGAGGGTGGCATCATCAGATGGGGGTAGGATGGGTAGGAGGGTCTTCTTTATCTTCACTCCAAGTGTTTGTTTTGAGAAATGGAGCTAGCCTACTCAGTCCTAGCTGAGGGGAGGAGCCAGTGACAGCTTACTTACCACAGAGGACTCAAGAGAGGGAGAAAAATCAACAAAGTCAAAACATTCCATTGATCAGTCCCCACAGAATGAAGGATGTCCCAATAAGCAAACCTAAGCTTTGTAGCTGAAGGAGATAGACAGGTGTCCCTACCATCCTGTGGGTAGTCATGACACTGAATCAGAGCTTTCTTGTACAAGAGGCAGAAGCAGAAAGAAAACATGTCTCCTGCCTCTCTTTACTTGTCTGGAAAAAGTTACTCTGTGTGGGGCGCCTTGGGAAGTATACGTTTTCTCTCAGAGATTGTCCACAGAAGGATGAGAGGGAATTTCTAGAGTGGACCTAGAGTTTTTAAACTCTTGCATCTTGTGTGTGTGTGTGTGTGTGTGTGTGTGTGTTTGTGTGAGTGCACACATGTGAATATTTGTATATATTTATATGTTGGGTGTTTATATGTATATGCAAGACTATATCTGTTGTAGTGATGTATGCTGTGTGTATATTGTATATATGTTTTGTGTGTATTAAGTATGTATGGGCTGGGTAGAGCTCAGCCTGGAAGTATTAGGCTGGCCATGTGGTTTTCCATGCTATTTGTGCCAGAGTAACCTTGTCCCTCCACTGGAGGCTGCAGACAGGCACGCATCTGATTCTTTCTCCATCCTCAATTTCCATGACATTCACTGGTCATGACTCCCTGCATCTTCTGAGCATTATGAAGTAGGCTTGTGTGCATCTCAGA
This sequence comes from Mus minutoides, assembly GCA_902729485.2. Lineage (NCBI taxonomy): Eukaryota > Metazoa > Chordata > Mammalia > Rodentia > Muridae > Mus > Mus minutoides. Next base: position 427,969 of record LR749674.1, on the reverse strand, counting down.
GTCCTGAGTGCTCTCCAGATGGGTGTTCTATCTCACAAGAGCCCCTTTACTCACCACGTTGCCAGACAGACTCCTAGCAGTCTGAAGCCTTCCAGGGCAGGAGGACCAGCACTGTGGGCCATGATGGAACTCTCTAGAGCAATAGTTCTCAACCTTCCTAAAGTTGTGACCTTGTAATACAGTTCTTCATGTTGTGGTGAGCCACAACCACAAAAATCATTTTCATTGCTACTTCCTAACTGTAATTTTGCAACTGTTATGAGTCATAACATAAATATTTTTGAAGATAGAGATTTGCTGAAGGGGTCATGGCCTACAAGTTGAGAACCACTTCTCTGGAATGTCACCTCACCCCCATGCACACTGCACTGCCAAAACTGCATGTTGGGTCATGCAAGGAAAGAAGTCAGGTGTTTCTCCTTCCTAGATCTACCTCCCTAACACCCCAGCCTAGAAAAGATACATTTCTGACTCTTCCTTAGGGTACAGACACCTAGATTCCAACATCCTGGAGAGATATTGCTCCAGGCCTCCAGACAAAGCCAGACTGTAGAACAAAGCACTAAGTAATACTCCACAGCCTTGGCTTCTACGTTCCTCCATGTTCCTTCCTTAAGTCTCTACCCTGACTTCTCTTAGTGATGAATAGTGATTTGGAAGTATAAGCTGAAATAAACCCTTTCTTCCTCAAGTTGCTTTAGGTAATGGTGTTTATCACAGCAATAGAAAACCAACCGAGACACTGGGGAATCACAAATCCTATTTGCCAGTCAAAACTGAAAAACGACTTTCTGTTCCTTCTGGTCTCTGTGTGTGTATCCCCCAGAGCCCTCAAACCCCTGCTTCAAAAGGGAAAAGGCCTGAGACTCCAGGATTTACAGGTTATGAAAATACATCTGAGAACACACTTTTTAAAATATGGTCCCCATTGTGTAACTCGAGTGTAGGTGTTAGTGCAGTGTGCTGCACTGGTCCCTCTGTTCCTGGGCTGTTTTGTTTTCTTGGTCTACACTGACAGTTTACAGCAAGCTAGCTAGCCACTGGGCAGCGAGAAGATGCTCTGACACAAATAAGCCTAAGAAATATGAGGAGAAAATGGGAGGGAGAGAGAGAAAGGAATCCCCAAGACCCAGACATCTCTGGCTACTCAAAAACAATGCGGGCTCCGGTTTACTCCTCCAGATGACCAGAGCTAGCGGTTCCTGCCCCGAGTCTCTGCCCCTGGAAACCTGGCTGCGAAGTCCGAACAGCCATGCAGACACACATGAGCTCTGAATTTCTGTTATTAGCTTGGTCCTCAGGAAAAGAGGTGGTGTGAAAACCGAACAACATTGTTATTGAAGAGGCCCAAAGAGAAGCCTAACTTTTCAGCTTGAGAAATATATTTGAAAGTTAAGAAGAAAAAGAAGATAATTTTTGAAAAACCTATCTCACACGCACTCATTGGCACAAACACGAAAGCTGCCCTTAGGTATAGGACGTCTGAAAATTATAAGTAGCATCTAAGGTGTAGTGTCATTGGCTATTTAAATGGTTTTTGTACCCATCAACTATTAATTAAAAGGTTTACTGACTGAAATAACATTCATTTTCTTCTTACTAAATGATGTTCCCTGGTTCTCTGGGCAGCATCTCATGGGATAGGAGATTCTGTGATGGATTTGCTTAGATGATAATGGTATTTCCTGGTGTTTGTTCCCTGAAATATCATTTTACAACAATGAGCAGCGCTCTGACTTCTTTGAGCAAGGATTCTCTTTGCTCTAAACTATTACCGAGGTCTGGTGGCTTTGCTTCCGTTGAAATGCCATCGTTGTCGTGTGCTCCATAAAGGACTTGGCATTGTGAAGTTCTAAGCCAGAGGGGGTTAAACTAGACAAAGTTACTTGTCCCTTTCAACAAAACCAAAGCCCAGGAGGTCTGAAGATGTAATCCGCAGCCTCCAGTCCTGCGCGTGACTGACTGCAAGAGGCGCAGCTTCACACTGAGTGCAGCCAGCCAGGTTCTTTGATTCTCTGAATTCAGAAAGCTAAAACCAAAACTATACTTCATCTGCTAAATATCCCTAGGTTGCCTCTTTTTACCACCCCTTCTTTTGACTTGCCTTCATTTGTCCTTTTTTCTTCTTCTTCTTCTTCTTCTTTTTTCTTGTTGTCTTGGGAGTTAGCCAGGACTGAAAAGGAAAGTAACTGTTATGTTTCCTTGTGCAAATCTCACCAGCCTGGTAGGATAGAGACACCAGCTTATGGCCAGGAACAGTAGGCATTTGCAACAGGGAAGGGTATCTGTAGAGATGAGGAGGGAAGCTCTGGCTCCTAAGAATGGCTTCCAAGTCTACCGGGGCCTCAGTGGTGGCTAGTGTGCTAATCCTGCTCTGCTGTCCCCAACCTGAAGATGTCCATGCTAAGCAATGTCTTGGGACCTCAGCGCCATGCTAATGACCTACTGTAGACTATCCTGCAGTCTATAATTTGACGAAAGTTGAGGGGAGGAGGGGCATGTTGCTGTTGCTGCTGCTGCTGCTGCTGCTGCTGCTGCTGCTGCTACTGCTGCAAACACATGGCTCCTGCTTTGTCCCTTTCTGCTTGGTTTTACCCAAATGAAAAGCCCGTCCACATTCAGGGACTCATCAAATAACACAGATACCCACGGTACCTATGGATGCCTCCTTGACTCTGCAGAAAATTGCTCTGTCCACCAGGTCCACCAGACACCCCTAGAGCCCTTCATAGCTGTAACCCTTGCTGTGTCTGAAGGGCTGCATGCTTGCTCTAGGGTACCAGCTTGCAATTCTGTGACACCTTTTGGACCCACTTGGCCCTCATCCCAGCTCACACCAGGCCCCATCTCTGCATGGTACAGGCCCACTATCGACAACAGCCTGTTTGTACCAGGAGGCCAAATTAATTAGATCACCAATTAGTGGCAAGCAGCAAACCCCTCACTCAACCCTGGCCTTGTCTTCTGTCCCTTTGACCATGTGTGACCGAAAGTCAGAGGCCAAGTGATGCAGTGGGCATGACAGGGCACGAGAACCTGTCCTAGGGGGTCTGTGCTGCGGCTCTCATGTCTCCACTTGCTGGGACCCTCTTGTGCCTTGTGGGTGCCCTTTAAGACATGGTGGCAACCTTCCAGTGCTGTCTGCTGTCTCCGATGGACATCTTCTGACCTATGAGCAGTCTCATAAAGGGTGACCTTTGATACTCTTTATAGGTCATAGTTCACTTCCAGGTGAATCACCCATTTCCTTTGAGGACTACTCCCTGAAGAGCACGGATGCTCCGACTATCTTTACTCAGGCCTGCCTATGATGATAATGATCAAGAGGAGCTGGCTGGGCCTGGGCTCCCAGGACAGGTAAATAGCACCATGCATAAGCAAATCAGGATGAAGTAGAAACTCACCGTGTAGACTGTGTCGGAAGTACCCATGTGCAGTTAAGGTTTCCTGCTCATCCCAGGGTCAGTAAGGAATGATAAGCCTTCCCAGGCAGGGCCAGGCTAAGCAGCTTTACTGAAGAAGCCTGTGAGCTTCTCATTGCTTTGTTTAAGTATACTTGGGGCTCAGCTGTTCCTACTAAAGTTATTTGTAGGACTTTTAGGGCAGGGGGGCATCCACAGCCTCAATGTGTGCCCTGACAAATGCCAGGATGCAGAGCTATGGGAAGCCCCATCAACACCACAAAAGCCATGCCCAAACTGCTGGCTAATTGGAGCTTATTTACAGCAAGCTACAGCCTCCCTTCCTCCCAAATTGCTGAAGTCAGATGACGCCGATTCCATGCAGACAGAGGTAATAAACAATTTGATGTGGTAGGTTCTTGATGTTTTTTTTTTTTGCATGGTATCAAGAAAACATTCTCCTAAATGTTTTCTGCAAAGGCAGCAGGTCGAGAAGAACGAAGAGGCCTTAGCCAAGAACTGTGCCCACATGGTACCCTAGGGGGTGAGCACCCCAGAAACCGATTGTGGTGTTTGGATTCTATAGGGAGAGAAACAAAGTTATTGCAACTTTATAAGCTTTCAGGTGGAGGCCCAGAATACTAATGGCTCACTGTAAAATGAAAGCAACGCTAATGATTGTGTTCATTAGCAAAACGATATTTGCTGGACCCGCATTAGCGGCTATGGAATTGCAGGTGATAATAGGAACGTGAAATTAATTTCATTGAAGGAATTGAAGAATGATTTATTTACAGCAAACACCCATTCTCTGTGAAACTCCCCTGGCTCTGTTAAACATAGCCAGAACACATAGCACATAGCTCAGAGCTAACAGTCAGTCAGAGACCTGAGAGAGAGAGAGAGAGAGAGAGAGAGAGAGAGAGAGAGAGAGAGAGAGAAATTAAAAGCATCCCGAAAGAATGCATACATGTATAATGTATACAATAAAATAGGATCATATTCATCCCCATTAAAGAATAACTTAAAAAAAACTAAATTAAAAACAAACAAACAAACAAAATCTTGACTCCATTTAAAATAAAACATGGGGAGAAGATGCATACTGGAGTCTGCAAAAGTGCTCATCAGGCAAAGGCACATGCCATGGAGATTTGAACCCCAGGATCCACATGGTGGAAGAAAAACTGACCTTCACACCCTGTCTTCTTGCCTCCACACATGTACACACACATCTGAATGTAAATACATAAAACAAAACACATAAAATTAAGTTGGTAAGAAAAAGAAAGAAAGCACATCTCCTATGTACATTTGAGCAGCTAAACAAAAGAAATATATTAAAATTTGAGAAATGATAGTTTTGGCAGCATGCCCTTCCTCTGCTCACTCTGATGGTATTGTGTAATCATATATGTACATGCACATGCACACACACACACACACACACACACACTCTCGCACCCATGTATGCATATGCCTATATATGTGTGTGGTGGGCTTTTGCATTTAGATACCCTGAAACCACAGCCTAGACCAAAGAAGCTTGCTAGCACTTTGAGAAAGTTCCCTGCTGTTCTAATTAATCCTGCACCCCAAAGAAGTATCATTCAGAATCTGGTGCACTGGGCTGATTCTGCCTGGATTTGAGGTTTATCTAGCAGAACCGCCCTGGGTACAGCTGTGTGCCTGGCTTCTTTCCCCCAGCACAGCATTTTCGAAATCCATCCACGTGTTGTTTGGAGTGATTTTTCTGAATTTGGATCACCTCCGTCTGGATGTCATTTGCTCTGGTTCGGTATGTGGTTGGTTTTTGACTCCTTAGTCATCAGAAGAAAATGTTCTAATGAATGGCTTCATTCAGATAAAGCCCAGTCAATTCTGTGTGGCCTGTGGTGTCAAGTGTTTGGACCGGGAAGGAGCAGAGAACAGAGTCCTAAGACACGGACACAGCTGGGAGGCCTGGGCTCAGACTAGTGGCAGCTCTAACTTTAGGGCTCTAAAGAAGACAAAAGATGAAGCACCTTGGGGACTCCACAGGCAATTTGCAAGCACAGCCTCGGGAGGGGAGCATGTCACACAGGACCCTCTTGTTTTTAAGTTTCAGCTGCTGTATCATGCACCCTATTTACCATTCATTTTCATTTGTAAGGTCAACCCAGCTGTGGAAGCAAAGACTCACTTGTGTGCACGCTAGGCTCACAGACCTGAGCTCTAGATGTACCACACGTCTGCACAGCAAGAGCCCCGTTCCCTTCTCCTGATTATCTCGATACAGGTCTCTTGGGGACATGCACTACCTCAGCTTCTTGCCTGTGTTTATTTATTAATTAGTTGGAGGAGGAGAAAACTGTCTCCCCTTTTAAGTTATTATTTAGATAGTTATCTGAATAAACAGTGCTCTTAAATTTTTCCCTTGGGAAGAATCTCTACTAACTCCACCTTATCATTTTGCTGAAATTGTACTGTGACCAACTCTCTGAAAAGGTTTCCCTAGTTCTTCACTGTTGAGGGCCTGCTGGGGACTCCCAAAGACGAGAAACCCAAGTTCAATCTCATTTCTGAGGCAGTGGGTGCTAGAAAGAGAAGTCTCTCTGCAGCACAGTGAACAGGTGCAAAGAGCTTTAAAGAACTGCCCATCAAGGATCAGCCACAAATGCCAAGCTGCTTTTAAAGCAGAAAATGCAGTTTCAGATGTACCAAGCCAGTGGAAAACTTTAAGAGGAAAATGAGCCTGGAGCCCTAGAATGTTTCTTCCATCATGGAGACATTCAAGTGGTAATGTCATGCCTGGAATGTAAGAACAAGACGATGTCATAGTCTATAAGTATCAGTCCCTGGTGGCATATGTGGTACTAGCACTAGGGAAGCTGAGTCAGGAAGACTATGAGTTCAAAGCCAGCCTGCGCTACTTAGACATTGTCTCAAAAGTAAACAAATAAATAAGTAAATAAATAAACCCCACAGGCAAGAATAAGATAAGTTCCACATACGTAATATGAAAGGCCTGATGAGGCAATTTTCAAATTATAAGGGATATGTGCTGTAAAGGAGACTAGAATCTACAATATAGTGTTGGTTGAATATCTGTGTAACACTGTGGGTTGCTTCAGAAATATTCTAGGAAGTCTTCTATCCTAGTTAGAATGAAAATGGTGGTATTCATGTATTTTATGAAGAAAAAATGATGTAACTTTTCAGCAGTGATAACAAAATCAAGATGAGGGAGAGATCACCTTCCTAGAAAGGGTCATTTCTGCTTGCTGCAAAAATGGAGAGACCCCCCCCCCAGACCCCTGCCTATGGGATTTTAGGATAATTTTATCCTGAAAGATCTATGTTGGTAAAGCACTTCAGCAAGGGTGTGTGGCAACTACCAACCAGGGATGGGGTAGGCAACTTGGTGTGACATATCCCAGCAGACATGTTTGCATGAGTAGTGGAGGCAGCCAGCATTGAGGATACCCAGAATGGAAGTTCCATGATGGAGGTGATGGAAATATGGCCTTGGATTTGTTGGCTATGAGCCCAGGAACACATGGATTGCCAGAAGCAAGGGGTATAGCATAGAGCACACTAACATTCCCTTGCCACCTCCAGGAGGAACCCACCTTGTGAATGAATACCTTGACTTTAGATATCTGATTTCCAGAGCATGGACATTACAAATCTTTCTTAAGTGACTAAGATTTCAGTGACTTGTTACACCACCATGAGAAATGATTATACCAAACATCCCAGATCACTGGGAAAGCTTCATTCTTAGAGTCCAGAATGGGAGACCAGTTCCAACAGAGAGCCCATCCCATCTTTGGGTATGTCACCCTGCCACCTGACTGTGCTGGCATCAGGAACTGCAGGAAGGAAAAGGCAAGGGCAGCTAGAGCTCAAAGGTCAGATCCAAGCTGAGCCTTTTCCTCTGGATTTTAGCAGCAGCGAAACAATGTCAGGTCACAACTGTTAGGTGACAACAGAAGGGCCTATCAAAGTTTAAACATGTGGTGTGCCACACAGTTTTCATGTTAGGACATTTTATCCTTGTGGCTGACATCACATTAAGGGTGAGTGAACTGAGACCGGATGAAGACCCAGCAGGAAAGTGGAGCAGGTAGGCTGCCCAGATGCTACTTCCTGGGGAATCAGGAAATGGGAGCCTCTGGAGTCACCAGGAAGATTCCTTTAGCTGTGCTGACATCTTCCGGGTCCATGTTCACTGTGTCTGTTATGGTTTGGAGTTTCCCTCAACTCTCTTTGGCTGTAAACTGTGAAGAATGATAGCCAAGTCAGCAACACAGAAGACCACCATCTTTTGTGACTTGGTGTGTGAGACAGTTCCACATTGTGACAAAACACCAGAGGCAGTCGAATTTTAAAAAAGGAAAGGTTTGGGCTCAAGGTTTCAGGGAGTTCAAGCTAGGATGCCTGGCTCCATTGCCTTGGGCCTAGCACAAAGGAAGAGATCCCATGGCCCAAAATAAAAGAAAGGCGCTCACCTCCATGAGGTCAGCAAGCAGAGGAAGGGGGAGCAAAAACAAGGTATGTCACCTTCCTGCTTTCTCCACCTGCTGCTAACGCCATCATAGTGTGAATCTGCATACGTATTAGACCTTGCATGAAGTGCCACCTTCATGACCCAACAGCCTTTCAATAGTACCAACTGGGAGTCACACTATCTACACATGACTCTCCTGGGGCACACTTCCTATCACGGCCATAAACAGGACAACTGAGACACATTCTGGAAGACACTTACAATAATGTTTGAAAATACATCATTTCTGATCACTGGGAAATTGTTCTCAAGGCCATAAGTCACACAACCTTGCATTTTAAAAACATTCCAGGACTGCAGAGATGATGGCTCAACAGACAGGCACATTGGGCCACACACAGGAGTTCAGAGTTCAGGACCCATGGGAAAACCAGGCTTCCCCACAAATGCCTGTAACCCCAGATTTGATGGGTGGGAGAGGCAAGGTGAATGCTGGGAGTTCCAATCTTACCAGTCTGGGAGCTACCAGTTCAGAGAGAGAGAGAGAGAGAGAGAGAGAGAGAGAGAGAGAGAGAGAGAGAGAGAGAGACCCTGCCTCAAAGAAATACATAATCAGCAGTAAAATAGGTCACTTGACACCTTCCTCTGGCCTTCACCCAGGTACACCAACCAGTACGCACACGTGTGCACACTCACACAAACATGTACACAAATTAGTCAACTACTTTCAAATAACTTTAAAAACGGTTATTTGGAAGAAAGATGTTTTCTGAAATTGTGTAACCATTAGTAAGCTGCCACTGCTTGGCAATAACAGATCACCTGTTCTGCTACTAGACAACCCTAATGAAATTCATTGAGTCGCCCTGCCCCCAACAAACAAGATAAAAGCAGAAGGAGGACTAAGTGGGAAGAGGAGGGGGTCAGTTGGAGTGTTCAAGGGACAAGAGAGGATGATGGGAGGTCAGTTCTATCAAAATACATCACAATCATGAATGCCATTGTCATAGTAAGATCAATTCCTAGTCGTACTTCATAAAGACGAATGAAACACTTTTAGAATTCTAAACAAATATTTTCAGGCTTACCCGTGAGTTTCCTTAAGGGTTAGTTGAATGGTTTCTGTAATTTGTCCTAGCCCAGATGTGTATCAGAGCTGGCAGGAGCAGACCTGGGGGTTCCCTCTGACAACAGGCAAGGAGACTCAGTGGGATATTTGTTTCCTTTTTCACACATTGATCAAGCTCATCAAACTTATGGTGCATTTATCATCTTTGGTTTTACTTCATCCAATTTTAAGACAGGTTAAAGAAGCCACCAAGACATAAAGAGCTGAGGTTGGCCGTGACCTTCATTGCAGAGCCCCAGAGAGACTTTATTAGGGACTTGGCTTGGTCCCACAGTGGAATACTAACAAATCCCGCTTCAGAGAACACACAGAATCCGCAACATGGATTTGTGGCCAACAGCCCGAGTTGTGTGAAGCTCGGGTTAGGGAAATAAAGAATTTTAAAGAAAGAGAGGCAGAACTGGATGAACAAAACGCTCCAGGCTAAGCCTTCTAAATTCCCGAATTAAAACTCTCCAGGAGGTGAGAGCTGGGCAGGGAGCTCAAGGGGGAGGTTGGGCGGAGGGGGGTGGGGGACTAACCGCAGACTCTCTGAACAAGCAGACAAGGTTCTAGGGAAGCCATGGAAACCAGAAGTAAAGATGACTCCAAAGGTCAGAAGATAGCTCCCTGGGGTGCCTGTTCCATGACTAAAGCGTGTACAGAGAGAAACTGCACTGATAGAATTAGCTTACATCTTCTGGAACTTTCCACCAGTCACTTGCTACTCCCCAGAGATTCCTCGCTGGACTCATTAAGCAATGCATCTAAGATGAAAGGTGTCATTGATTGAGTTTCTGAATAAACGGATGCATTAATATTTTACTAATAACGATTAAAATCGTCTAAGACAACCTCATTATACTGCGTTCAGCCATATACCAGGCAACAAAATGAAGAAGAATTATTGAGTTCCAATTGACTATGGAAGCACAAAGTTTCTGATGTGGCAATAACTGAAGACAGGGAACCTGGATCCTCAGTCCTGAGTTCCTCAGAAGCTAAGCAATCCAGTCGTCAAGCCCTAACCAAGGCAAGCAGGTCAGATAGAGGAGACTGGAGTACCTCTGTCAGAGGAGCAGGGACATCTCCCCAGATCTCTGCAAAGCTGGAGATGTCCTGGGAAGGGTAAGCCGCCTCACTTTCCCGCCCAGCTCCCAAAACGCCATCACTGTCTGCTTGAGCATCTACCCCCCCCAAAAAAAAAATCTCAGTGAAACCAGAGCCCTGCTTGCTTTCTACACACCACAGCACATCTCTGCCCCTCTCTCCCAAGGCCTGCCCACGTCTTCCTGTCCTGGCTGGCCCCAGTCACTGGTAAAGTCTGTCTTTAAATCTGGGAATGCCAGCAGCATGCCAGGCCTGGAAGCCAGCCTTTGAAATGCCTCCAGCCAGGCCAGGGGAGGAAATATCAGATTCTTCACCAGAAACCCATTTGCATTCGCTGTGAAACTCAAGTCAGAAGCCAGACTTGCAAGGCTTTAAATGCATGCCCCGCAGCACAGGAGCCAACAGCGGTTCCCACGCTTGAGGTCAGTCAGATCCTAAAGTCACCCTCCTCCCAAATGGCCCTGTTCACTAAGCCTTTTGTAAAGTAACAGGTTCTGGGGTTTATTCTCAGTATCAAAAGGGAAGCAAGATCTTAGAGACGCAAGCTGCCTCCACCTTCTGGAAGGCTGATGTCAGTCCTTAAAATTCTTTGTCCCTTGCTTCGAAAATAGAATGCTTGTACCATGTCCTCTGTCGATGAGTTACATACATGACATGCTTCGAATATTGTGGGTCCTTGTGGAAAAGCAGGCCACTACAGCTACAAAATTCTTGACTCTTGAGTTTAACAGGGGCCTCGCTGGGGCATCTGGGAGTGGAGATGTGCCCATGTCCTGTTATCTAAGAGGCCACCTCTCCCTGGGACCCATGGCTGCTGTCACTTTCTCTCTGCTCTTCTTGTCACTAACTTTGCTTAATGACCTTGTTCTCTGGGACTTAGTGTTTCTCCAGCAGAGAACTGGGTCCAGCTCTGCATGGCTGGAGTTGGGGGATTTGATCTCTGGCTGAGACCCCAGAGTACAGGGGCAGAACCACGTGGGCTGTGATGGGACCAAGTGTTCAGTACATTTTTTTTTTCTAAATGGATGTTCAATATTTTAAGTGGCACATCAGTTACTCTTGGGCATTCTTATCCAGCTCACTCCATCAGCTTCAATAAATACCAAATTAAAAGAAAGAAAAAGAAAGAAAGCTTGTTCTTTCGTTCGTGTGTGTGTGTGTGTGTGTGTGTGTGTGTGTGTGCTCATGTGCATTGTGGGATTGAAACTCTGAGGTGAAGAACAAAGGGAACTAGCAAAGCAAAGGAATCTAAGGCGTTGGGACTAACTTGGGCACCTTCCTGGTCTCCACAGCAACTAGATGCACCGAGAAGATACCTCACCTTCTTTGGGAACATCCCCTCTCTTGACTTTATCTTTGTGTTTTCTGTGTCTCTTTCATAGGTATCCCCCTTCGAGGTAGGTGCCCTCACCTTTGAATCTATTGCCTTACTTTCTAAGACGACTAAATTGAGGAGATTGGGGTGGGAGACAATTTTGTCTAGACTAGGGACCCGATGTTATCACAGGTACAGGGTGCAGAATGAGAAGCAGAGGGAGAAAGTGAGGTGGGTCACGGAGCTCAGGGGTCCAAGCAGGTTCCAGGAGCTGGCCACGGCAAGGAAAGGATTCTCTCCAAAGCATGAAGGAGCAGAGCCCTACCAGACACCTCACAGGAAGAGAAGTTCCAGACTTTTCCTCAGATCCAGAAGTTGTAAATGTGTGAGTTTCTCGGCTGCTGTGGTGATGGGAGCCAACAGTTTCCTGTGCTCCACTCTGAGTCATAGCCTTGAGGTGAGAACCAGGTAAGCAGAGTTGAGAAGAAGCTATCAGGCTGAGCCTCCCTCGAGGGGCTAGTTCTGAGGTGTGATAACCAAGAAAGGATATAATCTGGGCTGGAGGTAGGATTCTAGGTTCCTGAACCCAGGACTGAGCTTGGTCATCCTTGTGTTCACTATGTCAGAAATTTGTGAAGTGTCCTTAAGAGGATGTTTGTTGATGACACTGGATCTCCAAACCACCCAGAATTGTCTCCCACATCAACATCCTCAGCTTAGTCACTGTAGCAAGTAAGGCAATAGATTAAAGGGTTATAACACTCACCTCTCAGGGACACTCACCTTTGGTGAGCTAGAAAATATCTCACCGTGCACATTGACATCAGTCAAGAAGGCAATACCTTCGGGAAGCCAAGTGGTCCTGTGTCCCACACACTGGGCATGTGCCCTCAGGGTCCCATAGTCCCACAGCCAACTACACAGTCATGCACACTGGCCATGGCTCATGCACAGGCTCAGTATTTGGAGAAGAACGTTCACATCTTGTTCTTGCTGAGAGCAGCAATCTCAACTGGACATGACCTTGCCTGGAACCACCCCTGTATTCCAATGGATTCACAAAGAGGGCTATCTTGCCACTGCATCCATCTGTGCCATGCCCATCCTCCACTCAACTACAAATGTCAGCTTCAGAGACAAAGCTCCTAGCCCCAAGAGACCACAACTCTGCAGGCCTGGGCTGGATTCCAGCATCAACCCAGGGGCCTCTTTGACCAGAGCCAAATATGTTCTCCAGACCTGCCTAAGCATAACTCCAGAGAAAGAATGGCCCTGACAAGAAGACTGAAGAAAGGCAAAGCAATGGCTCTCCTGACATCCGGGTCACTTGGCAGAATGCACAGCTGTGGGAAGAGCCAGAGAACTAACTCCTTCAGAGCATCCAGGGCACATATAGGAGCCAAGGCTGAGAATCTTTATATAAAAAGGGCTTCAGTGACGAAGCTTCCCACATCCCCCTATATGGTTCTTTCTCTCAAACATGTTTCCTGTTTCCACTGCCTGTACACTTCCTCTTATCATTGATTTTCTGATAGATGCAAATCTAAGAGTTACATCCAACTCTTTGGTATAAAGGAGAGCCATTAGTCTAAATTTGTTGGGCCAGCTAGGGATCTGTTGAAGGACCCAGGTAGAATGGATTACTGGTTTATGCTGCAGCCCAGAAGGCAAACACTGAGCTATAAGGCAGCACTAGATCAGGGAGAAAAGAAGAGAGTTAAGAAGGAACACACTGGAAGTTCCACTGGAGGGCCCGGTGGTGGTTGTGTAAAGGAACCACGTGGATTTTGCTTTAATCCTGCCCTGGTCTTATCCATAGCCTAGTCACAACTATAGGAGATCTCATTCTCATACGAGCAATATGACAGGAAAGGATATCCACACAATACACATACCATGCACACACATACCACACACCACACACCACACACACACACACACACACACAACATACACACATGCTACACAATACACATGCATATACTCACTCCACACATACACATGCACCATGCACACATATACACATGCACACACACCATACACATATACTACATACACACAAATGTACTCCACACACACAGTGCACACACATACCATGCAAACATACAACACACATACATGCAGACACATAACACATACATGCAACATACAATACATATATTTCATGCACACATAGAGATGTGGGGTGTGTGTGTGTGTGTTTGTGTGTGTGTGTGTGTGTGTGTGTGTGTGTGTGTGTGTGTAGTGCAGAATGACCTGCAAGCTCCCCCATTCTGGACACAACAGTGTCAGGGCAGGAAAGAATCACCTTATCGCCAAACTGGTTAATCCCTGGGGCAAGAGCACCCATATGTAGCCTACAATAGTTCATTTATAGAACAGAGCTACGCCTCCACCAAGGTCAGCCTTTGGTTCTGAGCATCCCACAGCATCCAGTGGAAGCTTCATGAACACCACTGTCAAGTCCTCTTGGTTTCCATCCAGGCCTCAAACTGGCTGTTTTTAAAGTGAGTTTCCAGATCCCAATCATGGTAGAATGAGAAGGATGGATAATGAGCTAGTACCTCGGTGTCTATGACAACAGCCAAATATTTGAATCTAAAATTCGCACTTAGAAGATGCCTATTCCTAATCCAGGAAGATTTTCTACCTGTAAGTTTCCCTCCCTCCCTCCAAGACCCTAAACGATACCTTTAAATGAATGTTATGAAAGGGGACAAGTTATGAATTGCAACCAGGCATCCTCTCAGTGCATTGCCTAATGGGGAAAGAAGCCACCACACTGATGGTCCCTGTCCTGAGAACATGGACAGCCTCCAGAGAGCTATAAAATACCTCAGGAATCCAAAATGGGGCAGTGCCTGACCAAAATGAAGGAAGAATCTGGAGGGATTTGACAAACCCACAGCCCTAAAGACATTGTCTTAACCAATAGCCGAACAGCTTAGTGGAGTTTTGTGCCTGTCTCTGTGAAGCCCAAGAGAGCAGAAACCTTACCAGCCAGGTCCAGAAGGGAAGAGAAAGGAACACACAAGCCAGGTAATTATCAGCCTAGGAAATGAAGAGGAACTCAGCTAAATTCACACTTGGCTGGGAGAATCAAAAGAGGGTTGCCTGTGGTAAAAAAAAAATCCACAGTTGAAGTGTGAGTGTAATTGATAAAAAGTCTCATGCAAACTTATCACATAGAAGACTGTACCAGAGCTTAATTTTTCCAGGAAGTTTTTTTTTTTTCTGAAGAAGAAAAGTATTGCCACTATGCCAAGAGACTGAAAATGTGGTCTTTCCTATCTGTCCTCCTTTATAGCAGAAATGTCCCACTAGACAGTCAGATTCAGAGAAGCCTCTTCCACCAGATGCATCTCCCTGCCTTGGATACTTGCCGGGATACCTTTACCAGTAGAGAATGCCTCAATGAACTGTGAGCAGGCATCTTGATTCAGGTCTTGTCACTCCCCACCCCCAAAGCTTGACATAAATTACCAAAGTACCCTTTGAACATTGGCCCATTAGACGCATCAAAGAGAATGTGGAATGCACAGAAAAAGTGGGAAATTACCTAAGACGGGGAAGGCTAGTAGAACTCAGGCTACATCCCTGCTCTACCAGACTTTGCACACTTAATCATGAAATTCTGCACTTAGTAGAGGGAGTTTGCCTCACACAGACGGGCAGAGGGACTGTTTTGTGAACATGAGCTACGGATGCATCCAGAAACCTCCTGCCGGGTCCTCCAGGTATCCAGTACATGTCTCCAAACGGCAGCAATTGAATATTTTTGCTGGATCTCCCACTCTGTTCCAACCATTGGTGGGAACCTCCTGCTGCCTGCATAGTGCAAAGGAAGCTGCCCAAGGTGGGCTGGCCCCACGCAGCTCACAGCACACAGGCACAGATTTGATGTGGATCTGTGGCTTATCCCAGAAGCTGATCTCATTGGCAGATTCTTTTTCTTTCTCTGGGATAGGAGCTAGAGGCGAGAAGCCAAAGCAAATTGGCTTCAGTCCCACCCAGTTTCCTGTGGGGTTGGCTGCACTGTTGCCTGGACAGTCCTCCAGGCTGGTGTCTCTTTGGGGGTGGTGTTTGTGACCTCATGGACCATAGGGAGCTATGCATGAACCGAGAAGCTCAGAAGCAGAACACAGGGGTCTTGGTATTATTCTCTAAAAGGCGAACCACCTCCAGAGTCCCAGTTAAATGTATATAGAAGTTACAGACTCCTAGGCACGAGACTGATCTTCAGTCCCTGCAACTGGCCTATGGGATGGTGGAATTGGTTTCTGTTATCTGTGGGCCAGATTCTTGAATTGCCACAGACAATAGAGCATAGAGACATGGTCTTGGAGAAGGATCCCCTGCACTGTGAGGGGAAAACTCTCCCACTCTCATACAGATCTGTGGGGGGGGGGGGGGACTTCTACATCACCTTGAGCCAGCTCTGATCTTAATGGAGATGGAAGAAGCAGACAGGAGTCCAGATGTGACATCTCCAGTGCCCAGCATATCAGATGCCCACCCGGCTGCCTGCAGGCTGCCTGTGAGTAAAGGTGAGGCTCTGATTTGGATGACCATGGCTGCCAGGCTACCCTTGCCACTCTGGCCTTTCACATTTAATCAACACAGATTACCAAATGACTTCTAATTTATTAATATAATTAAATTCTTAACAGGCAAGATATCATCACCACACCACTATGGGAAATCTTTGACTGTCTCATGCAGTACGTTGGATAATCTAAAAGATGAGAGTGACCCGTATCCAGAAAGTCCTACACATCAACTACGTTCTTTTTTTTTTTCCAACTTTTATTAGATATTTTCTTCACTTACATTTCAAGTGTTATCCAGAAAGTTCCCTATACCCTTCCCCATCCCGGCCCTGCTCCCCTACCCACACACTCCCACATCTTGGCCCTGGCGTTCCCCTGTATTGGGGCATATAAAGTCTGCATGACCAAGGGGCCTCTCTTCCCAATGATGGCCAACTAGGCCATCCTCTTCTATATATGTGGCTAGAGACATGAGCTCAGGGGGTACTAGTTAGTTCATGGTTATTCTTCCACCTAGAAGGTTGAAGACCCCTTCAGCTCCTTGGGTACTTTCTCTAGCTCCTTCCTTGGGAACCCTGTGTAATAGCTGACTGTGAGATTCCACCTCCATGTTTGCCAGGCATTGGTATAATCTCCCACGAGACAGCTATATCCAGGCCCTTTCAGCACTATCTTGCTGGCATATGCTATAGTGTCTATGTTTGGTGGCTGATTGTGGGATGGATCCCTGGCAGCCACAGTCATTGGGTCCATCCTTTGGATTCAGCTTCACACATGATCTCTGTAACTCTTTCAATGTGTGCTTTGTTCTTAATTCTAGGAAGGGGTGANCCAGACTGATTTCCAGAGTGGTTGAACCAGCTTGCATTCCCACCAACAATGGAGGAGTGTTCCCCTTTCTCCACATCCACGCCAGCATCTGTTGTCACCTGAATTTTTGATCTTAGCCATTCTTACTGGTGTGAGGTGGAATCTCAGGGTTGTTTTGATCTGCATTTCCCTGATGATTAAGGATGTTGAACATTTTTTTTCAAGTGCTTCTCAGCCATTCGGTATTCCTCAGTTGAGAATTTTTTGTTTAACTCTGTGCCCCACTTTTTAATGGGGATATTTGATTTTCTGGTGTCTACCTTCTTGAGTTCTTTATATATATTAGATATCAGTCCCCTATCTGATTTAGGATTGGTAAAGATCCTTTCCCAATCGGTTGGTGGCCCTTTTGTCTTGTTGACAGTATCTTTTGTCTTACAGAAGCTTTGCAACTTTCTAATGCACACATTTCATGAATTTTTCATATAGGGTACTTGGCTCCTTTCTTACTAACATGTAGAACTTTCTAGTATATTCTGGACGTCTATCTTTTGGAAATTATAAATTTTATATATCAGCTTTTCCACGGCAACTATAACAAAGTACCACAAGCTAGATATCTTAAATGCAGAAATTGAGCTGCACGTAGTGGCACAAGCCTTTCACTTCAGCACTCAGGAGGCAAAGGCAGGTAGGTTTCTGTGGATTTGAGACCAGTGTGGTCTCAATAGTGAATTCTGGGAAAAGAGACCCTGTCTCAAAAAAAAAAAAAGGCAGAAACTTATTCTCACCATCGTAAATCTTGAGAAGTTTTATGTCCATGTACCACAGAGCCTTAATCTTCCCCAGAGAACCACATGAACAGCTCTTCTTGCCTCCTCCAGCCACCTTGTCCTTGGCCTGTGGGACCATCACTCCTGCCTCTGACTTGTCTTTGTGTACATGGCCTCTCTTTGTGAGTCTGGGTCTGCTTTCGAACTCCCTTGTCTTTATCAGGACACCAGTCCTCTTAGGTTAGACCCCCAATACTGTGACCACATGGCAACAAGCCACATCTGCAACTGGTCCTTCTCCAAATGAGCCTGCGCTTGGGAGCAGAACTCCAGACCTTCTTGGTGAAAGGAACTTAAGGTAACCCATGAGAATTGCAAACCTCATCCACACAAGTGTGGTTTACTTTTAAATTTGTTTATGGAACCATCTGCCATAAACATCTTATTTTAAGTCAGTCATGCTTATGAATCTGCCTGCCTTGCCTGGGATTTTCCATGATGTTTAGGAATGTTTTGTGATCTAGAGGTATTGGAACATTCTGACTTTCACCCCTCTTTAGATGTATTGCTCTTTACATACTGCCAAAGGAGTTCCCTGGGCTTTCCATGTTCACATAAGGATCTATCTGGGGGCTGGGTGTAGCCCTTTATTTGAGGCTCAATAAATACACCATCCATCATCTTGTATACATATATGCATGATTAAAAACAAGGATTTTGTTTCTGTTCATAATAGAATCTTTGTCAGACTGTCTTTGGAAGTCTAGACGTGACAGTGGTTCAATAGAGAAACTTGTGACCTTCATGCCAAATAGAAATAAAGAGCTTCGAATTGTCTGATAAACAACGAACCAAACAAAAAATGTAAAAAGTGGGGCTGGCGAGGTGGCTCAGCAGTTAAGGACACTGGCTGCTCTGAAAGAGGACAGGGTCCAATTCCTAGTACCCAGCACCCAGCACCAAAGTCCCAGGGTATCTGATACCTTCTTCTGGCTTCTGCGGGTATCAAGCAAATGGTGCACAGACATATATTCAGTCAAAATAATCATATACATAAACGATAATAAAACATGCAAATATAAAAAGTTTTAAGAACAGAAAAATTATCAAAGCAACCATCCTGTTTATTTCTACACTTTCTAGAAACAATTCCTTTGTGTTTTGTGTAAACTTTTTAAGCAAATATAAACAGAGGGGGAAACCTCCATGCTATGTATGTTTGGAAAAACTTTAAAACCCCATCTTCTGGGGCTTGAGAGAGGGCTCACCAGTTAGATGGCTTTGCTATTCTTGCAGTTCAGCTCCCAGCACCCAGTGTGGTGATTCACAGTCTCCTCTAACTCCCACTTGAGGAGACTCCTCTCTAACCATTGTAGGCACTGTGCTCCTGTATACACACACACAGGCATACACATACACAATTTTAAAAATGTATTTTATAAATTAACTAGAAAACAGCATTGTAAATGAAGAAAATCAAACTGTCTTCATTATTAACACTGATCAAAATCCCTGTGAATAACCTGGGCGTGTCAGCCCTGCCTGCAGTGTCAGTCCCCGGGAGTGCTTAGAGTTCAGTCTTGCCAGACTTGGCTCCAGTAACAGATATTCTGTCGAAAAGAAACAAAGGAATAATGCATATGAATGGAAAAGAAGAAAGAAGAAAAAAAGGAGGACAGAAAGGGAAGAGAAATTTAAGCATGGAAGTGGCAAATAATAATTACAATGTTTCTGAATGGAGGATTTTTCTCAGAGACACAAGAACAACTTATTTGTTGCTTATCGAATCTGTAAATGTTATTTAGCTCACAAATTACTGAGGAAAACTGCATCTATATGATTATCTTATAGGGAATAGAAAATAAAATTTAACAAACTTTATGGCCTTTAAAAATGAAAAAAAAAATGTTAAGTTTTTCATAACCTGAAAATAGAATGCCTAACAGGCCCCAAATACTAGAGTAAAATCAGTACATTAGCACATGATCGTAGTGCTCTGCAGCCTCACCTTGGCCCCGACTCTATAAAGAGCATGAGTTCTGTTTCCATTCTAGAGAGGCTAGGTACTTTGCCCAGTTTCTCAATAAAGTAGGAACTGCCTCTTCAGAGTCAACACAAATTTCCCTAGAAGTTACTGCTGCACAGTGAGCCCGAGGCTGCTGGAGCCTGGCAGGAAGAACATGGCTGCCAGGAGGGAGACGGTCAGCATCAAGGTTCCTGATGCTTCTCTCCTCTGGAGGGATGTGGAGGACCTGGCGCTGACTTGTTTATTGTGACTGGTTGAGTGCCACCTCTGGACTAGTTGGAGTATGACATGCTGGGACATTTCAGTTCTTTATGATGCCACTTGCCACTAAGAGCAGTGTGTGTGTGTGTGTGTGTGTGTGTGTGTGTGTGTGTGTGTGTGTATCATACCTTTATGTATACTTAGGTGTGTGCATACATGTATATATGTCACATATATGCAGATATATATGTATATATCTTATAGATTATAGACTATATATATATATATATATATATATATATATATATATATTATAAAAGGGGAGGATAATACTTGAAAATGCTATCAAGAAATTAACAGCCGGGCGTGGTGGCGCACGCCTTTAATCCCAGCACTTGGGAGGCAGAGGCAGGCGGATTTCTGAGTTCGAGGCCAGCCTGGTCTACAAAGTGAGCTCCAGGACAGCCAGGGCTCTAATAAAAGTTGAAAAAAAAAAAAAAGAAATTAACAATAGCAAAAGAAACCAAAATACTGAGGACTTTCAAAGAAATGCAGAGTACATTTAAACACACTTTGCAAAAGTGTCGGTGCAGTGAAATGTGAGTTTCCCTGGGCTCAATCTTATAATCCTAATCAGAACACCAGTGAGGGTTTTGAGGAAAGGAAGATAAATCACTCTGGAAATTCTAGAGAGTGGTGACAGCACAGGAAACCCAGAGAACACCCGTCCAGCAACGTAACAGGTGGCAGAGTGAGCATGGGAGCTGTGAATATCTTCGCGCTTCAGCGCCCCCACCCCACCCCCGGAAGAGACCAAGAAGTGGCCACAGAGGCACCCAAGGCCAAGTGGAAACCCAGCCTGGAAAATTTAAAACATGATAAAGGTGGCCTTTCAGATGCACAAAGGAAAAGATCAAAGGGCAGACATTTGAAACGTCTACCTCTCTTTTCTCACCCAAATTATTTCCAGATAGATCAGACAAGAGAATGTTTTTTTAAAAAAAAATCAAAGCCCAGAACTATTAAATGTAAAAGACAGGCTCTTTCTTTCTAATATTATCTCCGCAGCACAAACTCTGAAGCTCAAGAGACAGGTTTGGTGACCTTAGAAATGTGTAGGATGTGGGAACTAAATGGTTTATCAAAAGTAGAGGAATAAAACAATGTAAGTGAAAGCTATTTCCTTGAGAACAACTTTTGTACCACATATGGCCCCAAACTGTAAATCAGTAGGGAAAAGAAAATAATGAACAGGGGAGAAAAAAATGAGCAGCGCTAACAGGGAAAAAAACAACACATGCAGCAAATAAAGCCTAAGACTTTAAACTTAATATACAATTAAGTAAATGCCAATTGAAACAGTCTTTAAAAAACAATCATTAACTATCAAGGCCAGGGGGCTTGAGAAAGAGGCCCTCTCAAATGGGCCCGGCAGAGAGGATTAAAAGGATTATAAAAATAGGATTACTATTCTCAAATGAAATTAGCCCATCAGTTCCACTTTCAGGAGTTTATTCTACAGTTAAAAGTCCACAAAGACACATATATGGATGTTCTCAGTGTTGTAAAGGAAAAACAAAACAAAACAGAACAAAACACATACACAAAGACGAACTGCTGAAGGCACTGTGGGTAATCACAGGCTATCATTAAGAGATGGGATCCGGTATAAGGTCGGATGTGAGGATGTTCTTCTGTCCATGTGTTTTGAGTGCATGTGTTTATAAGAAAGTAAACTTTCTGGGTATTTACAAAAGGTGCGCAGCTATGAATGTATGGTGAGCTAAGGTGCCGAATGGGGACACAGCTCTAGAGACAGGTTTCAACTTGGTATGGTTGTTTTGTTTTGGCTGTGCGTTGACTTTTGAACTATATCCATGTTACTTTCTTTCACAATATAAATTAGTGTGGAAGTAATTCTAAAACTTGAAGACTTAGGATAAAAAAGAAGATAGATTTATTAAAGCTTTAAAATGTCGTCTTGCCGATAGCATTTCTCTAATTTAAAGCACACTCTGGCTCCTAACCTCTTAGCATTTTCTGTTCAGCTTTGATTCTTATTTCCAAATGTCCTTCCTTATCTATCTGTCTCATCAAGTGGACATTCTGCATGCTTCCTTCTCAGTACCCTGGGATAGATTAGGTACCATTTCCTGATTTCCCTTTAAAGCAGACGCTAGCTTGTCCCCAGAAGACCAAGGCAGGCAAGAAGGCCTAAGCCAGGACTCTCACCTGCACAGGACCCTCTCCAGGGCCCCATGCTTATCAGTGTTTTCAGATACGGGTGTGTCTGCAAAATGTCTGCTCTCGCCTTTCCATACCTGTTTCCAGTTTATTCACAGGAACTTACAGTAGCTCCTGGCTTACCCCAAACTCAGACAAATATGTAAAGAGAGATGAGATGGAGGAACCAAGACCCTTAATGAAAACAAGCAGCGACATTGCAATCAGAAAAGAGATGGCATCACTCTCAGCATGCTGATAGTTTTGTTTTATGATTTAGACATGTGTGTGTGTGTGTGTGTGTGTGTGTGTGTGCATTGAATTCTATACTTTATCCTCATCACACTAAACTCCAAGATTTCACCCATGTCTGTCCACGCCAAGCAAAGAGACATCTTCTCTCAAGACTTCATGGCCATGGGCAATTCTGTTTTATCCACAGTCCTTCCAGGCAAACACTCCTGAAGTCTGTATTTTGAATCTCTGGAAGTAATACTGCAGCTTCCACTAAGGCACTCTTGCCTGCATGCCCTGCCAGGCCTACCTGCAACAAGCTGACAAATAGCCCAGCACTCCCTTATCCAATAGCCCCAGGCATGACCAGGTTCAAGTGGAAGCAGTAGACACCAAGAGCCAAATTTAGCCTGGTCTCTAGAAAGCTCAGCAGTGCTGGTGGTGTGTGAGACTATATGAATACAGACACCTTCTTTCCAGAGAAAGCCACAGAAATACCTTATCCAAATAAAGGCAACTAACCACACAGGCTGGGACTATCACGTGTGCAGAATGCTTGCATTTTTAATTTAAGTGATCAAAATCACAGGCCTTTCCAGAATTACTCCTATCTACCCTCTGAAGGATTTTCCCACTGCTTAAAATAGCATTTGCCTTGCAATGAGCTATAGGAAAGCATCTCTAAAGTTGACTTTCCCCCCACTCTTTTCACAACTATCACGAAGGTTTTATTATCCTCCCCATTGAGTGAAGAAGGGAGCAGAGTGGGAAAGATCAAACACTCTAAATTTTTAGCATAAATGTCAAGGTGAAAAGTACAACAAACCCTGACAAAAGACTCCCTAATAAATCCAGGGAAGACTCAGCTTTTATTTCTGTGACAAGCCACACTCCTCACAGAGTTTCAAACCATAAATGTTGATGCCATCTTAAAGACCAAGTCACTGAGCACATGGTCAGAGAAGAAACCGTTCTGAGCATTTAATTGAGCCTCTAAACGCACACAACCCATTCCAAAGTCTTTGCTGAGTGCAGAGAGCGCCAGTTGCCCCTGCCAAGGACAGGGACACAGTAAAAGGCATTTCTAATTGATTCTTCACTCTTTTTTATTATTGTTACAGGAGCTTCAGGATAGCAAGAAACCAGGTGATGTGCAAGAGAGAAATGGAAGGAGCCAAGAAGGTGGAATTGGGGATTCACATCCCATTCATCTTCCAGTTCAAACACGATGAGTTACCTTTACATTTTGTTTATTATTTCCTGAAATTTGCATGCTTGTCTATTTGCCTAGCTGCTTTGCAGAGCTTCCTCAAGATGGACGAGGTTGTGCTGAAAATGTGGCAACAGACTGAAGTCCTCTGGGACATGTGTCAGGACCAAGCTCTGAGAAGGATTCCTCTCACATACAGTGAGAACTGAATGCAACATGGCTGAGATTGTAGCCATCTTAATACTTTTAAATAAAGTACCACCCACATGAAGTGTTGCTCTGGAAAGAAGTAAGTACTGAAAAGGATAAATGCATATGATGTGCATTGACCAGTAAGGAAATAACTACCTCATTGTGTCGTCCTGAATCACAGAGAACTTCAAAGCAAAAGCAAAGCTAGCTTCTTGTCACTCTGCCCTCAACCCCCAGCAGGGGACATTCGGAAAAGTGACATGGTTGTTCTTTTGAAGGCACCTCTGCAAACGAAACTGTTAGTTTCTTGTTCTAGATTTTCTCCTTATATATAGTGCCTGCTGTCCTATTGCATGAAATTAGCAATTGGCTTTACTTTTGTGACTGTTTTCTTCTCTTCCTTCCAACTTCCTCTGTTTCATTTAGAAGATGTGTTAACAAACTTCATGGCATGATCTAAATCCTCAATATTAAACCTTATAGATAAATGCTTTTGACACTCTATTAGAAAGAAACTCCATTGGTCTGAGTTTGGTTAAATGGTTTCATATAGGTCAGTATTTCTTATAAAAAATGTCCTCTCTTGATGTATCTATAAATATGCGTCTTTTCTATTTTCATTCTGCATATATACCAATTGAAAAGTGTGGCAAAGGGAAGCGAAGATGGTGCCAGCTGGACCGTAGGAACTGGTACCAAACTCACCCAGCATCTAAAAACAACCCTGCTGCACAGAATACCAAGATCTAACTTCTCAAGCCTTAAACAGTGGCAACTGATAATGGTCCATGAGAGTAGAGGCTCAGAGAGTTATTATTGCAGTTGCCTTGATTCCCCTCAAAGGGACACTTGTCCAACCCTGGAGAACAGTAAAACGTCCAGGTTGAACTAGGGACATAGATCAGAGTCCAGATCAAGGAATGGCATCAGATGGGAAGAAGATGTGCCAAGAGGGACCCCAAGAATCAATATGATTAACCACCCTCTAAGTCTGTGTCTAAGGGATGGGCTAAACATGTTCAAGATCAGAACAGCTAAAGCTCATTTACAGCATATGAAACACAGCCAGACACAGCATGGGAGTCTCAGTGGCCAAGCAGTAAGGGGAGAATACTGTCCAGAGCACACTGACAATACTAACAGCATAGACAGACTGAAGGTTCCACATGAACATGCTCTAATACTGTGGACAGCCTCTGAGGTATCAGAGGCTGAATTCCTGACCAAAGGTTTTGTTATTCTGGAATAAGAGCCATTCTAGAACATGCAAGTAAAATTATAAAACCAAATACAGGCATTAATCTTTATTTTAGATATTAAATCCCAGTGAGTTAGCTAGGAATGTGGCAGATAATTGTTGCCTAGCATGCATATACAAGACCTTGGGTTGAATCTCCAGCATTTGTAACAATGAATATATGAATTGTGACAATCTAACTTGTTTATAAAGGCCCACATGCTAGCCAGAGTTTCAGACACAGAGAGCATAAAAACAAGTTAACTCAATGATCTGACAACTGAACTTCCTTCTAGAACCAGTCAGTTCTAGTAGATAATAAAATCCAGAGTTGCTAAATAAATGATTTATAGAGTCTGATATTGAATCAAAAAACTCACCAGATATGGTAAGAAAGAGAAAATTTCAACCCGAACAATATAACTTAATTTGAGGTGGCCTAGATTCTGATCTTAGGGACAAATTCTTTAAAACTATTGGCAGAAATATTTTCAAGTAATTAAAGGAAAATGTAGTGCTCACGATTGAACAGATAGGAACCCTGAGCAGATGAGTGTAAATGGTAAAATGAGAACAAGTGGAAATTTTAGACTTGAAAACAAATAACTGAAATTTTAAAACTCTTCTGCAATAGTGTCTAATGGCAGACTGGTGATAGCACAGAAAAGAGGTAAGAAAATTCATGCCCAAATCAATAGAAAAGGCTAACTTCAAGGGTAGAATCAGTCACTGTCTGGATGTAGAATGTGCGTATAGTATCATATGTTCAAATACTTGGTCTCCAGGGCTTCTATTCTCTTGAGAGGTTGTAGACATTTTTAGATGCTAGAGATTGCTGTAGGAGGGTCTTGAGGTTTATACTCCCAGCTCACACTCCATTCTCTGATTCTTGACCCACTCAGATATGCACATGCAGCCTCAAGCTTCTGCCACCATGCTCCGAGTCTCCCGCACTGCCAGGCTTCTCTTCGTTATGGTCATAGTCTCAAACCATGAACCAAAACAAGCCCTTCTTGTCTTAATTTGCCTCTTCTGGTGTATTTGGTCACAACCATGAGAAGAGTAGCTGGTGCATCTATTGAAGACAAAGAAATAAATAGACCTCGAGAATTACATAGGGCAATCTTAGATGGTGGACGGCTCCCCCCATCCCCCAAAAAAGAGAGTAAGACTGGAGCAGAAAAATAGTTTGAAGAAATGAAGAGTAGGAATATCAGACATTGGATAAGAAAATTGCTTTACAGATTCAAGGTAAGCAACACTGAAGTAGCATAAATATAGAGAGCGACACCAAGACAGCTTATACTCATATTGTTTCAAATGAGGTAAAGAAATACGGAAGTACCATGAAAGGAAAATACATGCTTGGAAGGCAAACAAAACTTAAAAAAATAAAAATCATTGATTTCTCACAAAAACACTGGCGAACAAAAGGTGGTTTAAAGAGCTGAATGGAAAAACCACCACTCACTTCCGTGCACTGACAGTCTATCTCACAACTGAAAATAAAGTAGGGATGATTTCAAACGAAGTTGAAGGTGCTTGTTAGTAGCAATTTTCTGCACTGTTACAGAACATCCCCTCCACTGACAATGAAACAAGTTGAAGGATGAATAAACAAAATTCCAAACATGGCCAACAGGCAGGAAATAGTTCTAAATTACACCCTTTTGTGTTCATTATAATCTATTTTTCAAAAACCTGAGTGTTCAGATCATCTATATCAAACCTCCAAAAATGAGGGCAAAGTAAATATTAAAGTGGTGGGATGAGTGAGATGTAGCATATGGGAAAAGGGAAGGGAAAAAAAAACAAAAAATAAGAGTACAAAAATGTAACATGAAAGGGAAATGATCAAGGATACCAACTTCTACCAATTACACTAAAAGTAAATGAACTAAACATTTGGAAGTAAAAAGAAGGAACTGTCAGACTTGCCAGAAAATAATAACCAATTAAATGTTCTTTACAAGAAATGTATGTTAAACACAAAGACTGGCCAACACAAAGAAAACAAAAGAAAGTATTCATTGGTCACGGCAGGACAAGGATGCTGGTGTGATTATATTAAAACAGAAGAAACATTTCGAGGTTAAAAAGGAACATAGCATAATGGGAAAGATGCCTTGTTTTTTAGCAGGGAAATGTAACACTCTTAACTATGGTATATCTAATTACAGATATCAAACTTTACAAGTAGCATGGACAGAAATGGACAAGACCACTTCTAAGCCAAGCTTCCATGCCACTGAATAGGCCCCTGTATCATAGTCATCCTTTTATTTTTAAGTCATCCTTTTATTTTTATTTCTTCCAACATATCTTCTTTTCTATCTATTCTTTGATATATTATCTCAAGAAATGGATTAGGCATGATCATGCAACTTGGGCTAGAAGAGAGTCTGATTGAGTACCTCAGCCCTAAGAGTTCTCTGCAATATGCAACTCTAGACAAGGAAGGCAATATAAGATACTGGATGTGTTCCTTGATGGAGTTGCTAAGCAGTTGGATAAAACAAGACTCTGAATTTTCTTTTCTTTTTTTTTTCCCTGAGACAGGGTTTCTCTGTATAGCCCTGGCTGTCCTGGAACTCACTTTATAGACTAGGCTGGCCTCGAACTCAGAAATCCACCTGCCTCTGCCTCCCGAGTGCTGGGATTAAAGGCATGCACCACCATGCCCAGCTGCTCTCTTACCAGCAACATTGTGTCTATGTGTAACCTTCTCTAAACATGCTTTTTTTCATCTGGTGGTGTTTTAGAGTCGTGAAAAATACCATGGTGTCAGCAGCATCTACTTATAAACACAATAACAGACCAGTCCTTAAAGCAGTTCCAAGTACAATCCCTTCTAAGACATAGTCTCCCAGCATAATTGTCACCCTGCAGTTGGTGGCTGGGCTTCTATGCAAGGGTCCTCTGTCTGGAATGTGAATAATCATATATAATAAAGTATAGGTTGCAGCTTTCCAAATTAGCATGTTTTTCATTGTTTCTCATGTTCCTCTTAAAAAGGTTTATTTACTTTTATTTTATATATGACACCATATGGGCCTGATGCCTGTCAAGGACATAAAAGGGTATCAGAGTTTTGGAACTGGAGTTACAGGTGGTTGTGAGCCACCATGTGGGTGCCAGGAACCAAAAACAGAGCCTCTATAAGAATAGCTGGTGCTTTTAATCACTGAACCATCTCTCTCCAGCCCCTCGTGTCTCTTTTCAAGATGTACTGACTCCAGAAAAGTGGACATGTTTACTTCATTTTGTATTTGAACCTCTACAGAACATACCTAATCCCAGTGAACAGACCTTGTCATCTGATGTCTTCATCAGTTTCTTTCCATTGACAGCAAACCATTTCAATGGTGAAAACCCACCAATCACTTTTTCCTTTATGTAAGCCTTTCTACTCTATATGACCTTTCTATCTACTGATAACTCCCATCAGCATTTCAGGGATATATTTGTAGATAGGACAATCTAAGAAACTTTAAAAGAAAATTATTCTTCCAATTTTTCTCATCAACATTTATAGTTAGTCTGCTACTATTCTATGATATCAATTTTATCATACTTTGTCTCCCAAATCCTCTTGGCTGCTTACATTAAATGGTGCAAAGTAAATATAATAAAAGCTGACTTCCTCAGGCACGTGAAAGGTGAAACACTTTTTGAATCATGCCATGAAGAGATACACAGAAAAAGGCTCTGATTAAATCCACTTTCAGCTGAAAATTTCTAAGCATTATATTAATGACCTTGAAGATTGTCCGGCAGCAATATCTTGGGTATGAATTTCTTCAAAGGTTGAAATACAGGTTAGAACCCTCTGGAGGCTCCTGATATCAAATAAAAAGCTTAATCAATTTGTAGAAGCAAAAAGGTGGACATGCTTTAGAGCACCAGAAATTGATACTCTGAAATCTCCAATTATTGGAACTGAAAGGAACTAACTCGCAGTCTGATAAGATTTCTTTTTCCTGGTGTCTCTCCTGCCCTAGCAGACATGAAAGGAAAAGCAAGTTTCAAAAAATCAACAGGACTTTGTAAATGTGTCAGAATTTTCATGCTATATAAATGTCGTCTTCGGCAGCCAAAGGTCAAATCCTTTATTCTGGTGAAGACGTTGGTGAAGTCTTCCCATTATCTCCCACTATTAACCTTTCCATGTGACCTGAAAGATTAAACCTCGGAGACTTTATCTGGTAGAGCCCATGTCTTACTAGTCGATTGATCCAAGAAAAGGCAACAGGCAACTGTCTGTGCTTCTTTCTGTATGAAATGCAGAAGTGTGTAGATCTGACGGAATTAGCCAGTTATTAACCAACAATATTAACTGGAAACTTCTTAAATTAAAGACATTCCTGAAGATGCCTCATTAGTCCTCTGTCTCTGAGTAACTATGAGGGTGCCACAAGTATATGCTGTCTGTGACCCTGACGGTGGCCTCCTCTAGCCACTGGGTTAAGAGTCAGTGACCCCGCTGAATTTTTTCGCTTTGGCACTCAATGACAAGACTAATAAGGATGCAGAAAACCACTCTTGAAAAGCAGGAGAGAGGAAAGTAGATCAATGGACTCCTGGTGATCTTGAAAGTTTGGAAAATCACTCGAGAATTACCCACTCTGTCTTGTGATGACAGGCTAAGCTTTGTCCCTCCCAGGCAAAGCTCTGAACTGAAATGGTAGATTTGAGCTGACTTCAAATGTCTCAGTGAAGCCTGGCGTCGGCTCACTTTCATTCTCTCCAAAGTATTGTAGGCTCATTCCTCCCAGAGAATCTTACTGCCTGTACTGTCTGCCTGTGACCTAGAGAGGACTCCATTGGAGTCGTTACCCAGAGAAATGGGATTCCTGGGAGTGGCTTTTGGAGATATAGCCCAGAGAGGAAGTCCCATTTGTTAAATAGTCATTGTACTGGGGAGATTAACAAAACATCCTGGTTTTATCCCCACGTGGTCAACGTCAGGGTAAATCAAGACTATCTTTTGAGGAGTTACTCCATTGCCCCTTGCCTCTCGCTGAAAAAATGTCACCCTCTATGTGTTACACCGGGTTACACTGTCCTTTTGGCATTATATGGGTGAAAGACCAAACAAGAGGTGAGGTTGGCAGAAGAAAAGATAAACAAGAATTTATGTGGGGGTATGTAATTCTCTGTGTATAAGTGTAGATGCATAATATTAAACAAGGTTGCATAATCTCAGAAAAATGCACATTCTCTCTCATATGTGGAACATATCTAATATATATATATATATATATATATATATATATATATATATATATATATACATATACATACATATACAGAGAGAGGAGGAAAACAGATGTATATGTGGGTACAGTATGACTTTTAAAAAGAATAAGACCCTTCCCCCTTTTAAAGAGGAAATGTAGCTAACATTTCTTCTAGTTCAGATTCTTTAATGAATTTAGGGGCATGGGTGGTAGCTGAGTGCATAACATATAGTCAGTAATAAGTGTACAATCCAACATGAAGGTCTGCAGCTTCCTTTCTGAATACCTATTATAACTATGTAGAATTCCATTAAAATGTGTAGATCTTGGGTCTAATTAATTTTGGTGTGTGAGGTTTTCATATCTGCAAATATTTTTATAATAGTTCATAAAGTTTTAAAATACTATTTTTTCAAATTTAATGAATCAATAATTTTCAAATCATCTGCTAACAGTTGTCTAAGATAAAAATATTTAAAGCCTACCTGTACATTTTGATGTCTTGATCAGCTAATTATGTCCACTACCTTTTATATACTAAGTACCCATTGCACCCAGTGATTCATGTGTTTAATTATTCTTAAGTGTTTAAAATATGTCTCTAATTGTCTTAATTGTTCTTAAGCCCTAAACTGGCATACCAAAGGTACTATTTAAGAACAAAATACAGATAAAGTTTGAAAAAAATAGTTCAATGCTTCCCTTAAAAGTTACTAGTAGCCGGGGCGGTGGTGGCGCATGCCTTTAATCCCAGCACTTGGGAGGCAGAGGCATGTGGATTTCTGGGTTCCAGGCCAGCCTGGTCTACAAAGTGAGTTCCAGGCCAGCCAGAGCTATACAGAGAAACCCTGTCTTGAAAAAAAAATTACTAGTAATAAATCCATCGTGTGTGCCTTTATCTCAACACTCAGGAGGCAGAAACAGGTGGATCTCTGTGAGTTTGAGGCCAGCCTGGTTTACAGAGCAAGTTCCAAGCTACACAGAGAAGCCATGTCTTGGAGAAAATGTTCCTAGTAATATAAAGAATCTCATTTTCCTTGGTTAATAATTTTTAAAATGAAGTTTTAAAGATTATCATCTAAAAGTCTTGGGTTTTGAAGATTAAACTGTGTTTGCTTTTTAAACTGATTTTGTCAAGGCATAAAGTATACATTTCTTGACTGTGCTTAATGTTGTCCAAAGATTCCAACACCTATCTCAAAGGAACACAACTTAAATGTGGCTCCTTTTTAAAAATCTCATTATGAGGTGTCATTTGCTCTGGTGAGAACATGGCTTCTTTTGCTCCTCTTTGGGGTGGATAGTCCCTGTCTGGACATAGATTTGCCATGACTGGCTTTCCCAGATTGGTCCTTTTCAACCCAACCAGTGTTCAACCTGAAAATGGGATGGGCTATTTCAAAAGGTCAGTGCTTTCAAGTTTGGGCTACTTTTTAAGTGACCAGATCCAGAAGATGTGACTCAGCTCCCCCTTCCCCATGGAGAGCAGACAAGTGTTCTGCTCTTCAAATAACCTTCAGCTCTCTGTGACAGGGAACTCCTATATGAAACAGTAAACAATGACATAGTTGCAAAGGTGGTAACTATGGCTCCCATCCCTCAAGAGCAAATGGGGACCTTTGCAAAATTCACACTGGCCAAAAGTCAGGGAACATCCAGTTGTGGCTACCCAATGCCAGCTGATGCATGTGCAGTACATCCAAGATACCCAGAACACAGAAGAAGCAGAGAGATTGTAAGAGCCAAAGGATCAAGATTTCTGTTGTGAGGTAATGTCTTCTGTATATTACAGGAGAGATACACCCAAAAATATGGTCACCTAAACAAGGGCTGCACAATGACAACAAAAGTTGGCATGTCAATGCTGATGGGAGACGCCCACCTCTAGATGAAGGTAATTAATGGCTGCTGAGAGAGGGAGAACTACTTTCTTCCAAAGATATGGCCCCTGATGGGCTATGTAATCTCAAGTAGTCATCCCTACACACATACACATACGAGCAACACTAAATAAACTTAGCAGGTGTGTGTATGTATGTGTGTCTGTGTACATATACATACATGTATGTGTTATATACATACATGCATATAACAATGATTAAAGAAGAAGTCATGAATTTGACAGGGAGTAAGGGGCACAGGACGAAGTGGAGGGATAAATAGCATGGTGGAAATGATGTAAATACAGTACTCATTAATGAAATTCTGAAAAATATAAAATAAAAGACAAAGGTATAAAACACTGATCTCATTTAGTTGTCAAATTCAACAGGAAGGAAATCATTAATCAAATATGTAGGTTTGTGTCTCTGTCTTTGAGATCCTACTTCCCTCTATAAGGACTAGACAGGCATCTCTGGGTTGTCCCACCTCTCAGGTGCTGTTCTGGAGGCTACCTTCTTCCAAGAGCAGAAAAAAATCTAGAGCCTCCAGAAGGGCAGAGTGAGGAATTTTCAAGGGAATTATTGAGTAGTTCCCTCTAGCGCCATGCTGAGCCCAGACATAGGCCTGAGTAATGGATAGGGAAAAATGGAAGGGAAGAAAAGTCCCATGATGGACTATCCAATTCCAATTGGTCATCTCTACACACATATACATATGGGCAACACTAAACAACTCAACAGGCATGTGTGTGTGTGTGTGTGTGTGTCTGTGTGTGTCTGTGTGCACGCTGTCCCACAGGAGGCACTGCTGCTGCCTACAAGTACAACAAACCCTAGTAGATGGGAAAGATCTGAAAGCCAAGAATCCCGAAACAAGGACTGTACAAACAGACGAGGACTTCAGGGCATAGCCAAACAAACACATAGATGGCACATCCATGCTCATGGACGGGATTTAGACAAGACTTAACACTCAAGCTTAGAAAAATGCAATATGATAATGAAGTGTGATTAATGTGTAGGGATAGGGAAGTGGGCTCCATCAGTCTTAGAAAAATGCAATATGATAATGAAGTGTGATTAATGTGTAGGGATGGGGAAGTGGGCTCCATCAGTAAAGTGTTTACCACTCAAGAATGGGAACCTGGGTTTACATCTCCGGTGTCCATGGAAAAAGCTAGGTGCCATGGGGGGTTCTGTAATCCCAATGCTAGGGAACCAGAAAGAGGCTGTTCCCTGGAGTTTACTGGCTGGGCAGTATAGGCAGACTCTAGCTTTTGAGAAACCCTGTCTTAAAAAATAAAGAATATAATGATTAAGGAAGACATCCAACATCAACCTGGGGTCTCTGTTTGTGTGCCAGTCAGTTTTTGTCAACTTAACACAAACTAGAGTCATCTAGGAAAAGGGAGCCATAGGTGAGACACTGCCTCCATCAGGTTGACCGACGGGCATGTTGGTGGAATGGTTTCTTGATTCATTGATATGGGAGGCTCCAATCTACTGTGGACTGTGCCACTCCTGGGTAACTGGTGACCCTGGGCTAGTGGGCCTGAGTTGTATAAGAAATTAGACTTGCTTTTCCAAAGGTAGCTTTCATGTCTACATGACACTCCTGGAGTGATAGTTAACATTTCCTTTGCTGTTCATTGTTGAACCAATAAAGTCTGTGAACTCTAAAGAAAAGAAAAGAAAAGAAAAGAAAAGAAAAGAAAAGAAAAGAAAAGAAAAGAAAAGAAAAGAAAAGAAATCAAACTTGGCAAGCTATCAGAAGTAGTGTTCTTCCACGAGCTATGCTTCAGTTCCTACTTCCAGGTTCCTTCTTCAGTTTCTACTGTGGTTTCCCTAGGTGATGAGCTAGCCAAATAAACTATTTCCTTTTCAAATTGCTTTTGGTCATGGTGTTTATAACAGCAACAGAAACTAAAGTAGAACAGCACACACACACCCCAACATGGACACATGCATATATCCTCACAAATGCACACACGCACACACACAGGAAGAAAACTGTAATATGGTAGTACCAAACATCCTCTGCTCACATATTCATTCTCAGGAGCCCAAGAGAAGTCATGTCCATTTGCTAGCTCAGGAGGAGGAGGAGGAGGAGGAGGAGGAGGAAGGAAGGAAGAGGGGAGGCAATTAAAACATAAGATAAATGGATATTTAGATTCTTTTTGGTAGTTCTAGATAATGTCTGCTCAGTGATGGAATTGATCTCATGCATTTAACACTAAGATGTTCCAAGTAATGTGAAGATAGCAGATAATCTGTAAGCAACAGAAAAGAGGAACATCACTGTCCAAAGTCGAGAGAGTCTGAGCTCTCCTATGTTCTGGGTTCTACCAGCTACGAAGGGTATAGGGGTTCAGGTCTCTAGCCAGATATTCCCGATGTGCCCTGGACCCTGGATGGGTTAGCTACAAATGCAGTTCAGGTTTTTCCACTGCTACTACAGGTGATGGTGGTTGCTTCCAAAGGCATTGTGTGCTGGCTAATTTTGTGTGTCAACTTGACATAAGCTAGAATCATCAGAGAGGAAGGAGCCTCAGTTGAGAAAATGTTCCATAAGATCCAGCTGTAAGGCATTTTCTCAATTAGTGATAATTAGGGGAGGGCTCAACCCATAGTGGGTGGTGTCATCCCTGGGCTGGTGGTCCTGAGTTCTATAAGAAAGCAGGATAAGCAAGCCATGGGAAGCAAGACAGTAACTCCTCCATGACCTCTGCATCAGGTCCAGCCTCCAGGCTCCAGCCCTGCTTGAGTTCCAGCCCTGACTTCCTCCAGTGATGGACTATGATCTGGAAGTGTAGGCCGAATAAACCCTTTCCTCTGCAACTTGCTTTTTTACCATGGTGCTTTGTTGCAGCAATAGGAACCCTGACTAAGACACACAGTCATTTTTGTTTGATGATATGGCTGCTATCAGATTGTCTCCCTCCATCCCAAGTCTTAGGTCCTATTCACACTCAAAGGGAGAATCCTGCAGGCATGAGCCAGGGGCAACTATCGGATCTGTTCACTCCAAAGTGTCTAACCTTTGACAGTCAGCACCATGAAGGGCATTCATTACATTTAATCACGGATGCCGTGGAGTGAGTGTTGTTTTTCAGTGAAGGACGAACACAGAGCATACTGAAGGATCCAGAAAGCAGTCTATGACTTTTCAAGGCTTTTTCTTTTCTAAAGTTTAAAGCTGAACAATAAAGATGTAAATGTGACAGTAAGAAAAGGAGCTGCATGTGATCAAATTTCAGGAGGGTCAGAATCCATTTGAGAGAACTGGGGAGTATTGGCACCAGATCATGTTCTGATGTGTTCTTCACTTTCTAATGTTTTTACAGAGACTAAGCTGCCAGTGCTAAAACAAGCATAATTACAATAACAAGGTGAGACCTAGTAAACATATTCAGTGAAGACTTTACCTCTCCCTGCATTCTACTTTTAGGGAAAAAAAATAGTATTTCTTGTTACCATTAATAAGTCAATTTCTTTCTTCAAATATACTAAATTCCAGAACACATCAGAACGTTATCTACAACAGGCTGGGGGAAGTTATGTCCTAGTTTCCTTTCTTGTCAGTAGGAAAAATACCCCAAAGGAAGAAAGATAATGGAGAGAGGGCTTATTCTGACTCACAGTTTAAAGGGTCAGTTTGTTGTTGTCACGGTGAGGAGCTTAAGGCGGCAGGAGCTTGAGGTGGCATCAAATCCCCAATATAGAAGCCAAGACAAATGAACAGTGATACTGCTCAGCTCCCTCCTCACAGGCATGCTGGGAGATGGCAAGAGATAGTTCTAAGTTCACTAACCATTACAACTCCCATGTTCACTTCCTTCCTTCCTTCCTTCCCTCCTTCCTTCCTTCTTCCTTCCTTCCTTCTACCTTTCCTCCTCCTTCCTTCTTTCTTTCTCCTTTCTTCCTTCTTTCTTCTTGGCCTCCTCCTTCTGTTATTTTAGATTTTAAAATTTAAGGTTTTTGAAATGGAGTAACAGAGAGCAGAATAGATTGAAGCAAACCTCATAAGACAATCCTTCTGCCTCAGTTTCCCATGAACTAGGATTATTGAGCCATCATCACATCTACCTTCCGTGTGTGTGTGTGTGTGTGTGTGTGTGTGTGTGTGTGTGTTCTACAAACAGTATCATGATGTTCTTCTTCTAAAGAAAAGTCACTCTGAGACTGACGTGAAGACTAGGAAAGATGAATCAGAATCATATGCGGAAGTGGAAATGAAATGTAGAGAAGGCGAGTGTGGTGGTTTGGATATGCTTAGCCTATAGGGAGTGGCACTGTTGGGAGGCGTAGCCTTGTTGGAGGAAGTGTATCACTGTAGGTGTGGGCTTCTGAGACCCCTTTCTGAGCTCTTTGGAAGACAGTACTCTCCTATTTGTCTTTGGAACAAGATGTAGAACTCTCAGTCCCTCCAGCGCCACACGTGGTTGGACACTACCATGCTTCCTGCCATGATGATAATGGACTGAACCCCAGAACCTATAGGCAAGCTTGAACTAAATGTTGCCCCTTATAAGAGTTACTTTGCTCATAGTGTCTTTTCTCAGCAATGGAAACACTAAGACAGGGAAAGTATAAAATGAAAACATTCAATAGTATTAGAGCAAGATATCCAGGCTAACACAGATGATTAAAAAACTCAAGCCATCTTACCAGTGAAGAGGTATGCAAAATAACTTGATAATAATAATAATAATAATAATAATAATAATAATAACAACAATTTTACTGAATTGAGGTGTGAAGCTGCAGAAGCCAAAATCAAATATGGAAAAATAACACTTTGAATGAGTTGGAAGAAAAAGCCTTGCACTGTTACTAAGAACCAGTGTGAAATGATTAAAACCTGGACAAACAAGGTGTTTCTGGGAAAGGCCAGGACATCCAAAGAGCTCCATCCTTTCTTAGAATTAATCTGTAAATTCAGGGTAATTACAATAAAATTCCCAACAGGAATAGTTTTCTATAATAGAATAACTTCACGTTCAGTGGAAAATGTCAGCATCTTTGGATAAAGAATAGAAATGATGGGGGTTTGTCCAAGCAGAAGCCAATGCATAGCAAAAAGCATCCTCTTGCCAGCTCCAAGATCAGTAGATAGAGAAAACGGAACACAACATCCTGAAACAGAGCCAAGAAAACGGCAGTGGCATTCAAGCCAATGTGAGGCAGAAGACACTGGGGAGACAGCCACTCGCTCTAGAAAAGTTTAAATTAGATCACCAGGCCTCAGATAGTACCAGCGGGATTCCAGTTTATCATAAAACAAAAAGAACAAAGAAAACACAAAAATATCAGTATACTCTGAGAGTGCGTGTGTCGGGGGTGGGGGGCTGTCTGAGGATGTCATAGAAAGCAAAGCCAACGAAGGGAGGAGCCAACACACCAGGCCATATACAGACATCACTCTGTGGTGGTGAAGAGAAAATCACAGGTACTCCCTTGAGAGAAGCATGGGTGTTAAAGTGCAAAGGCAGAATTGCCACAAATGGAAGAGAAACAAAAGCCTCTATGGAGACACGAGATAAGGGCAATGGCACAGATAAACTCCATATTGTTTAAAGCCCACGATGCGGGGTTGGAAGGATGGAGAAATGATTCAATGGGGAAGAGTGTGCTTGCTGCAAAAGCATGAGGACCTAAGTTGGGATCCCAGCTCTTAAGTAACTACCGGGGTCTAAAGACATGTGTGCCTTTGTAACCCTAGCTCTGTGGGGGCAGAATCTATGGCGCAGGAGGATCTTGCTGGCACCAGTCTCATTCTTAGCTAAGTAAGAGACCCTGTCTCAAAGCATAAGATAGTAATAGAAAAGGGCACCTGGCCTCCTCCTCTGGCCTCTATACATCCAACATGTACATATCCACATACATATATGCGCAGGCACACAAAGAACATACTGCTTAAAGACACAAAATTAAATATAGTGAAGCATCCACCACCACTGTGTATTAGCATAGGAAATAATTCAAGATGGATAGGCTGATGTTGAAAAAACAGATGGATAAACAGATGATTAGGAAGATAGGTAATAGACAGACAGTCAGAGTAAGGAAGGAGTTGATGAGGATGGTAAAGAAAAATAACATTCTAGTCTGTTGTACTTTGGGGGGAAAAATGATACAACCTTAAATTTTGGCAAAAGAGATAAAATACCATCTTAATTCTAGCAGTGTACCCAAATAAAAGTAACATCAAGGACACACACACACACACATACATACTCACACACACATACATATGTTATGTTTCTGCAGCTTTGATAAAAGCCATGACCAAAGACAAACTAAGGAAGACTGAGTCCATTTTGGCTCATGGTTCCAAAGGAATAAGATCTTTCGTAGCAGGGTGGCGGTGTAGCAGCAAGCAGTCAGTATGGTTGCAGGGATGGCAAAGGGAGACGCTGATGATATTCAGAAGTTTCCAGGATGTATTATTAAACAAATCTTGTAAGGCAACCTGAATTATATTTTATCTTAGTAAAATCAAACTTACATCTTCATGTTTACATGCCCAATGCTTGTGCATCAACTCCCCTCTCTAGAACATGGTTCCTTGGAGTTAAGGCTCAGGAATGGGTTACAGAGAGTAGCTTTGAGGGCTAGAGAAAGTCTCTCTTCATCTTTTTTCCGTCGAACTCTGAAGTGAGTTCAGGGGTTCCTGTCTATGGTGAACAAGACCCACTTTCAATTTTTACACTCTGAACATGAGAACAAGTTTGCAAGAAGCCTAGTGCATCAGGAATTCCAGGTGTCCTGTGCCTCTCACTCATGACTGCCACCTAGACGGGCTTCCAAGCACATCTGAATTCCTTAGCATATGGCTAAACTATGACAAAGACATTGTGACCAGGAAGTAGTGTGTGTGAGTGTTGCACGGATGGGCTATGCTTGGCTGGTCACACCAACTGGCTGAATGAGTGCAATTTTTAAAATATGAAATACAAATTTTTATCAAAGGAGAAGTAAAACGTTATGGCTTTAGGTTCATTAAACCCGGCTCACATTCTGGGATTCCAAAAATAAAGCACTGGCTATTTAAAATCACAGCTTGACGAGATTGCTGCAGATGAAACCCCGGAGACTAGGGGGCAGTGCACACAGGGCTTGGGATGGACCAAGGAAGGTCTCCACACTCTACCCCAGAATGCAGTTGTCAGCAGCAACACACATTCATCCCAGTGGAGACAGCCTTGCTCATCCCAAGCTTTCTTTGGCCGTCCCTAAGTTCACCCTCTGGGCTGTGGTCTGCTATGCTAACCATGAATGAGGAAACTAGGTTGACCTGTGTGGCATGGCTGGTGGTACGCTGGTCACCAGACCACGATCTGCCGTCTTGCAGATTGACACTGGTGGATCTGCCTTGTGATGAGTCCCTGTAGAGGTGGCTCCAAAGCAGGGTCCTGTGTCATTGGTGGGATCTTCAGGGCAAAGTTGTCCTCCCTGGGCATTGAAGCAAGCCACATAGGATGGGCTACTAAGAAGGGTTCTGTCTCAGAGCACAGGTACTTGGCCCTCAGATCAAGGCACCACATGGTAAATACAGTTCTAACAGACCTCTCCCCCCCCAACCCCTGAATTCTAAAGAAGAAGAAAAGTCCTCCCTCTCTCTATCTCATTCATCTTTATGTCTCTGTTGTCTGCCTCTCTGTGTGTCCCTCCCTGTCTCTATCTCTCTGCCTCTGTCTTTCTTCTCTATGTACACACTGCTGTTTTCTCTCCTGTTGTGGTTTGAATGTGAAACAACCCCCCCACACACACACAGACTTACCTACTTGCACACTTGGTCCCCAGAGGTGCTGTTTGGGAAGGTTGTGGAACCTTCAGAAGGTAGATCCTGGATGGAGGAGATGGGTGACTAGAAACGGCTTTGAAATATTATAGCCCTGCCCATTTCTCTCTAGGGGAGCAACAGGAGCAGAGGCCTCATGCTCTTGTGCCTTTCCCACCAAGGTGGGATGGCCACGTGTCCCTCCTTAAACGGATCCAAAGTAAAACCTTCTTCCTTAAGTGGCTTTGGTTGGGTATCAGACTGTAGCCATAAAACCTACCTAATATCCCTCTAGCTTCCAACACTCCCTCACAGCCAGGGTAAACCCTGGGCCACCAGCTGAGCCTTTTCCTTGCTTCAGACATTAAGCTCCCTGAAGGTATCCTTTCTCTTGTGGTCTGCCCGCAATCCACCACCTCTAAATTCCCCCAAATCCTCTGCCTTGCTCTCCCAAAAGCCGTTAGCAATTGATTCTTGGATGGGTATGGGAGGAAAAGACGCTTTTAAGATTTACTCTTAAAACTGGGTATTTTGGTTTTGCCTGGAGAACAGAGTTTAGCTACATACATTGATCAAGGGCATTGACCCAAAGAACATTCCATGTTCCTACTCACGAGACAGTCATTATTTTTTTTATTGACCAACAGAATTCAGAACCCTATGAGATAAACAATTATATCACCAATAAAATTTAAACAGCAGCATTTAAAAAGAACTTCGTGAATAGACCGTCACTCAAAATCCTGTTGCCCAGTGACATAAACAGTCAGTCCCAAGGCTTCTCCCTGCTCAGGGCAGACTCTGGAAACTGAATGACATCAGTTACAAAGTGTTCCTCTGCTGACCCCTAGTTCTTGCTTCATTTGAAATCAGAGCACTGGCGATTTTCATTTTTTTTAAAAAAGTCTCTTTTCTTTCCTTTGATAAGAGGGCTGTCATTAAATAAAATTAGCAGATGACACAAGGCGAGGTTTGCAATACTTTTTCTAATTGCAATAAAAAGCTTTCTCCGCTGAGAACAAGGACTTCTATTCACCTAGAACTGATCTTGTAATTCAAACACAGCCTGGCTGTGAAATCTCTCCAGTGAAGCCCTTATGAGCTACATCATCTTAAATGCAGGCAGTGGAAAGCGGGGAGATATTGCTAATAACAGGGCTGCATTAATTAATTGCTATAAAATTTGCAAAATAAAAAGAACACTGGGAACAAAGCGATATAATATTTACCAGTGCTGAAAATTAGAAATAAATATTCAACATGCCCTTTTGACTCATACAAGCAAGGCAGCTTGAAATAATAAGGCACGGCAAAGTCTTTTACACGGGAAAAGCTAATGATTTCTGCATTTTGCTGCTGGTGAAGAATTGAAGGGTGGCTGATTGGCTGATTTGAATCTTCCTTCAATCTCCCATCAATAAAACAGAGACAAGGCAGGGGCGAAAGCTGATCTGGGAGAGTCGTGTTTCTATAATTGCTTTTTCCCCTCAGGCATTTGAAATCCAGAGGGTCAGTAGTTCTTGTGAGAAGATTGGAGGAGCTAAGGGAGCCCCCACCCACCCACCCACCCCCACGTCAAAACCCTGAGACACAAATTAATTTGTTTATGGGGCCCGGAGCCTCATTTGCAGAGAGAGAACACGCATGGCAATTTCTAGTGTTATAACCTAATTAAAGATGGATCCGAGTAAAATATTTATGCAACTTTACCAAACCCAAAGATTTTAATCCCATTTGAGAGGTTAGCCGACTTTTGGGACCAGAAACGATTCTTACGCCTAGCTTCTGCACCAAGACTCTGGAAGCAGACTATTTTTCTTTAACTTAAGTATTACTACATTTATGCTGCTTGAGGACCTGTTCGTGAGTCTAATTAAAGAGATTTCATCTCTGGCCACATTCTCCAAGTTTTCTTGGCTAGTAGCTAAAACTGATTTCTTCATACAAATATTCTGCAACCTCCCTCTCTTTTCCTTTCCCAGTCTTCTATATACTGAGAAACAGAAGTGAAAATTTTAATTTCTTAGGATTTTACAGGCTGCTGCTAACAAGCCTACCAGGGAGAGATCCAGGACCAGTGTCACCAAAGTGGCCTTGAGTAAGTTGGCAGTTAGGTATCTATAAAGAAGACAGCTGCAAGAAAGGAAAAGACAAAACAAGAAAACATAAGTGGCCAAAGGGCTGACTGTCTGGAGCCTGTCCTTCGTCGCTAAGCTACTGTCATATTACAAGTGCCTTTACTAAGGCTCCAGGACTTTGCGGAGGCACACCACATTACCTGCTGGGAATCACGAGGCAAAACTGAGAGAAAACTTTAGCTATAAAGTTGGGATTTCAGCACCAGAGGTAGCCCATCCCTGTCTTGGGACCAGGACTCAGTTCTCTAAGTCTTCATTTTGAGAGTGACATCCTCTGTCCCTTCTGTGCACGAGACCCCCAGTAACCAACACTAACTATACCCTGCAGGCCAGCTGGACTCCAACATGCGATTCCCCAAGAATTCCAGAGAGACCTAGCTAGCTGGCTAGCCAACTGGCCTGACAGAGTACTTACTGTGGGTGGAGTGGGGAAGTTTGGGGCCTCTCTTTGCTCTGAAATCTGGGGCAGAAGAAGTGCAAGTTCATCAGAAGCACTCCTCCATTGGTGGAGAGTTTCTCTCTCAGGATGTGACTTCCATAAAGTCAGGGACTGTATTTCAGGACCTCACTCCATACATAGTCCTTTAAATTTTTATTTTTGTTAGGATGTTTGTGTGTGTGTGTGTGTGTGTGTGTGTGTGTGTGTGTGTGTGTACTTTGCCATTTTAAATGTGT
Organism: Mus minutoides; assembly: GCA_902729485.2. Taxonomy (NCBI): domain Eukaryota; kingdom Metazoa; phylum Chordata; class Mammalia; order Rodentia; family Muridae; genus Mus; species Mus minutoides. Next base: position 385,365 of record LR749674.1, on the reverse strand, counting down.
ATTTTATTGTTTCTTTCTAAATTTTTAATATTTTTATCTTGCACCCCTGGGTGTTTTTCCTGCACATAAGTCTACGCACCATATGTGGCTGTGTTGGGTGTCCACAAAGACCGGAAGAAATCATCAGATCTCCTGGAACTATAGTTACGATTCTGAGATGCTATGTGCGTTCTGGAAATCAAACTCAGATCCTCTGCAAGAGCAGCCAGTGAGTGTTCTTGCTTGCAGAACCATTTCTCCAGCCCCCTCTGCATCTCACTGCTACAGTGTCTACTATGGGAGCCCAGCCATCACCTTATCTACTGTCAAAACTTTTGCCCTACCCAAAGTCAGCAGTGAAACCATTAGGAAAAACTCTGAGCTTCTTCTTTGGGTCCTGGGTAACCTCTCATGTTTTCTCTCCTAGAGTTTAACTGTCAAAGAAAGGGAGGGAAAGAGTCGAGAGTCTTCCCATGTGGGTCATGAAATGGACACAAATGAAGACTACCCAAAGGCCCTAGAAGAAGAGGCCTTCCATAGTTGATGTGGGAGATGAAGACAGTGTGATCCTCCCAGCAAGAAGGCAAGAAAGTTAAGAAAGGGGTTGAGGGCTTAAAAAAGACACAGACAGCAGATGTGCTCAGATATTTCCATCAGGAAGTCCTCAGAGGTAGGATCTTCCAAACAAACATTATCTGACCATCCCTGAAAAGTCTACCCTTGGGCATAGGTGAGAGACTGCCCTAGCAGATCCTCACAGGGGCTGGACACCAGGGTCAAGGCTGAAAAGCTATTTCCTGGCCTTTCTGACCACAGCTCTGTCGACCGAGCTTTGCAGCTGCCATCAGGGTGATTTGACATGACTCTGCTCAGCAGACTACAAGTCCTGAAAGCAAATTAGAAAAGGTGCCAAATAAAGATGGAATAAATGAATTAATTTCCGTTAAGATCCCATTTAGAATCTAGGCAGGCACATAACGAAGGCCACCCAGGTCCATGTCCAGCCCAGCACCTGCGTGACCTCGAACTTTGAGAAGCACCTGAGGGTCCTGACCCCTCTTGCCTGGGAAGTGCCATTCATGTAACTGTATGACACTTTCCAGGAAAGGTAGTCTTTCTACAGGGCTCTGTACCATGAGTCTGGTATGTGAGAAAATTACTATAATATGTCTTATTTTAAAACTATATCTGGCCTGTTGCAAGTATTCCCACTGTTCTGTAAAGTGTTCAATAACCAAGGAAGAATTTACTTAATGACATTCAGTCTTTCACATTATATGTTTTACTCTTTACCTGTCCTGAAGCTGCTGATTGACCTTGTCTGACATGTAATTGAGATAGCCTTGGATCACTTTGTGACACTAGGGGAGCAAACCACCTAAATTCACCCCCTGCTAACTGGGAAGGCAAGCCTGCTCTCTTCCAGTGAACATCAAATCAAATGCCATGTTTGACTCTTTCCCTAAGGGCCCATAGGATGAACCCCAGAAGCAGAGGCTAATAGCCAATTTATTTCAAGCTTTTCTTCATGTGTTTTTGAAGAAGAAGAAGAAGAAGAAGAAGAAGAAGAAGAAGAAGAAGAAGAAGAAGAAGAAGAAGAAGAAGAAGAAGAGGAGGAGGAGGAGGAGGAGGAGGAGGAGGAGGAGGAGGAGGAGGAGGAGGAGGAAGAGGAAGAGGAGGAGGAGGAGGAAGAGAAGGAAAGCCCATGAATTTTACTTTTCCTGATGGTTTTTCTGAAGCCTACCCATGGATGACTTTAATAGGATAAAGACTTAGTAGGGTCAAGGGGAACCACTGTATTTGGTCATGACCACTTTAAAGGCACTCATTGTGTATCTCCTAAGTGCAAGTCATTATCAAGATCATCAGTCAATGTAGGAAAAACTCACAGACACACTTCCATATGTTCTTTTTTTATATTATAATCGACTCTTCAGAAATAACAAAATGACGTCTGTATTGCATCTTTCTAGGTCAGAGGAACTCTTTATTCGATGTTTCAGGCTTCTCACCTAAAGGCTTAGGTTTTTTATTCTTTTCTGGAGAGATGGTATATATGCAGGCAGAGGTACAGCGGATGGAGGGGCACAGGCAAACAGTATGGGGCCCACCCTACAGTTGGTGAAGGCAGGTAATACAGTGGAATTCCTCTAAGGTAAAGATGAACCTGTTGTTGGCTGATTTTTAATGTTTTAAAATCATATCTTCCTTTGAGAATTCCATCTTCCCTCACTGGAATGTTACTGGTGTAAGCATTGGCATCCATCGTGTCCAAAGGATCCCCCTGCCAGTCCCCTTTGTCACAGCTGACTTGTGCAGAGGAGCTTTTCCTTAATGAACTTGGTTGGAGACAATGCAGAAAGCTAAGTAGCTTCTCCTGCCCCTTTTCGCCTGCTCCCTGCAGTCCTCCTGCCCTGTGCATGGGTCTCTCTAAGGGAGAGCTCAGCCCAATGCATGCCCTCACACACAGCCGGCAGGAGACAGACCCTGAGGGAGAAGGCTGTTCTTCTAGGTGTTGGAAATCAGGCCATCTACTTCTAAAAACAATATGTCAGAGGGTACTTCTCTGAGCAGTGAAGTGTCGCCATTTTTATTGCCAGAAAGTGTTAAACAACACTCTCTCTCTCTCTCTCTCTCTCTCTCTCTCTCTCTCTCTCTCTCTGGCATGCATGAACCCTCCAGTAAATTTACACTTGGTTTCAAGCAGCTCAACACCCTCTGGTTTTCACACTTCTTAGCTGCTAAGGGTGTGCTGTGGGGCAGAAGTTAAGCTATGATATCGACACTCATAGCACAGCATCGTTCTAAAAAGACCCACTCTCTGTCCATCGGAGGAGGGCTGAAAGCGTCTGGTGAAGACAAGGCACACTTCTGATTCAGGGTGAATCATCCTAACCCCTGAGACTCATCCTAGTCCTGACTACGTGTGCAGGGGGAAAAAAACATAATCAAAATTCAGGAGGGCATTAAAAAGGCCAAAAGGTGGGTGGAGACATGAATGAAATCAACAAACAAAAAATAACAAAACAAAATTTAAAGAAAATCATAAGAGAAGCTAGTATTCTACAGAAAGGACTTTGGATCCTGTTGCTTTATACAAACATGGCTTTTGAATGAGAAGTCCAATATGAGCATCAAAGACACATTTATGGATGTATCCACCTGGGAGAAGATTTTCAAGCACTCTAAGGTTCTATTTTAAAATTTTAAATGTGCAATTCCAATAGGTTCCGGTTGCTCATTAAAAAAATGAATCACAGTCAGCTGTGGATTGGTACCCATATCAGATCTGTCAAAATCTTACCTGAGATCTTGGGAGGAAAACCAAAACAAATAAACAAACCCAGGTATGTGTCGGGAGCGCTCTATGGAATATAGGAGAGTCGTTTAAAGCTCTTGTGTATCGACTTGAGAAGTTAACTCTCTAAGAAAGGAATCAATCAAGGTTAGAATTAAAATTGAAATTGGATCTGAGATATATAGATTAATACCCTTAAAACAAGCAAAACTAAACAAATTTCTAGAGGAGTGGTGTGAATAACACGGTTATTTGGATTAGCAATTTGGGGTAAACGAAGACCTTTCACGGGGGCTGTAACATTTACTAAAACGAATTCATACAGTGACCCTGGAGATCAATAATAAAACGGAATTTTATACAGACTTAAAGGGCCAGAAAGGACGCTGGCTGGTGATGCCAAGCTGGATGGCTGCCCCCTAGCTGCAGGACCCCAGAGACTCTCAGGCATGGTCCTTATCAGTCTCCAAAAGACCAGATAGGTTTCCCTACAGTGTCTCATTCTGCAAAGAGGTTAATGCCAGAGACTTTCTAGGCTTCTTCCCTCGCTACCTCAGTCCCCCTCCTGGTATGTAAAATGGAAGTAAATTAAACAAATTAGAACTGTGCAGAAGCTCCAACATTTTGCCAAATCACCATGCTGGCTTCCCGAAGCCTCAGCCATCCTCTCCCCGAGGTGGGCTTGGCGCTGCCCTCTGTCTCCCACTGTTGCCCTCACTCTTTGGAAATGTGTGTGGAAACAGCTTTGCAGATGGCCTCCTATGTTTTACAGGAAATATTACTTAAACACTGAAAAGGATCATATTTCTCCTGTTAGGAATTACAGATCTGGATTGCATTTTCTCTCACTTTTTTTTTCTCTCCTCCAAAGCCTGAGAAAAAATGTAACTGTTATATATGGGATTCAAGAAGCATTTGGGAATTTTTAAAATACACCCCCTAGCACTTGCACGACCCCCCATACATATTTACACATATCACATGCATGCAGAGTGAGTTGACATATAGTCTATGAATACATGTGCAGTCACAAACATGTCATTTCATCCATAAATGAAAACATGGTTGCATGGGAGTGAACCCCCCCCTTCCTTGTTTCTGCTTTGTCCTCTTTTTAATCTTCTATAGCACAAGGAACAGAGTAATTGTTCAGCTCACTTGGATAACTGAAACACAAACTGCCTGTGCGGATGCCAGAGGGCCAGGAGTGTCTCTCCCTGGGGACTGCTGTAGCAAGCATAAACAACTGAAGAAGTGGTACCCAGGTGAAGCTGACAGAGGCCCCTGTGCCTGCTTCTCAGGCTTCCTCCACACCTGACGACTTACAAGGAGGAAGCCGGTGAATAAGCCTCTGCCCAAAGAGTCAGAGCCCGTCTACATCCCTTCTGCCTGCCTCTGCCTGCAACACAGGCTCACAGCAACCCAGTCCAGCTGAGACCAACGGTATCATCTGTGCTCAGATCCACCAGCACTCCGAAATCCTCGGCCATAGTTTACATTGCAATGTTTCTCCTATAAACCCAAATGGAGAGATGACCCAGCCAGGCAGTGATACTGTCCTCTATCACAGGGTTCCCAGGGCATCTCTGCGGGCTTCTCCAATCAATGCAGCAGGAAATCTCTGTGCTCAGCTGTAAATAGTATGATGGGAAAAGGCAGGGTCAATGCCAAGCTTTTCTTAGACTTGTAGGCGTTTCTTGAAACTTCGAGTGAGCTTGCTCCAACAACGTTAAGCACTATGCAGAGCCAGGCTGTCAGTGTTGACACCACCTCGCTGGAGGAATTTCCCTCTAGGTCAAAACATAATAAGCAGCAAGCCAGTGGTGAGCCTGGCTTCCTGTACTCAGGCCCTTCTCTTTGAGACCTCAGAGACTTCCTCTCTGGCTACAGCAGATCCCTGCCAGCCTAGTGTCTCCACACTGCTTGCTACATGGCCCTGTTCCCTCACACCTCCAAGGCACAGGTGCCTGTCCAGCACTCTGCCAGAGCCTTCCAATGTCTCTACCTCATTAGCTTCCGATTTCCTTAGAAAATACCCTCTCCTCACCATCTTTCTTTCTGTGTCCTCCTTTTCTGTAACCTAAAACACACCTGTTTCCCTTAACACAGCTCATTCTTGAGATAATGAATGGAATTCTAGATAGGTAGGAGATCCGGGGACTCGGAATTAGGGTTTTCCCCTCAGAGAGGCCTGGGAATCCACTGCCTCCCTTCTCTGATCAGGGTTGCTCCCACCCTCTGGTTGGTCACCTGGGCAGGGAAAAGCAGGGTCCTAACCAGGCCCACAGGAGAGGCCCAGTGAGCTATGGAAGGCTTTGAAGTCCACACTGGGTCAGCTCACTCAAGCCCCTACTCATGGCCTTAAGAAGATCTTGGGGGATATCTTCACAGAAAGTTCCTGAGGTCAAAGGCCACCTCAGCACAAGTCTGGCTCATTGGTTCTATGTACTGATTCTATTCAGAATGGGAAAGGCCAGTTGGACAGTGACGGCCTGGTAAAAGTCTAGGGCAGAATACAGTGGATCTGATCCTCACATGGGCCTTTCTGAACGCCCACCTTGTTTGTGCCTGACTATGAAGGAGATATGGTCACTAGAAACATGTGCTATGCTGAGAGGTGCTCAGTGGGCCTCTGAGGAAGGACAGATCAGCGTGGTCACAGTTGTTCCACTGCAAGGGAGGGGTGGGCAGAGGGGACAGTGACAGACCTGAGGAAATGAGGCGCGCCTGCATGGACGCAGACAGATGCTAACTGAGAAGCCCAAAGACGCCAAAGCCTCTGCCTATACATTGGCATATATTCACACATACTAGATGCTAAATGGTATTTCTCTTATAAAAATCATTTCTTTTTGAGAATGGATGTGTGTCATCTGTGTCTGTGTGCCATGTGTGTGTGTGAGTGTGTGTGTGTGTGTGTGTGTGTGTGTGTGTGTGTGATGGAGCTGGTGTTACAATTGGATGTAAGTGGTTTCTGGGAAATGAACTCGGGTCCATTGGAAGAGCATCAGGTTCTCTTGAGCACTGACTTATCTTTCCTGCCTCTATATATGTGGGGTTTGGAGTATGTGTTTTTGTGTGTGTGTGTGTGTGTGTGTGTGTGTGTGTGAATGGATAGAAGAATGAATGAATGAATGGGCGACCAGAGCCATTGCTCTTACTGCTGTGTTCATTTCTCTTCACGTTTGACAGACACAAATCTTTCCTTCTCTTCCCTTGCACGTCTCTGACTCACTTGCCCTATCCTGCATGGATGCCATTTCCATAGAATGTAAGCAGGCCTGGGCTGGGCTCTTCCCAGAGCCATGCTCTGAGGTTCCGAGGCAGAATGGAGCCATAGCAGCAGCCCGCACCTCACCTCACTGCAGATCTCCCTGCCTAGAGGCCTGGTGTCCCTTCCTGTGTTTCCTTTGGGGAGGCAGAGGCAGCAACAATAGTTCCAGATGGAGCTTCACCCCTTACTTTTGTCTGCCCAGAGCTTAGATGAACACCATATTTGAAACATAATTGCAAACTCAAGACAAACTGACATTCTATCAGGTTCAGCAGTCAGGCAGGGAAGAGGTAAGGGTAGATCCTCTTTAGAAAAAAAAGCCTCCTGCACACATAGCCCAGAGTCCCAGCCCTTTGTTCTTAGCTGCCCCGACCCTGATGGCCAGGGCCACACAGATCACTGTTAGCCTATATGATCTCCACGGAGGATGCAAAGCCTTGCATCCTTTAACATCTTCCAAACGGTGTTCACAATCCTGCGTGCTCCGAGAAGTAAATGATTCTCACGATCAAGTGACAGATTCACTCGCAGCAGTTGTGACCTGCCAGAGCCAGCACCCTGAGAGGAGAAGAGGTTTCCTGACACTGATTACATGAAGAAGATGAATTTCATACACAAATAAGATGAATTTGGTCCAGCAGAGAAGTAGCTAGGAGGTAGACAGAGACAGAGATGAGAAGAGTGCAAAATTGGAACCAGAACCATCCAGAAGAAATGCAGTTATGTTGCTATGTGCCCAGGGGCAGACTGAGCTGGATGCCAACCTTCTGGATTATTCTTTGCCAATCATTCTAATATGTATGAAATTCCTACCCTCACTTGCCCCCAACTGTAAAGCACCTCTCTATAGCACCCCTTGCAGTACCCACCCTCTGTTGATGGTACCTGTCCTGGCACAGAGCCTGTATGTTCTGGGTACCTGATATTGTTGCATGTCCCTGGCTCCCACTCCAAATCCCACCTTAACAGCACATAGCTTGACAAATATTTGGTGGAGCAGGGGTGGGGTGGGGGGCACACTGGACTGCCAAGTCGTACATTCAGACACCACACTGCTGCGTCCAGGCTCCAAGGGTGCAGCTACGAGGGGCAAGCTGAGTATTTCTGCACAAGGTTCCCAGGCATCATCCGCATGGCACAGGCTGAAGGCTGGAACGCAGCTCTGTTTGAGCCATTTGCCTCCACAGGTAAGACACGGAGAAGGAATTCCTTCATAAAGAGTAGGAAAGCATTTGGAACATTAGGTCAGAACTGGGTGTTCAAGGGTGGCAAAACATGGGGTCTGTCATGATTTCTGGTAAACACACACAATCTGGCAAGGAGATAGTGCATCAGATGCTGTGAGTCTTTTCTGGCTAGAGGTTCCAGCTCAAGGAAAAGAGCCCTCACCAGAGGAATTTCTCAGAGCAGGGAAGCCTAAGGTTAGAAGGCAGACACAATATTTCTGGACAGATGAGAATGACCTCCTATGAAAATGAGATCCTCTCAATGGAAGCTTCCTTCCCTCCTATATAACATACTTAATTTGATCACTGGTTGATCATTGGCAATATTTTCCTGCAATCGTATAAGATACAGTATAATTTTTAAAAAACTCTCCAAGTCCTATTATTCATTATCAAAAGTTTGCCTTTAGTAAAAATATCACCTAGGTCAGATTCATTATTTTCCACACTCTTTCCAAGCTCTCCAAATTTTTTAAATACAAAAAAAAAATTTACAATTGTACTCGTTAATAACAGGATACGATTGCAGAATATTTCCTACTATAATGATCATTATTTTCTCTGTAGATTTTGTCACTCTGACATTTTTGTGTAATTAACAGGGTTTTCAATTTTTAAGTAAGCCAAAAAATCTGGGAGAAGTTTTCGTGTCTCCGTCTAATCAAGTGTTTGAGCCTGGTAGCGAAGCGGGAGACAGCAATGAACAAGGTGGGCTGCAGCATTTCCAGGCAGGTCTTTGTGCCCTCAACAAGAGCCTGGCACTGGTGCCAGTGGGCCCCGGCTGGCTGCCTTGTGATGTGCCTGCCTGAGGGACCAAGGGGTGACTCAACCCTGGACATCTCACAAAAAAGGACAGTGCCTCCCACACCCCACTATTCCTTCATGACAACCTGCCTCCTCTGTGCCCCCAAATGTTTTTGTTCCTTTCCCCAGCCCGACTCCCACCGGCTTGCTGTGGAAGAATGCAGCCGGGCAGCCCTCCTGAGCTCCAGTATCTGCTTGGCACAGGCCAAGCTCAGCTGGGACTTTGCTAAGAATCTCGCTTTCCTGGGCAAACACAGCTTCACCTGCCCTCCAAATCCTGTCTCCTCCTCCTTCCAGGGCCCTCCCAGCTGAGCTATGTTAATCAGGTGGGGGACACGAGGTAACATTGAAGTAATTCAGCCAATTAGGCCCTGAATTGTTTGCACCCAACAGCATTTTGTATTTCTGCAAATGTGTGAAATGCAAAATGTGCCCTCCAGCAAAAACGACAGCAGCCATGTACTGGCGGCTTGTCAACAGATCCTGGGATCGGCGGCCCTGACGGCTAATAGCGACGCCTGCATATGCTTGCGAAGGCTGGCCTCCTTTATGTGTGTGCCTCTCTGCGAGGGAGGCAGAGCTGGGGGTCTTGGTGGCAGATGGGCAAGGGTAACGGGGATTGGCTAATCCCAGATCTGCATTCTCTTCTTCACGTAGCAACTGGGGAAAGATGGGGCCAGCTGTCAAATGGAAGACTTTCATGGTCCCCTGCACACAACAGCTGCACAGGCCCTGCCTGCTTGGTTCTAAATTATTAAACATCTTTTTAGTTTGTTCCAGCTGCAGGCATCAGTGTGTTTATGCAGCCTTTGTGCATTTTACATATGATTCTTTCTCCCCTCCTCTCATCAAAATGCTGTTTGTAAAAGTCATTATCCCATCTGTGCCCCAGTTTGGCCAAACAGCCTAAGACAAATCCAAAGCCTTTCTCCTTTCAGGACAATTTGGGAGTTGAAGATGATTGCTGCGACTTGACACTTCAGGGTCTCGAAGCCTCCTCTCTGCCACCTGTAAAAGGTGGAATCATCACAGCAGCTTCAGGGGATCAAGGCATAACGGGAGCTCTCTGCGCACAGGGCTTGAATTGTAGCATGTTTATGGCTTTGCAGAGAACCCACATGCAGAGAAAACAAAATGTGGCCTCTATATCCGTGGAGTTACCGTAGAGTTCTGCGGAGGAGGAACGGGTGTGGGGCCTTCCCTAAATCCCCGCAGGCTGGTAGTGCCTGTCTCCAACTATGTCAACGGCACTAATACGTTATTGTTTGTAGTCAACATGAATATTCAGACAGATATCAAGGGCTGCTGTTTAAATGGGCTACTTTGACAAGAAAGAAGTTAGTCTTGGTTTCTTGAGTGGGCCTAAAGTATTAGGGAAGGAGCATTGTCATACACATGCGCTTGGCAAAATGGAGCCTGATGTGTTTACTATATTCCTTAACCCAGAAATGATTTATTAGACATAGTAGCTTCCTAGAGGACAGTGGGGTAACAGCCAGGTTCCAACACAAACCACAGTCACCATCCACAGTCACTAAGCATGTAGCCAACATTAACACTTCCCTCCAAAGCTAACAGTATTCCTGGAGTAGTCTACAGCAATCTGGGGGCTGTCATGGCTACTCCATCTGCCCCTCCCCATCTGCTCTAAGTCCAGCACCTCTTCCCCTGACCAAGCGCCACAGCTCATTCTCTAGATGGTCGTAGGTCCTTCTTTGTCCCTCTTCCATCTGGCACTGCTGGGTTGCCATGGGTTTTACTGTAGTAACACAAGCTTTGAATGGCTTTTATAGTGTGTTCACTATTGGATTTCTCAGGGTGACTTGATCAAAAATCAACCCTCCTGCCCCGTTAGCTAGAAGTACGCATAGAAAGGTGCCAAGTGCAGTCACTGGGTAACCTCCCTGGAGCCTCAAAATTGCCATCAGACACACCTCCAAACTGGAGAATGGGGAGTTACCAGCCACCAGACAGACCTGGAACCCTCCCAGACCTGGCACTGCTTGCTACAAAGGTGCCAAGAATGCTAGAGAAAGGCCAGATTGGAGTCCTTGTGGGCATGGGTTGAGAGAGTGTGGAGCTGGGGCAAGGCTGGTGAAGTCATGGACCTCCTGCACAGTCAGGACTGGCCATGTAACTTCCTGCTGTGGCAAGTGAGCAGGCTTTCAGGTCTTGCAAGAGTACATCTGTCCTTGTTTCTATCATAACTAGAGAAAGCCTCTTGTCTGAATGTCCTTTAATGACATCAGTCTGCCCCTGGAAGCAGAAGAAGGGCCGGCTCTACAGACAACAACCTTCTCCATTCTGAAGTATTGACTTCTTGGCCATTTGGTCATGCAGGGCCAGACCGTCCTTTCAAGAAGAGCTAAACAACTGTTGGCAATGCCTGTAGAATACCACTTAGGGGGAACAGGCTTGCTCAGAAGAGCCTTAATGAAGTACTAAGCATTTATCGAACTTCGCTTACTTTAACTGCAGCCAGAAAAAAACCATCTCCAAGGACAGTGAAGAAACCAAAATTTCCAGGGAATATAAATTCTGGCTTCGGCTAATTTTGAGAACAATGATTTCTCTCCTTTACGAGGTGCATAATGAGGCAGCCCACGGCCTTAGTCGAGTCGGGAGCAGTCAGGAGAGGGAGGGAAAGAGGGGAGGGGTGCTCCATCCCCAGGGCTGGGAGCCTGCACAGGAAGAGCTGGCTTCACACTAGACAAATGACTCTTTTGTTTTACTTCATTTTTAATTAGCCTCCTTTTTAATGACCTAAGTTAATAAGTGTCAAAAGGTGCAAAACACAGCTTGGCTTTATTTTTAAAGTAGGAATTTGCCTTTAATCTTGGAGGCGAAGCCCAGCCCTTGGTGAGTGTGTCTCGCCTGTGGAGGAGACACGAGCTCTGACTGCTCTGCCATCTCTGGCCTGTCATGCCTGGACACCTCTGTAGATGGAACCCCAGGAGTCGCTCTGATGGACTAGGGACCCCTGGACTCATGCAGCTGCCCAGCATCCCAGAACAATTTCATCCAAGCTCCCAGTGAGCCACACCTTGTACATCCCTAAACACTATCCTCTGAACTGCTGCTACTGCTTTGGAAAAACAGACTAAGGAAAGACAAGCAATGGCCATGAAGGTGACAGGTGGTAGCATCCCTGCCACATAAGGAGCAGGCACAGTGAACTCCCAGGTGACTTTTCTTCCACCTCCCATTAACATCACTGTGTGGGTCATTTGCACCCCTCATTTTCCTTGACCTCAAGGGCTGAAGGAGAGGTGAGGGCAGTCTTAGACTCTGAGACATAACCCTGCTCCTACTCACCTGCTTGGGTGTGAGGAGGGCTTCTGAAACATACCTGCGCTTGCACATGTTCTAAGTCCTGGCTTATAGCGCGGCCCGAAAGACACATTCTGCTTTGCATACATGTGAGCCCCACTGCATTAGGCTTCTTCAACATAAAGCTACTGCAAAGAGGGTAAGAAATCTCCCTAGTGAAGAAACGAGATGGGCTCGCTTTCTTATTCCCTGGATCAAAGGCCACAGGTAGAGGGGAAGAGATGTTGCTCTCTGCACTGCCCAGGGCATCTTAGACTGGATTCCTCACCAGAGAGCAGCTGTATTAATTTTGTGGTATTTTATAGCCTGGATAAATATTCCCACAAGGCTAGGCTCCAACCCACAGCACTTACATTTGTTTATGATCAGATAGAGTACATACACAGAGTGGACAGAGGTGAAGAGCTAGCTGGTGCAAGAGAGCTACTTCACTGAAGCACTGGCTGAAACAGATCAGCCATCCGGAAGGTCCAAGTTCAAGGTCACTTTCCTTAATGCTATCAGAACTCTAAGGTCCTTTGCACAGTCGTGCTGTCCCTCAGAGTGGCTCCATCAAGGCAAGTGAGTGGAGAGGGGCTGATTCTGCGCGGTTCCACCTCCAGGAATTTCCTGGCAAGCTCCCAAATTATTAGAACCTACTCTGCCCCATTCTATCTCACACGCAAGAAGTTGAGATGAGCAGAAGTATTGAATGTCCCAGAAGAACTCATGATGACAGGTTTTCGGGGTTGATTTATTAAAATACCTCTCAAAGTGCATATATGGAAATAAGAGCAAGCTTGTGGCTTAGGTTTGCTGGGGCAGGTAATTTCCATAAAAATTAATATTCTCTACTTTACTGGAACTAAATAATTAAGGAAGAAAGTATATTACAATAATAAAATTATCAACAGAGTTTTGACAAGCAGGCATGTGAGTGTAAATGAAATTTATTTAGGTGCCACTCAAAACCCTGTAATGAAGTGGCCCAGAATGCATTAGCAGAGGGATGCTGTTCGGTGTCTATTTACTTTAGACAATATGGCATTCAGAGTGAGCACTAACTAACCCCAACCGCAAGCAACCCCGAACCCCAAGTCCCAAGCCAGCACCCCATTAGGAGTCAGTATTCAATGTATCTGTGCTGCTACTGAACACACAAATTATATATATATATATATATATATATATATATATATATATATATATATTTATAAATAATATAATATATACATATATGTGCAGATTTTAGCTGGAGACACTGGTGACTATATCAAGGTTTAGAAGTGGAATGTTGAAAATTAGTCAAGACTCTTACAGAAAGCAGCTAGATTTTTCTATTCTGCTGGAGGTCGCTGGAGACCTCCTGTCAGTGACTCAGAGCCTGTGAAGGGATGCTGTGATTTCAGAGTGCCTCCATCCTAAGGGCAGGTAACTTTCCTATTCTCTTAAGAGTCTACAGAAAAGAGACTAAGTGCTTTGCAGAGTGAAACTTCAGATGCATGAGATACAAGAGCCTGAAGGATCTAAACTCCTGTTGTACAGATAAACTCTCTGAAACTCAGAAATGTCTAGTACAGTGCTCAAGACCACATAAGCAGGCAAGTCTGCTCAAGTGGCCATAAAAAGGCACCTAGACAGAGCTTCTTGACTGAAACCGAACTTATGTCTAATTCTAGAGTCCAGGACTCCAAATCAAAGTATGACAATACTTCTGAAGCTTCCCTCAATGGCTAATAAATAGAAGGTCTATTCTTTCTAGATCTTCACTGGGCTATCTCTCTGAGTGTCTGTACCTACATCTCCTTGTTCTTTATTTTAAAGTGTATTGGTTCATATGTGTTGTGCGGGTGCTTATTATGCATGTGTATGTGTGTGTGTGCATGTGTGTGTTGAGTGAATGTGGGTACACATGTGTGTTATATGTGTGTGTTGTGTGCATGTGTGTACATGTGTGTGTGCATATGTGTGTCGTATGGGTGTGTGTGTGTGTGTGCATGTGAGTGTTACATGTGTGCTGTGTAATATATGGTATCTTCTTCTATCACACTTCACATTGTCTTTTTAATCATAGGTCTCTCACTGAACCTGAAGCTCACTTGTTTTGCAAGACTTACTGGCCAGCAAGCTCCTGGGGTTTTTACATCTCTGCCTTTCCAGTGCTGGGCTTACAGATACACACCACCTAAGCCTGCCTTTGTATGTGGTTGTTTGGGGATCTGAAATCAGGGCCTCACATATGTGTAGAAAACCAACCCTTTACCAGTGGAGCTATTTCATCAGCCTCTCATCTCCTCTTCTTATGAGAAAGCCAGTCACATTAGGACTCACTCTGCTGAACTTATTTAACCAAAGGTAGTCACCTCATATCCCAAAAGACAGATACATTTGAGGTCAGGGTTACAACAGTACTCAGGCAAGTAAGAAAATAAGGACTATGCAAATATCACAAACCCCAACAACATAACAGTGGGTAAAACATTCTTTTCAATAATAACTATGGAAATACCACAAACCTTAACAACATAACAATGGATAATACATACTTTTCAATAATAACTCTGAATACTAATGCCCCTGATTCCACAATCAAAAGACACAAACTTGCAGATTGGATTAGAAAGAAAATATCCACCTTTTTATGGCCCCCAAGAGACATACCTCATTCCTCAAAGACAGATACTGCCTTCGTGTGAAAGGATGTAAAATGATATTCCAAGCCAATGGAACCATGAGGCAAACAGGTACTGCCCTTCTAGTATCTGACCAAACGAACCTCAAGACAAAGCTAGGCAGAAGAGACAAAGGGGGGGTAACCACATACCTCCTAAGCGGAAAGGTCGTCAAGTAGACATCACAAGCCTAAGCATATATGCAACCAGCATAAGGGCATTCAATTTCATAAGTAGTACTAGATACAAAGTCAGAGACAACCCCAATATATCAATAGGAGGTGAATGCAATACCCCACTCTCACCAATAGACAGGCCATGTGGACAGAAACAACAAAATATTAGAATTAAGTCACACGTCAATCAAATTGCCCTAATAGACATCTGCAGAGCAGTTCCCACAAAGCAACAGGCATTCTTCTCAGCAGTCCATGAAAGGTTCATACAAATAGATCACAGAGGATACAAAGCAGGTCTCAACCGTGTACTGTAAAACTAAAACAACTTCCTCTATTCCATGTGATCACCGTGGGATAGAGCTGGAGTGAACATGAAGAGAAGCTACACACAGTCATGGAGATTAGAGAACATACTACTGAGTGGTGAACGTGTCATCAGAGAAGGCAAGAAAAAATATTTTAAATTCCTAGAATTGAATGGTGGGAAAAGCACAGCAAACACCAATCTATAAAATAAAATGAACCAGTCCTAAGAGAAAAGTTGATTGCTCTAAGAACCTACACTAGCAAAGCTTGCAGAGGGCAAACACAGGACATGCTTAGGCAAAACAAACAAACAAACAAACAAACAACAAAAAACCCCAAATCCCAGGTCAATGGATGGACATAAATAATTAAGATGGGAGCACAAATTAATAAAACTAGAAACAACAAAAGAAAATAGTACCATGAATCAACAAAATGAAGACTTGGTTCTTTGAAAATATGACCCAAACTGACAAATACTTAGCCAAATTAACAAAAGAGAAAGAAGGGAGGTATAAATTATTAAACATTAGACATGAAAAAGAAGGCATAATGACAGGTACCAGTGAAATTCAGAAATTCATAAAAATATAACTTTAAAATAATTTTTTTTAGTAAACCAGAAAGCCTAAAAGGAAAGGAAAAACTTTTAGAAGCATATGGCCTACCACCAACCAAGATGAGTTAAAAGATCTATAACAAACAGTTAGAGGGAAGCAGTACTACTGATACCAGCACTGGATAAAACCACAATAGCAAAACAAGAGAAATATACACCAAGTCCCCTGGTGAATACAGACACAAATGTTCTCAATAAAATACTTGCAAACAAAATACAAAATCAGTTTTTCAAAACAAAATCAGGAAGATTAAAGTTGGCTTCATTCCTAACAAGAAGCAATGGCTCAACATACCCAAATCAATGCATATGATTCTTGACATGAGTGGACTCAAATACAGAAGCTGCCTGATTGTCTCAGTAGATACAGAAAAGGCAAATCCGATTTTTGTAAAGGAATTGAGCCATAGCTTTTTCTAAATGACAGGAAGTACAGAGAGCATAAGGCCTAATTGGAGTTACATTGAAGAAACACTCAGTTGGGTTCCCTGACTCTGTACTATAGACATACCAGTACCTTTCCATTCTGCAGGAAGGTCCCACAGTTGACAAGGCTCACAGTTACAGGAGCATAGGCTTTAACTGTTTGGCCACCCACCATATCTCCCTTTTCAGAATTCTGCAAGAAGCAGACAGCTTCCTCTGAAAATGAGCCCATCTTCTGCATTCTAAGATGTGAGTATTAACAACGGAGTGTCAAACTAAGTAAATTGGGTGAGGCAGAAAGGAAAGAAGCAGTGGGGGATACTGAATGGAAGATGGGAAGTCTTTCAAGTCTCCAGGAGCAGCTAATCTCAAAGATCTCCTCAAAAAAGGTCTTCATTTACTTCATTCTGTCCAACAAAAATAAAAGAGAAGAAATTTCTGAAGTGAGGTACACTTCTACAGTTACTTCAAGGAGAGGTGGACAGAAAATGCATGCTGGAAAAGTAGAGATGCCACCTGGTACATGAAGAGAAAGCAGTGTGGCCTTCCACTGTTAAACACTGTCCTCTCAGCATGGTTATCCATAAATGGAGAGTCACTTTACAGAGAGACAAAGCCGATGCTACCACACTCAGGCCACCCGGGTGGCAGGACTGGATGAACTCTGAAAGCAAGGGGAGAACCTAGGGAAGAAAGAGAAAAGATCCTTAGAGAAAGTAGAGAGCAGCACTCCAATATTAAGGAGGAATTCATCCATACGAATCTGAGTGATTGAGGCAGATTTGGTAGGTTTAGAAGGAACAATTTCAACCATGTTACAATGTTGGCTGTAGCACCAGGCTAACAAAATCACCTGGAAACTACCTGGTACAGCTTAAATATGGAATTCCTCCTGTGCCAGGCTCATGTGCCAAAGGCTTGGTCTTCAGCTATCAGAGTTATCTGAAGAGGTGTTTGGACCACTGGTGTGCAAACCAAATTAATATATCAGTACACTAATGAGCTCATAGCTCAAGGGGTTACAAAGAGGTAGGGCCTGGTTGGAGGAAGAAGGTGGTTTTGTACATCTTGTTCTCTGACTCTTGATTTCCTGTTGTCTCTATCATTTAGTTATCATGAGGTGAGCCACTTGTCTCTACCCTACATCCATGCCATCCCAGTCTTCTTCCCAAAGCAATGGAATCAGCCAACTATGGATTGAATCCTCTGAGGCCATGTGCCAAAGTAAACCTTTCCTTCTTTAAGTTCATGGCTTCAGGTGTGTTGTCACAGCAGTGATTATTGATTAATAGAAAGTCTCAACTTTATTTTTTTCCTTTTATTTAAGTACAGTTATTCCAAGAAGAAGCTTTTCTGATGAGGGTTGAGAGATGTACCAACAACAGGTATAGCAACAAGTCATTAGAAGTGGTTTCAATGCTAATCCTTGACACAGAGACCCACAGATCGTCAACCTGCAGAGAGTAAAAGATGGAGGAATGCTCAGCCCTAAGTAGGACATCTATGCAATACCCTTCACAGCGAGGACCAGGAATGTTCAAGGAAGAGGAAGGAGAAAGGTTGTGAGAACTGGAGGTGGTGGATGACTACGAGAAAAGTGTTTTGCATATGCAATGAGGCAACTGCAGCTGGGAACCGACCGTGATTTTGACAGCATGCATGAGACCTGTGCAAGTTCAACCTAGAGAGAATCCCCGCGTGGAGTGAGGGAGGTAGGCATGAACTCCTACCCTTTCTAAGCATTTGGTGGTTACTGCGAGAGAGAAAGTGGATTTTCTTTAAGGTTGTGATAAGTCAATCACTTCCCTGTACAAGCCCTGTACCCAAGAGTATTTGAGCAATGCAAATTGCACTTGGTGACTTTAAGTTTTTTTTAAGAGACCATGAAATTTTGTGGGCAGAGAAGTGAGGTTGGAAGAGGAAGGAGTTGTGTGAGTTGGTGAATTATATTTTATGAAATTTCCAAGGAATTAATAAACACTATTATTAAAAGTAAACAAAAAAAGTAGTTACTTATGCTCAACTGATTTACTATAGGGAGTTGAACCTTGTCCTCTTTTGTGGTGTCCTGTAGATGAAAGGTAACAGAAAATAAAGACTTGAACTATTCATATTCCAAGATGATGACTGTCAAGGACTTTGTTGTCAACAGTGGCATTTGGGTTTTTTTTTTTTTACAGGTGTTTCCTAACCTTGGAAAGACAGAAGCTATCTTCTTTGGTGACTAGACCATGGCAAAAGGTACCATTGGGATTCAAAATTGAGTTTCTGCATGTCTGATGGTCCATGGCTTTGCCAGTCTGAACAACAGCAGAATGTGAAGAGTGGGCATAGAGAGGTGGCTGTGGACTTCTTTGAGAGCTCAGGTTATCTTGTAGTAATCCACAGACAAGGTATGGCTGGCTACATTGCTGGTCTGGGAAGCTTTGGGAAGCCTTCCTGGCTCCTTTAAGATTGATAAGTTGCCTCTCCACTGGCAACTTATCTCCATCTTACAGTTCAAGAAACTTCCTTTCTTCCATTCACAGAGTGGTTGAGTTTTGCTGCTACCTCACTAAAAGGATCTTAAGTGACATGTGCGTTAATGTCTTCATGTGATCTCAGAACTACCAAATTAACCCAGCTCCCCAACAGAGCACCAACCTTTGATGTTCCTTTTGAGGGTGTATAGCTGAATTCTCTCTGTTTTGTTTTGTTTTGTTTTGTTTATTCAGCTCATAGAGGTCCTTATGTAGAGTTATCTGTGTTCCTCATGCTGGAGAAGAAGGGCACCCAGGATCCCTTGGTCATCTCATACCAGACCAGCTTTATCCACCAGGACCACACAAACCAGCAGTGACTCATCCTTGTCAGCCTGTCCCCTGTGCATGTCTAAAGCTTGGGACATTATCCTTGTCACCGTGAAAGGCCCAGCAAATTCCAATTTGTTGTCCTCATTCTATCAAATTACATCCGGTTCCAGCATGTCAGCTGGATGTCATCACTTTCTCCTCTACACTCAACATAATTTACTCCCAGCTTCATTTGAGACCAATTACTCACATATTAATGTTTCACCAGGAAGAAGGCAGCAATCCTGAGCAACCCAGGGGACCCATGGTAAGCCTCTACAAATGGTGTCCAGGAGCTCAAACCCTAGGTACTCATAGATTGCCCTAAGATCTTCAGATTCTGCCATAGCTTGGCTCTGGCTGAGGCTATAGGAAGGAGCATCCTGAGGGGTGGAGCATAGACGAAGCTATAGTTTCAGGTGAAAGGTTCCCTTGAGAGCAGCAGAACCCGAAGTTGATGGAATGATCCTATGGAGAGGACCTTCCCAGGAAGTCAGCCAGGTCTACTGCTGACACCCCCATACTTCTGTAACTGCCAACCTATAGTTGCATGAGCCCTCTGCTCCCCTCCTGGCACTTCCAGCAAGCAAAGATAGATTCTTCTAGAAGCTTCCTAGGGCCCCTTTCTGAAGACAGGTTGTTAGCTGCGGGCCTCAGATTTCTTTGCCTGCCTTTCACTTTAAAACGGCTGCCGGCGCCTCCCCTCCTCTGAGCAGTGAAGAGAGAGGTCAGAGAGCACCAGTTGTGCATGAAAGATGTGAAAATTTACTGCAAATGAGACAAGAGCAGTAAATTCATTTTTATTCAAATTACCGTCATCATACATTACCACGTCTCCTGTAAACATTGCGCTTCACACAGGGTGACAGCATATTATTATTTGAGATTATACTATTATTAAGCCATTAACATGTCACCCCTGCTTGAAACAATGACTCAGCTTGGTTCTGCATAATAGGACAAGTGAGGGAGACAAGGAGAGGTGACAGGAAGGTTAGTTTTAAGACTGCAGGCCTGGTAGAGAATGACAGCTGGCACTTACCCACCCAGGTAATGAGGGGCCTGTGTGTTTTTATGTGGGGACTTCCATAAGCAGGTTTATGTGTGGAAGCCTGTTCTGTTTGCCTTAACCAAACACATTGCTCAGATATAAGTGAGGACACCAAATAAAAGGAAGCTGGGTTGAGGGACATGTGTCCCCTGGTGGAGCCAACACCTCTTCAGTGTGGACAGGTTTCCTCCTTCTGGAACTGTCTAGAACTGTGAGAGACCACTGGTGCTTCTGAACAGAGGGTCATACCAGGTGTGGTGGAGCTCTCTGATTGCTCCACACCACAAAATGCAAACAAGACAGAAACAACCTGACATCCCACAGCTTCCTCTCCAACTAAAGAGAGAGCTCATTCTCTCTGGCCACTGCCTCCAGTTCCTATGGAGGTGGAAGGATTGAAACATCATTTTCTTAGCTGTTACAGACCTTGCCATATTGCAGCCCTAAACTTTCTGGACACACAGAGCATCCATCAGGCTAAATCTTCCACCCTAAACAATTGCAGCCACCTCAGACCAGCTCATGACCATTCTTAAAATGCACCCACCTCCCACAGAGTGACAGTTCATGTCTCTGCTGTAGCTATCCCAAAGTCAGAGGCATCAGAGCCCTGTAGTCTGCAGTTGAACCTTTTGCTGAGGTGATGTTCCTTGATGTCTCAGAACTAGCTGAGGGTAAGACTCACAGATGAGAAGAGGAGGAGAATGATGATAAAGATCAGGAAGAGGGGAGGAAGACGGAAAGAAAGAGGAGGAGGAAGAGGGGAAGGAGAAGGGAAAGGAATGGGAGGAGGAGGTGGAGGAGGAAGAAGAGGAAGAGAAGGAGAAGGGGGAAGAGGAGAAGATGGTAGAGGAGGAAGAGGAAGAAGAAGAGGAGGAAAAGGAGGAGAAAGGAGGAGGAGAAGAAGAGAAAAGAAGAGGAAAAAGAAGGAGAATGAAGAGGGGAGGTGGAGAAGGAGGAAAAGGAAGAGGAGAAGAAAGAGGAGGTGTGGGAGGAAGAGGAAGAGAAGGAAGAAGAGGAAGTGGTAAAGGAGGAAGAGAATGATGAGAAAAAGGAGGAGGAGAACAAGGAGGAGGGGTGGGAGAAGCAAAGAGCATCTTTGCAGGCGTGCTGATCACTGGAACCCCTCCAGGGTTAGGTGGCCACAATCCCAGGGTTTCCTTGGATGCTTTGAGTCTTGGGCACAGCTTTATCTCACCATCGAGGAGCAAGGGTTGACATGCAAGGTCTCAGTTTTCTGGGTCAGAGTTTTGAAGATTTCTTTAGCCTCCAAAGTGACATTTTATGAAGTCAAGAGTAAATGAATTGAGAAGGAACACCGTGAAGAAAAACACAGGCCCCCTCATTCCAGTGTGTTGCTAGTGATCTTACTTTGACCTTAGTGAAAAAACAACAACAACAAAATAAAATAAAACATAGAGGTACAACTCAGAGGTTTTGCAGCCTCAAAAGGCTATATCTTGTCTGAACTCACAGCTAGCTACTTAAATGCTAGCCCAGGCTTTGCAGGCTCATAGAATTACCTTTTGGTACCTTGAAAACTCTGACTTGTACAGACTAGTGTGCCAAATTGTCCTTAAACAATTAAGAAGTTGAGAAAGTGGGAGGTGTGAGCGACCAATGGATCTCTGGGGAGAAGAGGGTGCCTGGGTGAGCATAGGAAGATGCACATGAACACACGAGTTATGCATATGCATGTAGAGATTGATTGGAGGTCAACCTTGCCATTCCTCAGGCACCGTCCACTTTATTTCATCAGACATGGTCTCTTACTGTCCTGGAACTTGGCAAGTAAGCAAGGCTGACAGGCCATGGAGCCCAGAGACCCAATGTCTCTCCCTCCCCAGCAATGGGATTACAAGTACATACCAAGATATCTGGCTTCTTTTAGATGGGTTCAGGGGATCCAACTCAGGTCCTCAGGTTTGCATGGCAAGCATACTAGTGACTGAGCTCTGTCCAAGTCTACTTTAAATCTTTGAAAGCTATGAATTGTACAGTGTTTTGTCAAATTATCCTTAAACACTTAAACTGGGAACTTAGCCCTGTGAGCCATGAATGAGCTTTGAACTTGATCTCTGCCCTATCCCCTTGTGGAGCTGTTTTCATCCTCCTTAAACTTCTCCAGGCACCGGACCAGCAGAGGCACCCTTGACCCTTATGCTGCCTTCCTTGTCTCTTTCTCTTGTGTCTCCCTTCAAACAGGAGCATCTCAGCTTCCCTCAGCATCAGGCCTTCTCTGCTAAGTATCTCCTCTTCTAGCTGGCATACTACTGCACACTACTGCAGAATGGGCCCTCCAGCCAGGCAGTCTGGGCCTGGCTCCAGCATCCGTGCAGCCTGCATACCAGCCCCAGGCTCCACCAGCCACACTTACAGCGACTTCCCTCTTGTATCGAGGCCATCAACTTGGCTTTTGGTCATTAATCTCTCCCATCTCTTCCAGGCACAGATCTTCAACAGACCAAATTTTCTTCCTGAGATCCACCCCCACCACCCCTATCACTCCACCTCAGCATCAATAGAGTTCTGTCCTTAGTACTGAATACAGCATTTTCCTTCCATGCCTGTTTTATGTCACAGTGATAACAGTAACGTTGAAAGGAGAAAGTTAAAAGCATTCTGTTGATTTGATTAAGGGAATGTCTGCTGAGATACTGTGCATGTGTCTTTTTATAGACTCACAGGCTAAAAAAGTGAGTAAAGATACGTTGCTCCAATCCCCTGCTCTTGGACAGGTAGAGCTTTCTATGTTTCAGGAGACAGGACCAAGGCCCAGGGAGATGAAACAAGGTCATCGCATTCAGTCATCTTAAGTGACATGCCAAGCCCCAGCTTGATAGCTATGACTGCAAAGCATGAGTGAAACCAGGTGTGACTGCAGGCTGATGCCCCACTCTGATGCCTCCACAGGATGAAAGAACTTCTGACTATGATCCAGGACTGGAAAAAGCCAAGATAATTCCAGAAGAGTTCTACCAGGGCCTCAGGGAGAGGCAGTTAGGAGACATGTCTAAGCAGAACAAGCCACACTGGGATTGCCCACACCTTTGTGCACTAAACGTCTTCTGCATTCGGCTTCTGCAGACAACAGCTTTCTGTTAGGACCTCTTGGGAAAGTGTATGGCCCCAGGGTTCTGAAACAACAAGAAGCAGTATATGGAGTCCATCATCCATGAAAGTTTCCAGAGCCAAATGGAACCGTGAAAACAAAGGCCACACAGTCTATATGTGAGCAAGAGCCCACAATGCCTACATGGGGAAGAGGAAGGAGGGGTCAAAGCCACATGGGAACAGACCCCCTCCCCTGCAGAGGATTGGGAATCAGAAAGAACTGTTCAACCAGCACCACTGTCCAAGGTGAGGAGTCTAACATCTTAGCTCCTTTTCTCATTGTCATAGCCAAACACAGGACAAGAAGCAACCTAAGGTGTGAGGAGTGGAGATCTAGAGGACAGAGTCCATCATGGCTAGGAAATCATGGCGGCATGAACGTGAGGCCACGGTCACGTGTTCATGGACAGGAAATTACAGAGGGTAGACAGGAAGTAGGGTTGGGGTATAAAAATCTCAAGTCTCATGCACAAGATTCACTTCCTCCCTGGACGCTGCACTTTCTAAATGTTCTACCATCTTCCAAACCAGCACCCTGTGAGATACAGCTACTTGAGAGAAGGAAGAGCAGTTCTCATTCAAACAATAGCCATTGATGCAGAGAAATGTGGGGCTTGTATTCTTCATGGTTGGTTCTGATGTATACCAAGTGCCTGGCGCACAATGGGGGTCTCAGTGAAAAGAGGCTGCACCATGTTTCCTACCAGACTGAGTACCACTGGCCAGGGCTAGGTTTCAGTCGTTAATGCCTGGTTCAATACACAATTAATGACTGACTGAATGAATGAATGAATGAACAAATGAATACATGTATTCACAAACCCACAAATGAATGAAGAACTAGCACAGCCTGTGGTCCCTGGACAGAAATGTGCACATGAGAGCTGCCCTCATGAAAATTTGTATCATCCACAGTAACAGGCCTTTGTTTACAACAGTGCCTGTAGAGCTGAATGAAAGGACTCATAGTGGAATCAATGCCAGCACTTGGGAGGCAGAGGTGGGTAGACCTCAGTGAGTTCAAATCCAATCCATAGCGAGTTCGGGACCAGCCAGAGCTACACATGGCGAGACCCTGTTTCAAAACAAAAACAAACAACAACAATACTGAATCCAGGTGGATATGAAATGAACCTACTTTAAGATCAATGGAATGTCACTTTCTTGGGGAGGGGGTAATTAAAATCCCCTTGGCAGCAGGATTTATGTGATGTCAGGTGATTTCATGGGCAAAGCAACTCGGGTTTGTGTTAAGGTGGTTAGAGTGCTCAGCAGGAATAATTTACTCAATCAGGACTCAGCAGGCAATCCTTCAGGAAGTCTGGCTGCCTTCTTGTTTGTGTAAATAAAGCTTTATTGAAACACACCACACTTGATCACTCTCCTGTCATCAGTGGCAACACTGAATAGTTACGGCAGAGACCTGCAAAGTGGAAAATACCAGTGAGCCCTCCATAAAGACCCTTGCCAATCCTAGCCTAAGAGGAAGAATTTAGAAGAGGCTATCAGTGCACAGAGATTGTCTGAGACCCCTGAATGCATTTCCCTGGATCACCTTTCTATTAACCCATCAGATGAGAGCCACTACTGTCTACATATTACATGGAAGGACTCTGGTACTCCAGGGTGGGGGAAGTGTGCCTTTCTCAGGATCAGATGAAGACACAGCAAAATGCTGGATCAGGGGCACTGTGCTCTATTTAAGCTCTTGAACCAGGGGGACTGTGAGTGCTGAAGACAGACAGCCTTCTTCTGTAGACCCTACCATCTCGGTCACATCTGCAGAAGTAACTCTATGATAGTCCCAGCTGTCACTCAACAAGCTGCCCTCCTCACAACTCCTAGGCATTTTACCCAAATACACACAAGAGAAACACATTAAGGTTTCCATGAGACAAAAGAGCAAGGCTAAGGGTATCATTCCCAGAGCTCAGAAAACTCTATGCCTATAGCCTTATCATCATCTGATGGGCTTTCAGTGACATCCGCTCACTCACTTCATACCCTCAGACAAGCGCCTTGTCCTACCCGGAGCGGTTCAAGGTAAACGATAAAGCATCTGTTGCACTTCACAGCAGAGCTCAGGGGAGAGAATCTCCAGGAGAGAAGGGAAGTCACTGAGATATCCCAACATGAGGAAGATGGCAAGTCACTAGCAGGGCTCCAGAGGACCCGTCACTGCAGAGTCCAGGTATCTCAGGAGGGCCTCTTTGCTCCACTACAGATGTCACGAGTTTTGATTCGCCAGTGAGGTGATGGGAAGGGAAGAGTGGGCACTGAGACCAACAAAGCTTCCTGTTCCTGCCTCACGGGATGCTTCCAACCCTGCAGCTCAGCAAACATTTCTGCCTAGAGAAACATGCCAACTTCAAGTAAAGCCTCCCCTGCCTTAAGGAAAAGGCAAAGAACTAAATGCAGGGTTTTTATTCTGTTTAATAAACTCTTATTTAAAATAGTAGTAAGGCACAGGGTTGTTGCTTCAGAACAAATAGAAATTATTCCAAAGTACTTGAAAAAAGTATATTGTCCTCCATTGAGACAGGGTC
Organism: Mus minutoides; assembly: GCA_902729485.2. Taxonomy (NCBI): domain Eukaryota; kingdom Metazoa; phylum Chordata; class Mammalia; order Rodentia; family Muridae; genus Mus; species Mus minutoides. The sequence goes on along the minus strand of LR749674.1, from coordinate 359,731 downwards.
TCAATAAATTGTTCAGGATATTGTTGAATTCACTTGAACTTGCTATCTTCCTGCTCCCCCAATAGCGGGGATTGTAAGCCTGATGCATCACATCTGGCTTAAAATAAAGAGCAAGAGATTCATTCCTCTCGCCCTTCCTCCTTTTCATCTCTCTCCCAGTCCTTCTCCCCCTGTGATGAAGTGGGCAATACATATATACACTGGGCACAGGTGGAAACAATCCACTGTCTGTGACTGTCCCCAAATGATCCCCAGACATGGAGTAAGGAGTAATGGCATCTGTTGGGAGAACATAGACCGTGAGCAAGTGACACTTTGTCAACATCAACACCTTCTTAATCATGTGAGAGTCATGATGCTTATCCAACTAGTATTTTCTCTCTCTCTCTCTCTCTCTCTCTCTCTCTCTCTCTCTCTCTCTCTCTGTGTGTGTGTGTGTGTGTGTGTGTGTGTGTGTCTTTCTGTCTGCCTGTCTGTCTTCCCAGGTAAGGATGGCTAAATGAGGAACAAAGACTAGAAAGAAAGAAGTCACCAAGGGCATTGACTTACATGTGTCTAGCATATGGATAGCATAAGCTAGCAAGAGTCTGGTCCATGCAGGGACAACTCTCATGCTGACCTGGAGAAAAAGACCCAAAACATGGACACATGGGCCTGTGAATTAATTCTATCTAATTTCAAAACCTAAGCCAGAGATGCCAGGCTGTCCCCTTGCGGCAAGCACAAGGGCGCCTAGGTCATACTGGTCAAATGCATGTGTATGGTTGGTTAGCCCCCTTCTGGGCTCTGAGATAGGTAAGGAAAAGCAAACTCCTCAGAGAACCTCATCACTCACTTCTGCACTTCTCAGCCCTGTTTCCCAAGCTGCCGTCTGTGATTAGGTCTTGAGGGTGGCCTCCTCTGCCTGCCTGAGAGAAACTTGCTGCCCAGTTCCAGAGAAGTGTGTCTTACAGATGATGCTTGTTTTGGTAAAACTTGGCTGCGGTTGTTTTTACTCTTTCCATTAAAGTAAATGCTTTCCAAGATGGGCCTCATCCTCTCTGAATGAGATGGGAGAGCACTGAAATTAGGCGTGTGGCCCAGAGCTGAGGATGAGACCAAAGTATGCAGGACTAGCCTTGGGCACAGCACAGGTGTGGGCCAGGTGGGGAGGAGCAGCACACAGTGGGGAAGGCTGAGTGGTCACAGCTCAGATTCAGGGCCCCTCAGGCATGTGCCTGCAAAGGTCTTGAACTTGGGAGTGTGACCCTCTCCATCAGTGAGAATTATAAATGTATCCATATTGATGACCCTAAGGACAGGCATAGAGGAAGAAGACCCAGGCAGACTAAGACTGAGTTACAGCCTTCAACACAGACAGGGAGCAGGTACCATCCAGAGCTGCCTTACAGAACTCCTCTGTATTCATCTGCTTCCTCACAGAGCTTGTGTGGTAGCATCTTCCACAAAGAGCCACTAGCCACATCCACGCAAAGTTATCCCGGCAACCAGCCCTGCAAGTCTACAGCAGAACATCGCCTAAGGCTCCTTCCTTTGCTCAGACTTGCCAAGAAAAATCTCGGGCAATCTAACTTCCTAATTTCTAACAACCAAAAAGCCAGCCTCCCACAAGTTTCCCGGAGAGTGTCGCGGGGACTGGGGACCTCCTGTGTTGAGGGCTGTGTGGCCTTGGCTTCCTCTTCCTACCACCGTTGTACCCTTGGGATTCCCAGGGCTCCTGATACTTCTGCAAGCTGCAAACTCACCAAGTTCCCTCCAGCCCATTATGAATGGGGGCTCTCGAGTGTTCGCCACTGATTAGACAACATTATTTCTATTATCCTACTGGGCTTCACACGAGGAGTCGAGGCACTTGCCTTGATTTGAAACTCGCAGACACCAGGAGAATTTGCTGATTGCTAATGAGAAAGCTAAGGTTCTGTCGGTGCCATCTGGGACCGCCTTGCTGTGGGCTGAGATTAGGCTGAGGAGCTCGACATAACACACTGTATTAAGCAGGCAGTGACTTTGTTATGGGCTCAGTATAACTTTTCATGCCTGCTGTACGCCGAGAGCCTAGTCCGAAACACCTTTTTTCCAGAATATGAAACACAATATCTCCACGCTCGTTGAATTATTTAAAAAGGGGCAATGTGGTTCGTAACTTTACATTTATGGCATACTTTTAAGCCACTTGACCCATATAAATATTGCTATGGAGTTGCCTTCAGTTATTAAATTCTTATTGCTTATAAAAGGGGCAACAGGAAGTGTCTAACCTACAGTCCTGGGTGTGGGGAGGGCTAGGGAGGACACAGGAACCCAGGCAGGGGTGTAAGGGTGTGGGGGAGAAGGTTCAGAAAGCAAGTCAATTTCAACTCGGTCCTCTCTGTTCTCCTTTTCCGAGCCTGACTTTTTTTTTTTTTGTATATTTTATTTTGTTCTGAGTTCCAGGCAGCAGCTTGTTTTACTTTAGTTCAAAGAATTACATACTGGCATGGCAAGTGACATCTCGCCTTTCTCCTAATTAAAATGGAACCCCACTCTTGAAAGACACTGGTTGAAAGAAAAAGAAAAAAAATTTTTTTTTTAAATTTCAGCAACACAGCTGAGACCAGATAAAAACAGGACACCCACATTTATCAGGGTTCAAAGTCGTCTCTCTCTGTGAAAGGGAGGCAAACTGTGGCCCTCATTGTTGGGCTTGTATCCTCATCAACGTGACTCCCGTCCTCCCCGCCTCTCCCTCCTAGAATGTACACTGGGTGTCCCCTGATTCAACACGTGACTGGAGGTCCCCTCCTGGCATGCACCTTTTCCAAATGACAATGTGACCTCAAGCACCTTAAGACACCTCAAAGCATTTGTACAGAATTTTTTTTTTTAGAAAAAAAGAACAAAACAACCCAGCATGGAGGACACACACAGCAGCATGTAGAAGGTTGGGCTCAATCTCTGCCTGAAGGGTGCACAGTCAAGAAACAACATTTGACCAAGGACAGCATGGAGCTGGCACAGACGTACACAGGGCACAAATGGTTGCCCAGACATGGTTATGATATTTTAAAACATACCAAGAGCTTGGGTGGGTGAGCACGCATTTCCCTTGCACATTAGGAACAGCCCCGACTGTGCATTAACACGGCAGCTTTTCCTTGCCATTGCTTGGGGTCAAGTCTTTAAACCTGGAGGTTAAAGCTGTCAGCACAGGACCCTTTTCCTCCTGTCACTTTCCTCGGAGATGAAGGGAAAGATTTCCCTTAGCCTACAGCAAGCCCTCCACCACCATGTCCTGCAGGCATGGAAAGCATGAAGCCAGCCTGTGACCTTCCTTTTCAGTGACAGGGCAGGAATCCCAAGAGCAGTGGTTGCTTCCTCTGATATTTGGAAAAGTGTCATGTTTTCTTTACAGAGAAAACTGTCAGGTTGTTGTGGGCATAAAATACAACCCTTCCTGGGTTGTGATTTGCTTGTTTGCTACAAAAATGTCACCTGGGCACATGACATGTTTTTATTTTTCTCACAGCCACACTATTTTAAGATAGTCAAGTGTTGCTGAGAGAAAGTCCAGCTGTCTCTGTCTTCCGGTCATTTTCTCTTCTTATGATAGACCTTGAACTTCATGGAGGAGAGGAATGTTCAGAAAAGAGTCAGGGGTCAGAGGATGGACTCATTTGCTAGAGTAAAGATGCTATGCAAACCCACCTTTCTTCTGTAGGTGTTCTCTTTAGCAAACCTTATCGACAAAGATGTGACTACTGATAACAGAAACGGAGGACACACTGTGATGCTCAAAAGGCCACCAAAAGACACCCAAAGCACCCTCAGAGCCAGGCTTCGGCTCCTGAATGGGAACAGAGTGTTCTACCTGTGCCCGTCATCTGCAACCTGTCAGGTTGGGTTTGCCTGCCCAACTTAGCTTCTTATCCTGGATGATGCTTATTTATTATTTCTGTATTTCTAGGTACCACTTATGGAAGCATGCCACAGGGGTTATGCTTAATAAATGGCAAGTAATCTAGGAGACACAAGAAATCCACAAAATACAATACCATGGTTATTATTTTGTTTGTTTGTTTGTTGTTGTTTGGGCTTTCCCCTTTCGTTCCTTCCAATATCCAAAATAGGAAAAATGCGTTCCTTTTCAAAGCCTTATGTCTTAGTTAACAGAAGTATAAACATTTAAAAAATGCCTTTCCCCCCCCTCGTCTCAATTTAGCACATAATATAAAGACAGGATGCCAATAATATCAAGGCGTTTTGCCAGCCCCGCTGAATATCTGAGTATGGTGCCTATCCCAGACACTCTTCCAAGAGACCATCACCAGTCTGCTATAGCTCTCAACCTCCTGGCTAAAAGATCGAGCAAGCGTTCTGTCAGTAAGGTGAAAGATGCAGCAGAGGGGAAGCCTGGGGACATTTGGGCTGCACAAGGACTATGATAGGAGGAGATAGAGTCAACCCAACAGGGGAATCAACCAACAGTCCAGTAGACTGACTCCTCAATGGTGCCCCCCAGGACTCTGCTCAGGTCGGCCCTGCCTGACACCAGCCTTCTTCCTCCCAGGACGCAGATGTGGGGGTGGAGGCACAAGGAACACTGGCTTACAAAGGTATTTGGTTCCTCTCTTAGCAGTTTGCCTGATTTGAAAAATATGTCATGCAAACCAAAGTGCAGGCTCCTTAATTGCCACTGAGTATGCGGGCTCTGCTGGGGACACAGCTGGAGGGTTCAGCGGCTCCACGGTCGGGGCAGAATTTGAGACCTGCTCTCGTTTTCAGCAACTCTTTGTGCCAAATAATACTCTATTCTGAGAGAAAAATATTAATCACACACACACGTACACACACATACATACACACACAAGGGGAGGAGAAGGGGGAGATATGTTTTGCCTTTCCCCAGGAATAGGGAATTAATTTCTTGTAGTCATATACAAACATTCTGGGGCTCCAGACACTTGTCTTTGAAGAGTCCGCCTCTGTATTTTGAGAACGAGCCACTTCTGCCAGATTCCCATTCATTCCAAACTAGCAAGCACAAAGAAATGCAGTCTTCCTTTATAAAGGTTTGTTTCATCTTTTCTTGTTTGACTTCTTTGTGTTGTGCTTTTGGGTTCTTTTTGGCTTTTTTGTTGTTGTTGTTCAGTTTATGTTGTTGTCTTTTTTCCACCTGTGTCTGAACACAACCGCTGTCTCCTGAAGTCATACAGCTTGTTTACCTAGAAGCTCGCTGAATCTTTGGAAGGCAGCATGCCCACAATGTTACAGAGAGTGGTACCCTAGCCCTTCTGAGGGGCAACAGCAGCCTGATGGTTTGTTTCTGTGTCAGAACAATAGTGACAAGACAGCAGAAAGCAACACTGAGCTCCTGAGCCCCGGGCCTGATCCCGGGCAGAGGCATCTGCAAAGGGTCTGAGCAGGACTTTAGGGATACTCTTTATTCTGATGGATCAGAAGGTAGAGACTTATAAAATCCTCTGCAGATACCTGACCCAGAACAAGGCGCTTGGAGCTGGACACAGTTTCCTGCGTAGATTCGATATTCAATCTATTACCTTTCCAATAGCTAAGCTAAATAGGAGAACTTAAAAGACAAACTCACTCTTCTCAATGTGGAAGAACATTACTGGAAAATGATTCTCCCCACTTGGAATTGAACTTTGAGCAGAGATGGCCCTTGACCCCTTTGCATAAATTTCAGGTTCGAACCCCAAGCCCAGACACACTCCAGCCGAAAAGTCACCCAAACAAAAGCAGTCTTTAGCCATCCAGAGCAGCACGCTAGCTCAACTTAATGGTTTCATGTAAAAGCAGGAGCCTCATCTTCCAGTCATCTTACTGTAGCAATCTGAAATTTTCTGACAGAGCCAATGTTTTTGTCTAGCCACTATCTTACAGGCCCTGCCTTTCTCGTACTCCACTCCATTATTTAAAAAGAAAAAAAAGTATAATCATAATTCCAAAAAATTAAAATTATTTTTCCTTGAACATATTAAGGCAAGCACCTAGCTTCTGATTGCACAACGGTATTTCCTTCCTCTTTATAATATATAGTACTGAAATTCCAAAGGTCTCTGGTACATTTCAGCTGTCGCCTCACGTCAAAACTATAGAGTTCAGCTATAAAAGAATATAATAAATTTAACCTGACCTAACTGGGGATTTTTTTTAAGGCAGTCTTTTTTTTTTTCTCTTTTTCTTTTTTTGGTTGTTGTTAATTGTGTATCTTTGAGCTAAGCTCCCCAAGCCCACCTACTGATTGTTTTTTGTTTGTTTTGTTTTGTTGTTTGGTATTGCCAGTATACAATTGTGAAATTATCAAGGCTTAAATGAGAGCACTCACAGGGACTTTGAAGTCAAGTGGAGTCTTGGTAGAAAACGCAATGCTAAGGGAAACCTGAAACCTGGCTTCTGAAAGGCAACTCCAGGGCCAGAGAACCCAGATCTGTCCAGGGCCTCTGTCTTAGAGGCCGGCCCCAGGGAATCTTCTCCAAGCAGTCTTCAGGCTGCCCCTTGGCCTCCAGGCCCTTGCGCTCCAGCCACTGGCTGTTTTGCGCTCCCGCGTGGGTGAGTGTACGTTTCGCACAGGGAAGCAAACTAGCGCACTCGGGTTCAAATGTAATCAATGTTTTTGTTTTGCAGCTTTGTAAAATGAGTCTTTGTTAGCCGAGCTCATGTTGTTTCCCCGACACCCAAAGAAATCCCTGGCATCAGAGTGCCCCCAAAAGGCAGCCGGGGAAATGAGCCGGGGCGCTCTGACCTTTAGCAAGACAGCTAAGGTTATGCACATAACATTTGCTTGTTTACTCTGCAAAATAAGCAACGAGTTGGAAACTCCGAGCCTCTGCCCACCGCATCCGCACACTTAAAACCACAACAACACGAGCCAGGCTGCCTGGGCTTCCCAGCTCGGCTGCGCAGCGGCTGTTATCTGCTTTGCTCGCTTCTAGCCCGATGCAACTTTAATAACAGGAGCCAAGACTGCTCAGAAAATCACAGCTGTAGCTGGAGGCCAAAAAAAAAAAAAAAAAAAAAAAAAAAAAAACGAAAGAAAGGAAGAAAAAAGAAAGAAAGAAAGAAAATCCACAAGAACGAGGTGCACTCGCCCCCCCCCCTCCAGATTCACCTAAGAGCAGGATGGCACCGGGTTGGCAGGGGCAAGGGCCACTTGATCGATAGCCGTAAAGGGCTGGTGGCCACTGGTCGTTTTGATGGATATGACTGTAAAAAAAAATATTAAAAAAAAAAGTCCAGATCGGTTCACAGTGGACCTCAAACCATGTCAGCTAAAACCAAAGAGACAAAAAGTGACAGCTGCGGAGAGTGCACTGCAGGCAGTCAACAGCGCCTGTGATTTATCGTTCCATCTGCCTTGCCGCTGTGAGGACAAGTTCCCCCTGATTTGGTTAAAATGAAAAGGACCTCAGAGAACGCAACGTGGGTTTTGAAAATGTGCAGAAACTTTTTTTTTTTAATTTCCTGATTTATGTCCCTTTTCCCTTTTAAGAAAGTCTGCCTGCTCAGGAGCTCAGCAGGAGGGCGGGAGGGGGGCTGTTCCACTCCCACCCTCCATTCCAGTGATGTTGGGGTTCAGGGCATAATGTCCCAATCCTGGCCTCGACAGCATAGTGTGGATACTGTAAGGACTATGGCTTGAAAGCCTCCAGGAGCTCTGAGAGGCTCTTAGGCCCCAGATGCAACCAGTCCCAAAGGGACAGCAGGGCCACCAAAAGGAAATCCAGGGTCCTGAGTCTGGCTACACACTTTCTCCTCGGCTCTCCCAACCTGTGAATCCCTGGAAGGTCCTCCTCCTTCTGCTGTCGGATTCTAATAAAAGTTTTATGCGGGTCAGCACATTTTCAACCAATTTCCCATGACAAGGCCTGTTGGTTTCGGTGGTGCGTGGATACTGGTGAGCTCTCCTGTCTCAGGGGCCCTGACCCCGGGCATGCACTTCCTGGCTGGGGGGTTTTAGGCCTCTCTCAGGTCCAACCTGGTGTCAAAAACTGGCCTGTCTTCTGTCTTAGGATGTTGGCTTTACCTCTCAAGTGTTTCCTGAATTTTTGAAAATTCTTTCTCTGGCTGCTTGTCCATTGTGGCTTAATGCTCAAAAAAATATTTACTTTTTTCTTTTAGTTTTGAGATAAAGAGGGGGGGAGAGAGGAAGGGAGGGGTGGTGAGAAGGAGGCAGGGGAGAGAGCGAGAGAGAGCAAGGTTTGGCAGCTACTGGATAGGAGAGCCTGCCCCCAGGGGCCAGTCCCACTCTTGGGCATGTTCCTGTCAGGCAAGGGTCAACATGTTTTACCTCTTTTTTCATTATTCAAAATAAGTACTGATGTTATGTTTTAGCTATTTAAAAGCCAGCTGCCTCGTTCATTTCAGAGACTTCTCCTGGTATGAGTGGATGTGGTAATAGCTGGTCTGCGTATCGTCTTTCACAAAATCTTGCCTTTCAGAGCCTCGGTCTTCAAATGATATCAATCAAAATTTATGCAATTCAGAATCCATATGTATAGGGTCCCAGTTCACCTCATTTAATGATAACAGTAAACCACATGTTGTGTACATGTCTAAAACACTTTTCTCCTCCTTGGCTGTGGTAACCCTAGGGGCGCTCGGCTGCGTGCGGCTTGCCCAACTGCACAGCATCAGACATTGATTAATACTTGGCAACAACGGAAATCTTGAATAATAAAATGGTGAATGAGGTAAATGCAAACTAATAAAACAAGGTGAGTGTCAATAATATTTGAAGATGTATGTTAATGTAAACAACCTAGCAAGACCTGAGAGGCTGAGAAAGGCAGCTAATCCGATGCTGCTCAGAATCGGCCCTTATTAAACCGCCTTAAAGTTGATCTGCACTCGAAAGCTGTGTGGTGACGTGTGGAAAATAAATGATTTGTACTGGCTGGGTTAAGGGGTAGAAGGAGACTTTGGCCCCTCACCCCTACCTGGCCAGCTCCAGAGGGGGCCTGTTGCTTCTGCCCTTGTGCTTGGAGCAGAGAGGGAGGAGGAGGGAGAGACTCCTAAAATGAGTCTATTATTATCATGCCTAGGTGAGAGGAAAAAAATTAAAGTAGGATTTTAGAGACTTCATTTATATTAGCTTTGAGACCTGGTCATAGAAGGCTTGGAGTGTTTTTTATTGTTGTTTTTGGTGTTGGTGGGTTGGACTTTTGTTTTGTTTTGTCTTGCTTTTTTTTTTTTTTTTTGAGAAATACTTGTATAAGTGGTTCGGTGGGGCTCAGTTTATTGTGTTTGTGGGTTCCTTCAGATAAGCATCTCAGATTCATGAGAAGCCCGTTTCCACCCACACAGAGATGAACTTAAATGAAGAAATCCTTTATCCGATCTATTTTTATCAAAAAAAAAAAGCAAACTTGGTAACTGTTAGTAGTTGCAAAATGTCTTCGCCTCTGACAGGACCCATTATTTCCTTCAGGTTTAATATACGTTACAAATAAGATTTGCTTTCCTGGAAAGGCAGTAAACATTTGGCAAGGGGAGAGCCAAGCATTTTCCTTAATTTGTTTTGGCAAATCTGAAAAATGGAGGTCGTTACACACATTTCTGCATTCCAAAAGCAGAAGAAGGAACAAATATTGTAAGAAGATTGCAGTTATAATTAACCATAGCACAATGTGGGACGGACCCAGAAGACACAGAGCCGTGATGCATACCACTTTCCGGACTAGGATGGGGGTAAAGGAACAGAAAATTCGCAGAATCTAAATGCAATTCTTTTGGAAATCCTTTTCTTCAAAATCTAAGGGAACATCAATTATCCAACATGGAATTCAATGGGTCTCTTTCCCCTTGGAAGGGGGCATCTACATGTGTGGATATTCGATTTTTTTTGTCATGTGTTATTCAGGGTTTCTATGGACATTCATGCTGAAAAATTAAGTACACGTTTGTTTTGATTAACTGTGATCAGTTCTTAAAACCACAAAGTGAAGACCTCAGCTCTCGCCGGCCACATCTGTGTCTTCCTTCCCTGCCCGCCAAATGAGCCACGCAGAGGCAGGAAAGCTGTTGACAAATTAATACTTTAAGAAAATAAACTATGGTCTTGTTCAACACAGGGCAACTTTATCCTGATTAATTTGTGTTGGAGGCGCTCCAGCCCCCGTTTACAAAGCCCCGCAGTTTGTACAAATGTAATTTCCTAATATTTACAGGAGGAAAGCCTCAGCCGTTAAGCTTCGCCTCCAGTGTGAGTTTTGTGGTTTGTAAAAAGACAATAAAAATACAGAGAGGTAATTGTAAGCACATTTGAAAAAGAAATGGGAAAAAAGAAGGATTTTTTCCCTCCCTCTTCTCCTGCTTGCATACCCCTATAAAAACAGGCTGTGTGTGCAAGGAACTGGTAGGAATGGACAGCCAGTGTACACGGAGCAAAGTCTTAAGTAATGTAACACCTAATACTTAATAACGTATCCGTGCAACTGAATATAGCTAACAAGCCCACAGAACACCCACGGTTGTTCCTAGCATGACTCTTCTGCATGCTGACACAATCCATCTTTGTTGGTCTGCACTGTCTTGTCATTTTATGCTTTTATTTATATTGAATGTTAGGCACTTGTCTGATTTAATAAATGTAAAGAGAAAAAGAAAAATGCAGTTGTAATGTGTTGCTTTGTTCTGAGAATATTAAAAAAATAACCTTTCGTTTTAATGAGATTTTTTTTTCCTTCATCAGTTTACACAATTTTCCAGATGTAAAATGAGCTTTTGGCTGTAAAATATTTTATCACATTGTCTTACACAATAAAGATTAGATGTTTTCTCTCTCTCTCAACTGCACCGCAATTATTTTTTAGTGTTTGCAAATCATAATATCATTTAAAAACCATATTTTACACCTCATCTAAAATACTTTTATAGCTGTATGATGAAAAAAATAACATCTATTTAACTAGTCTTTTTAAGTGGCTGTTATGTGCTTTAGTGTAATTTCTCAGAAAAAGGCACAGCTAGGAAAACTTAGCTTTTCTTGAAAACAATTCTCCCAAGCAACGTCTTTACAACCACCACCCCCCCAGAATTTAATTCCCTAGACAGGGAAGCCCAGAGTGCCAGAGTGTAAAAATAGTAGCCCTGTCATTTCACATTCATTAAGTGTGAAACTTGGAAATTAATAATGTAAAAATATGCTTTTTAATTAGTCTTACATTCTGCCCAATGTACTTAAATGGGATCAGCAGTTCCCTAATGATTTTTTTCTTAATAAAGTATTAGCCTGTGATGCGCTGAGGTTGACAGGTATGATAAACTGGAAAGTACTTTTGGAGGCGTATGAATGATACCAAAATAGTACTCGCCCATTTAAATGTAATTAACATCAGGGAGCAATATTACAAGAGAAGCCTGCAAGATTTTTATTTCTTTTTTTTTTCATTTCTTACTTTATGAGTGGTTTGATGATTGCAGTAGTGATTTTATAATTTAATTACCTTTACTGAAAGCTAAGCTTCCACTTATAGCAGGTCAACAGGATCATAAAGCAGACTTCAAAAATATTAAAAAGAAAGTAAATCCCGTTAGATAGGCTTTCTACATGCCGTGTGCACACACTTATGCCTGTGTAAGGCAACAGTGTTGTTTGAATGTGTGCGAGCAAGTGTGTATGTCTGTGTGCAAGCACATACAGATCGATGACTTTACAGAGAGGCTACATAGATTGACAGATGGAGTATGTGAGATTTCCACAGGCTGCCTCAGAAAGTCCTTCCTGTGTGGCGATGGGTTAGAACCACGGGAGGGGACTCCTGACACTCAGAGGAGTCACTGGTGTCAGGAACCCCTAAATACTTCAATTTGGCAAAAGACAAAAGGTGACCCCCAAAGTATTTTGATGAACTCATCAAGTGAAAAGTCATCATTGAATAAAAAAATTCAAGTCAACTGTTGATAGATTACCTTTGCTTGAATGTTCACATCTCCAGAAGATATTGACAATCCTGGATCCTCTGCAATAAGCAGAAAACAGATTTCTTAACTCCTCAACACACATTGATTGTCTGTAGGACAAATTCTAGGACTTCTCCTCAGCTTTGGGTTAGTTGAGTCCCAGATGATGGTTACTTTCAGCTCAGTAAACATGGAAAGAGAAACATGATGTGCAACCTGTGATAACAGCCAAGGAAGTCATGAATGCCTCTCTTCCAAGGAGGTTGGGCTGTGAGCAGGTTCTATACTTTGTCTTGGATGAGCCCCAGGAGTCTGTAGAAGGCAGGAAGCTCCATGGTCTGTGTCTTAGAAGCCATCCTGGTGGCTGTAGATGAAATAGCAGCTGAAAAAAAAAAAAAAACACCTAGCTTCTGCCATGGAACCTATGCTCCCGACCCCAACAGAGCTTCCAAAGTCTCTCTCTCTTTTTTAATTTATTCAAGGAGAAAGAAGATAACAGCTTCATGGGCTCTTACTTAGGAGCAGGGAAATACCTTTTTAAAGCACTCATTACTTTGTGTCTTCATCTCTTCAACTAGAGTACAAAAAACTGGCTGTTGTCAGTGGCTGTGGGAACTAGCTCACTGATTGACAGTCTGTCCCCATTTGCTGACAAGTAGCCCGACTTACTCCAAATCTGCCTTAAACTGTCCTTGTCTGTTTGCCCTTTTCAAACAATGGCATCTCCTTTATCCAGCAGAGATGCAGTTCCTTAAAAGAAAACAGAAATTATTTGAAAAATACTTGATTTTTTTGGGGGGGGTGATAGGTTATCTTCTATGTACTTTTACCTGTTATCGATCACTTTCTCTTGTTACAAGTAGTTCTCAGCCTTCCTAACGCTGCTACCTTTTAATATAGTTTTTCATGTTTTGATGAGCCCAACCATAACATTATTTCTTTGCTACTTCATAACTGTAATTTTTGTACTATCTGAATCATAATGTCAACATCTGTGTTTTCTGATAGCCTTAAGCGACCCCTGTGAAAGGGTCCTTAAAGGGATCTCAACCTACAGGTTGAGAACCCATGTGTTACAAGAAAGGGAGATTTATAAAGAACCAATTTTCATCTTTCTTTAAAATCCAATTGAACAAAATCTCAATTATAGGCTCTAGGAGAATAGGCTAAGGTCTTTTCACATCAAATACAGGCAAGATGGGGGGGGATACTGAATTTCTAGCTCCCTTTGGAATCTCATTCTTAATTTTAGAATGCTGCTCTATCCACATGCTCAGAAGAAGTACTGCAGGACACGAAGATCGAAGCCTATCTCGGTTTCTCTGCCTGGGAAAGACCTCAGCATCACCTTGGCTCCAACCTGATGTCTTGGTGGCTTTCTAACACCAAACAGAGTCATCTTGTTCAGGTTTTCCTCCTCTTTCACAGACTACTCTGGAAGGCCAGTGATGAAATAAGGCTGCCAAAAATCCCAGCCACTTGTGGGCAGAGTAAAGAGTAGGGAGAGATAGTCTTTGAAAGTCTTTGCCAAGCAAATGCCTGGGTTCCATTTTTAATCAATCAATCAATCAATTAATTAATTAGTGTGTGGGAGGAGGGGTATACATGGGCCACAGTCTGTGTGTGGAGGTCAGAGGACAACTTACAGGAATTGGTTCTCCCCTTCCACCACGTGGGTTCTGGGGATTGAACTCAGGTTACCAGACTTCTCAGCAAGCACCTTTATTCCCTAAGCTATTTCATTGGCCAATGTCTGGGTTTATAAACCCCTCAGAGTAGTCTCTGGGCTTTCACCTCTGGGTCTGTTTCTGGAGTTTATTTTAAGATGTCCTCCATGGTTGGTAATTAAGTCTACTTAACATCGTGAATCATGCCCAATATCATAGACTTCCCTAATGCTACAGCGGAGGATTTTTTTTCTGTTGCTATATTAATCGACTTTTGTTGGAGAAACATACCAAAGTGACAGCTCACAGACTGAACCAGTGCTCACTTTAATTATATTCACAGTTTCACAAAGAATCATGCCAAAATGAATGCATAAACCTATTTATATGTTTTTAATAAAATCTTACTAAACCTGAACCTTTTAGATCATTAGTGGGAAACAACTTATTAAAAATGCTCTCTGTAATTATGCTCCTCATCAAAATAAAACAAAGTTATACACCCATGATTATTTCAAAATATAGATTCTCAAAATAACATGATGGACATCCATGAAGACTTTATTCATGGAAGGTATTTTCCAATATTATTCGTGAATGAGGAAATGGGTCAGAGAGTTCAGAAACATACCCAAAGGTTTGAACCCTCTAAAAGATGTTTAAAAGAGACAATGCTTGGCTCAAACTGAGAAGGTAACAGAGGCACCACTACCCTGAAGCCTCCTTGGGGATGCTGCATGTGGGCCAATAGCTAAAGGTCCTCAGCTTGTAACAGACAGAGCACCATACAGAGACCACTGAACAGTCTGGGCTGGGAAGCATTTTTAACCACCTTGTCTTACTAAGTATGTGTTGATATCCTTGCATGTAGCATGAAGAACATACGGGCAATGACCTAGGCATGGCAGTTGTTCTATGACCTTATGATAAGGTGGGGTTACAAAATCAAGAACCAACGACTATGGCTAAGAAATGGAAGGTAAACTCATTAGTTTACTTATGGGATCTCTTAACTTACCTGTTCTCTGTTTTTCTTTCCCACTTTATCCACCATCCCTATTTGTTCACACACACACCCTTTTTTTCTAATTCTCAACTCCAGATGTGAAGTTCGGGAGTCATTATTATGTGGAATGTTGCTCCACTCTTTTTGGAAAATGTGGCTCAGGCTATGATCTTCAGGATAATTAATTTCTTTATTAAATAAAGGTCTCACAAAGGAAGTTTCACTTCAGCAAGGACAACCAGGTGTCTCTTAAATTGCTTTGATGGTTTCCACATCCGGACAACTGTGCCTGGAAGCTTTAATATTAGACTGTGGTCACAAGGGTCCCTGTATGGATGGACAGTCCACATATCACAGAAGACTTCTGAGTTAGCCATCTCCCAAAGACAGCACCAGCTGTCTGTGGAACACTATTCCCCAAACCACCAAGAGCGAAGCCCCATGTGTTCACTCCCTGCCTGGTCTCACCCAGAGGCTGCTCCAGTCACCAGGCTGTGACAGGCCAAAAGTGCACCCTCTTCCTTCTTTGGGTCTATTAAGGAATATAGTTTGCTTAAGTGTGAAATGAAATCAGTGACATAAATGGAGACTTCAAGACAAGTCACTGAACACAGATGGACACAACCATAATGTGTACCAAGAGAATCCAAAGACCTGGTTCTGGGGCCACAAGAGTCCCTGATCCCAAATAGTTGGGCAGAGGACATTGGGATAGGGACATACTTCCTCCCCTAACAGGCTCTCTTAATGGCAGATCCATGCAGTGGTTTTTGTGTAGGGGCCATGGGGACTGCTTATTTACCGACTGGATGAAAGAACATGCTGCAGGGGCGGGAACTTGGGACTGAGGGACCTGGGATAGCCACTGCACTTGTGTAAAGTACAAACCATAGCAAACTTGAGGCACGTGCCACTTCAAATATACTACTCTAAAGTCTTTCTGCAGCTATCCCCCCTCAAAAAAAAAAAAAAAACAGCATCTGATTCAATTAAGGTTCATCTAGCTAAGTTTATATTAATAAATTGATACGTGCAAATCTGAGTGTGTACTTGCATGTGTCCAGACTGTTTACTAGCTTTCTCTAGCACAGAGAGTGTCTGTCTAGGCAAGTCTTGGCAGTGAGTGTTCTTAGTCCTGGTTCCTTCAGCCCTCATTGTGTCCAGTGTACATCCCTACTCTAAACGTGAGTAGTGTGGACTCAGGAATTCCCTGTTTTACCCACTAGACTTGGAGAAGGCATTTCTGAGCTAGCATTAGACAAACAGCAAACCTCAAGCTGAGAGTGAGTGTCAAGGGGGTGCCCTTTCATTTAGGATCCTAAATATTTATGTTTATAGTCTATTGACAGGCTTCCAGTTCAGGTTCTGCAATTGTCCTGCTGGTTGCTTTTAGAAGTATAATGTGAACAAAACAATCAGGGTCTGTCATGTCTATGGAGAATGTCACCTGCTTAGTAATCTGCAGCTCTTTAAGAGCCAGACAAGAGGGGCTGGGAACAGGACAACTAGATAGAGGCTGTCGATGAGAACCAGGTCCATTTAAATATTGCCAATAGAAATAACAATTGGCAATTTGGGCAGAATGAACCTGACGCACTTGCCAGCCAAATTGGGACTCCAAATTCTTTGATCAGGCATGCTGGGCTTCGTACTACATCAGTGGAAACAAAACAAAACAACAACAACAACAAACTCCTGTATGGCAGCAGCGAGTGATGATGAATGGCACCAAAAGAGGGGAAGCTGAGGGCTATGGGGCTCACCTCTGGGGAGTCTTCACCCTGGGAAGGGGTGGGAACATCAACCTGATTGCCTGTAGTGGGGTCTCTCAAGAATTTTGTCAATGTCTCCCTTCCCAAGGCTAGTAGAGGTCAGTGAGTGTGATGGTTTATATATACTCAGCCCAGGGAGTGGCACATTTAGATGGTATGATCTGTTAAAGTAGATGTGGCCTTGTTGGAATGTGTTACTGTAGGTATGGGCTTTAAAACCCTAGCTTCATCCTAGCTGCTTAGAAGTCAGTATACTGCCAACAGCCTTCAGATGAAGATGTAGAACTCTCAGCTCTGCCTGCACCGTGCCTGCCTGGACGATGCCATGTTCCCACCTTGATGATAATGAACTGAACCTCTGAACTTGTAAGCCAGCCCCAATTAAATGCTGTCCTTCTAAGAGTTGCCTTGGTCATGGTATCTGCTCACAGCAGTAAAACTGTAACTAAGAGAGCCAGCATCAACTTTCACTCCTTAAACCCAGACAAAGACATCCTTTTGGGCTCAGGAGCTCATTCTGCTGAGCGAGCAGAGTGAACCAAGTGTCTGTTCCTTGGCATCCTTCAAGGTTTTCATTATTGACACTATTGACTTGGCTGGCTGGGGAATCCTGAGTTCCTCTGTCTCCAAAGTCTTGCCAGACCTTTCAACTCACCTCTGTAAGAACAAGGACTGGACCTGTACTGTAAAACCCATAAGGCTACCTAGAGTAAGGGGGAGGGGGAAGCACAGATCTTTCCTATTTCTTAACTAGACACTTCCACTAACAAACAGCAGATGGGGCTGCCAAAACCATTACATTAAAAACATAGGAGGAGGAGAGCCTTTTAACAACAACAACAAAAAAAACCCAAACAAACAAAAAAATCCATTCAGAACCATTTCAAAATAGAAGCAGGTAATGTAATGTAAGGTAAGGTGTCAGTAGGCCTAGTCTCTACTGGAAATCATCAGAGAGGATACTGCCTATAATCATGAGATAATAAAAAGAAAAGGCTAAGTCACTTTCTAGCATCAGTGCATTAGATTAGATATTTCCCATCATACTTCTTCCATGCATGTTCAGATAATTACCAAAAGGACAAAATAATTATCTGTTATTGCCTCAGTCACAACAACCCCACCCACTGAATAGCATGGAGCTGAGAAGCAACAAGCTAGAGTCTGCCCCCTCTGCCCCCCGCCCCCTTGAAAGCAAGCATGGCACACACATTCAAGCATACAAATTATTTTTCCTTGGATTTGTTAACCTCCATCATTGCAGTCCGACGAAATTCGTGTGTCGAGCTTCAGGCCAGGCATGAACTTGTGTGAAAATGAAGGTCAAACCAAAGGACAGAGTGGGATTGGTCAAGTGAGTGTCTCATTGAAAGAGCACACACATCAAACCAGGAAATCAATTCTCCCACTTGACTTGCAAGCCAAGAATACAGTGCTGTTGGGAGGGGTTCTCTGGGGAACTAGAGCCAGCCAGGTCCAGATTGGCCTTTGCATCTGTGTTCTTAATTCTTAATTCTTATTATGTGTTTGAAGATTTCACAACGAGTTCAAGACCTTTCAAGGCTCACCTGCTTGCAAGGTTCTCTCTCTCTCTCTCTCTCTCTCTCTCTCTCTCTCTCTCTCTGCCACCCACAAGGGTGCATCTGGAGGGGAGAGAGGAGCAAGGAGCAGATGGACAGATGCCACTTCTGGATGAGTTCAGGCCATGAGTGTGTCTGTGGCTTGGAAGCTGCCTGGACTGGCTAGAAAATGGGGTACTTGCAATAACCCAGAAAGGAAGGAGGAAGCTCTCCCTCTGCTGGCATGAAGGCCTGGACTGCCAGATGAGAGCTGCAAGTTCCTGCTTGTGATATAGATTGGAACAATTAACAAGTATAAGTTATTTCAAAATAAGCTTAAATCTGCATTTTATGTGTGCAAGTTCCCAGCTGTAATGGGATTATGATGTCAGCAAAGGGCGAGCGGACTGAAGCACAGCTGCAGAGGGTGAGGGAGGTAGCCAGCAGCTGTTAAAATAGAGAAAGGATGGTGATTAATTCTTATTATGTGTTTGAAGATTTCACAAGGAGTTCAAGACCCAAGCCTTCTCCGGGGGGGCCTGAAGTGGGGGCGTTTAAGCAGTCTAGATTGTGGGATCTCCAAGCCACTAGTTTTGTTGTTTGTTTTGTAATTTTATTCTGTAATTTTTCTCATCTCAGAATCTTAGAATGGCTGGGAGCTCACAACCAAACAAGCCAGTGTAGAATAGAAGATTATTGGCCCCATTTCTTTGAGTTCCCTCTTCTTTCTAGAGACCTTGCTAACAGTTCCAGGAGTGTGCGGTTTCATGCAGAATCCATGAGCTGCCTGGATGGGTGCTCTGAGACAAGGTTACATCAATTCCTGGAAAATATCCAGGAAAAAAAAACTCAAAGACACCCTTTTAAACATCCCTCAAATCTACTTTGGGTTGTATCTCCAACCAAGTGATGTGTTGTTCGCCTCGGGTCAGGTCTTGGGATGGTTACGACACCAATTCATTTCTGACGCTTAGTGTAGCTTTAATTTTTGGTCTGTTTCTCTATAGCTTTGCCCCAAGGTTGGGTGTCCTGTTCTCAAGAGGCAGGAGAAAAAAAAGTCTCTATGACACTACAGATGAGTGGGATTGGAGTGCATGATGTAAATCCATAAAGAATCAACAAAAAGTGTATACAATGTAGCTAAGAGAATGTTCAACTTAACTGGGACATAATTAAAATGACAGGAAAGTAAACCAAAGAGAAAATTTTCTTGTGAACTTTTATGCTAAAAGCATTGTGAGTTCCAAACTGGCTGCCCAGCCCTAAAGTCAGAGTGTGGAAGGTCAAGGCCAGCAGTTAATTATCTGGGGGGTGGGGGGGGAGGGACTGGATAGGCTCTGTATTTGTTTGTAAACATTGTGAGTTTCCAGCTGGCTACCCAGCCCTAAAGTCCTAAAGTCAGAGTGTGGAAGGTGAAGGCTAGCAGTTAATTACCTGGAGGCACTGGAAAGGCTCCGTGGTTGTTTATAAAAATCTCTTCATCAATTTGAATGCTGCAAGTGTTCAGGAAAATAGCTGTCCCTGTGCCTAAGAGGGCTGAACATCTCCTGCGGGGGTTTCTAAGGGCTGGTTCCTACAATTGGCACAACTTAGCATCTGAGGAAGTTTGTATTGGGGGGAGTGTGTGTAGGTGGAACTTAAAAAAAAAACTGGGAAGAGAAATAAACCTCACAGGAGCAGTGATTCAAATTCTAAGAGACAATGAGCAGAGGCTCAGAATTTACTGGAACACAGCTCAAAATCATGTCCGTAGAATTAAGGAAACCGTCTGGTCCTGTTCTCTAATCGGACCTATTATTTCTATTTTCTTGCATTTGCATTTTGTACATAATGGAGCTTTCCTCCACACAGGTCAGAAGGCAGACAGGCCAAATGTAAATGAGTCAGAATAATGCCTACACCGATTTCATTTCAGCGGAGCTTCTGGCTTTGACATAAGTCCTGGGGCTTCAAGGGTGGGAACAAAGAGCCCTTGTATCCTGGCTTCCTATCTCTGGGAAGATCAGATTGCTCAGTCTTCACTCTCCTCCATTTTTTTCAAATTAAAAAAAAAAAAAGTAGGAGAAGAATTACACAGTTCATGCCAGAAAAAAAAAGTTTGAAAGCCCTTAAGAATACCCTCCTGCTGCCGGGGAGTAGCGCTGGAGTGGAGGATTTAATTTCAGGGCAACCAGTTCAGCAGAGGCTTCACAGAACTCATGGTCTCGTGACCCTGGGTCCACTTCTGCCTGGTTTCCCTGTGCTCAGTGTTCTGAGCTCACCTGAGCTTCTGCCTGGCATTGCTGGGTGACTTGGTTATTACATCAGCAGGCAGTCGCTTACTTTTGTGTCTTAAAGCAACACAGAACAATGGAAGCCAGAGTCACCCTTCCACCTCCGTCCTTCCCTCTGCCTTCAGTCAGGCTCCAAATATGATGCGAATAGTGAATAGTGCATAAGTGTGGCTGCGTGCCTTTTATCTCAAAGATGACAACTTAGCAAAAGTTATTCAGAAGGAAATATAACAATGAAGATACACATGGCCTTTCGCTTAACTTGCCAAGGAGAAGGACCAAGGTCTTTTGGGGGAAGGTTGTAACTCAGAAAAGTGGCACTGGGGCAGCCTTTCAGACCATGCTGTCTCGTGGTTGCCCAAGGGCCCTGGAGCCCTGTGCTGGCTTGCAGGCTCCCAGCATCTGCATGTGGGCTTCCCCCGTGCATTACAAGCTGGAGCATCTGAGGTTTCCCCACAGCCCAGTGTCAGGGCCCAGCTGAGCAGCGGTCACAGCTGCTGCTCACCGAAACTCTAACAGCCAAAGGTAGGGGGTCTTGGAGGGGCGCCAGGAACTGCCTGAGAGGTCAGAGGAAGGGGGAGGCTGTGGAGCTGGAATGGGGAGAGAGCGGAAGGAGGCTGTAATGGGATGGCAGGATGCCCAGGATTCATGGGGCATAAAGATGGGGAGGAGAGTGGGGGCAGTGAAGGATTGTGGGAGGCTGCACTAGGCTGCAGAAACAGAAAGGGCCAGAGTTGTCAAGAGTGGCTCAGAAAATCAGGTCAGACGGAGTAGATTTAGTTAACATCTAAATACACTATTCAACCTGGCTGTCTAGTATCACCAAGCATCCAACAAGGTGTATTAAATAATAATAATACATTGGGGAGAAATGTCCACTGGGTCTCAAGGCACAAAGACAAATATCACCATAATCCTCAGCCTCAATCTGGGAAAATGTACAAATTAGGGCCCACTAGGCTAACTTAAATAGAAACCCTGAACAGAGCCCAGTGCAGTGTGTCTTAGCAAGAACTGATTGGGTTTATGGTTTGCTTGGATCCTTGTGGAAGCAGATACTTCTGCTCTTAAAGATCGGGTTCCACTGGCCACTGCTCTGTCTCTGTGGGGGCCAGCTTTGCTCCTAAGAGTGTGTGGCTGGCCTCTGCTGTTGGACCATTTCAGAAAAGAAACCTAAAATTTGTTCTATGTGTTGGGCAAAGGGGACTGAAACCTAAGAGGCCACCTAAGCAAGATGCAGTGACAGAAGGGACAGAGAACAAAAGGAAGGGTTGCTGCCTGGAGAGATGGAGGAAAAGTGCCCGGGACCACTCTCAGTCCAACCTTAGGACAGTAGAGATGCCCTTCCAACATCCACCACAACACTTTGTTTTTTATTTTACTTTATTTTTCTGATTCCCACTCACAATTACTACCTCCCACAAACCCTTGGCATCCATTCTCAATTCTTAATCATATAAGCATCTTAAAGCCTGAGAGTGCTGTCCGACTTGCTCACTGATGGAGCTTAACACCTGAAACAAAATGTGTAAAATAGGAAGCACTCTGTAAATGAACCCTTAAACATCAATATCATAAATTAAAGACATGAGATTCATGGGGCTCTAAGGACTCTAAAATATGGCATCATCTTTAATATATAAACATGTACGCTCATGTGAATGCACACACACACACACACACACACACACACACACACACACACCAAGAGAGAACACACACAACTTGAAAGTTCATCTACCAAGAAATGCCCAGTGACAACTCAAGGTAACTCAGGAAATTTGAGCTGGTCAAGTTTATTGCGTGTCACCAGTACAAAGTACCTTTGGGGACTGAGAGAATTAGCAAGCAAATTCCACACACTGATGGCAGTTATTTTTAGCGAGGTAGTAGGAAATGAGAGCCGAAAGGAGAAATGGCAAGAATGGATGTGAAAGTGATTTTTTTTTAACTTGAAAAGAAGATTGATCCTGATTTTTGCCATCTGGGAGCTAACCTAAATCCCTAGGAAAATAAGGCTCCTTCAAGACAAGGCAAACTTAAAGAGACACAGCAACCCATATGCATTAATAGTCCCATAAAGCCTGGGGAAGGGCTCACTGATATCCAGCTTTTGTGGCTGGTGGCGGTCATGCCTCTTAAAGGAATGCAGTAAATATATTTACATCATTTATGAACATGTCTTGATTGTAGTTAAACAATTGATAGAAGTTAATCCCATTTGGTTTGTATTTTTTTTTTTTTTTGAAAAATGGTCGTTCTGAGCCTGAAAACATATCTGAGTCATGACAAATTGGATTTACTGATTTGGGGAAAGATAGCCTATAGGGATGGGAATGGATGAAAAATACACGGGCAGCTGGGATATTAAAGTGGGTAAATGATTTAAACCAGCTTTGGAAGTAGTTTGTTAAAAGTGAGCGGCAATGGGAATTCCCCATCCATGGTGGTCAGGACTGCCCCCTCTCATGCTCCATAGCCTACAGAGGCAGAGACACCTGACTCTTCCCATCCTCTCTGTGTCTCCTCTGTCTCTACCTCCATCAGTGTCACCCTTAGATCTTAAGTGTGTGTGTGTGTGTGTGTGTGTGTGTGTGTGTATGCTTCTAATGAAGTTTTAGACTCTGCCATCAGCTGTCCAAAGCCCTCAGTGGCCATGCAGAAAGGAGAGCAGCATTTCTGTGAAAGGCTGCACAGAGGAGAAGCCACGTGGAGAAAGCATAGCTGCAATGGTTGACCTTCCCTGTCAAATTTGGTTAACTGTAGAATCCTTCTGTGGGTGTGCGAGGACACTTCCAGAGAGAGATCACAGGATGCAGGTGAACCCTGAACATGGGTGGTGCCAGCCCATGTACTGGGTACACAGGCTGTTAAAAGTGGGGTTCGGAGTAAGCCAGCTGAGCACCAGTATTCTGCACCCTCTGATTTCTGAACCCCTGAGATACAAGCAAACCCCCTCCTATTCTGAATGTCACAACCTCCACTTGTGATTTGCCTTCTGCTTTGAACTCAGCAAGACAAGGTAAGCCTCTCCCACTTTAAGTTGCTTCTCTCACCATCTATTTGGTCACAGCAACAAGGAAAACGGGGAATATGAAGTTTCTTAGCATCCGGACTGTGACCAAGCCCTCAGACTATGGGTGGGTAGAGTCCCAAGAAAGGGCACTCACTGACACTTACCCTTGCTCTTGAATAAGAGACAAAAGCAAGCCAATCTCCCCATCCCCTAGCCTCAGCTCTTTCCACTAAGGATCACTCTTTCCTTCAACCGGAATGGGCCAAGGCTGACCCAGCCTGGTCTCACTGGATGGATCTGGAGAGCAAGTCCTCATCCATCACTTATTTTTAGCCCAGCTTGGCAAGTTTCCCACTGCCAGTGGTATAGAGGTGACCTATTCTTTACTTTTGCAGTTGTAGACTAGTCTAAGAAAAGGGAGGAAACTATTTTTTTTATATACCTATTGACACATTCTACAAACCACACATCTTTCATATGGTTCAGTATTTAAAGACATATACATTTAAGGCTTCTGACTCCATGTCATGACAGCAATGGTCCGAAGATATGAAGGCTACATTAACACTTGTTTCTGACAATTCTGGTTGACCAGTTGGACAATGTGATAGCAGTGTCAGGCATCCTTGTTGGTCCTGGGTTCAGTATCTCTCCCTGAGACAATAGTTAGTTCTTTGGAGATATCCAAGGCTTCCACTAGATACCATTGCTTCCCTGCTAACCAAGGACCAAGAACCTACTTCCACTTCAAGAAAGCAGAACTCAGAGGGAGGAGTCTCAGGAGACTCATAGATTGCTGCAGCTCTTCAGATGATTTTTGAATTCTATAAGCTGATAGGTAACTCTCAGCCCAAACTGGAGAACTATTAAGAGCCACCTCGGTCTTCTCTTGGCTCCTAAACCTGCTTAACTTTACAGTCAAACCTCCTATAACAACCAGCAACATACAGCCAGTCCCTCCCGGTACGTGGTCACCATGCCTGGCCACCATGCCTACTCTTCCTACTGATGGTTTCATTCAGCTCTTCACTCTGTATGCTTCTTCTTTTATCCCTACTTTAACTTTAATTTCAAGAAAATGGAGGAACAGCAAGGTTCTTGAGTACACCCTGTGCCCCACAGCAGTTTTTATCAGAGAGAGAATGGGTGGCCACTTAGCATTTGCTAGATGAACTAAGGAAGCAATTGGATTTGAACTAGGAGCCACGGAGGTACTGACACAGCAGGGATGAGAGAGTGAGGGGAGCTGGACCTAAAATTGGTCAAGTGAGCAGCAGGACCAGGAACCTTGTGCTTCTATGCATGGGATATTGAGGTGAATGAGGGAAGATTACATTCCTTGGCTCCCTGCAAAGGGAAACAGCAAGTGTGGGATACGGGGCTTCTCAGTGCCTTCAACATCTCCAAGGGGTTTTCAGTGGTACAAGTTTCCTGATTGCCTTCATCTATCCTGCAATTGAAAACTCATTGTTTATTGACTGTAAATCACCCCTCAGTGACCTACACCCTTCCACCCTTGGGAGCTGGCCCAGGATGGCTCTGGAATCTTAACATTAACATCCGGACACATGACTTTCCTAAGTGTGCTCTCTCTGGTTTCTTTAAATATCAGGAAGCTACACTCACTTAGCCTGGGCTTTGTTACAACTAAGTAAGTAGAACACGAGGTCAGTCTATTGGCCATGGAGAGGAGCATCCTGGAAAGCCCTGGCCAAATGGCTTACCACAGGAAAGATAGCTCTACTTTCTTATAAAAGGGTTGCTAGGTCAGACCCTGAGCTAATCTGAGCTCTCTCTCTCTCTCTCTCTCTCTCTCTCTCTCTCTCTCTCTCTCTCTTTGTGTGTGTGTGTGTGTGTGTGTGTGTGTGTGTGTGTGTGTGCACTTAGTGTCCAGAAACAAAAGGAAGCCTGGGATATAGACAAGGTAATCGTTTCTTTATATGTTCTGACAACTCAGCCCTTGCTTTATCTGGCTCAAAGTTTCCTTTGTAGTTAGTCTGTGTGGCCTTTAGAGTAGGTGGGGTGGTACTGGTGGGGTCCACATCACAAAATAAGCTCGGTCAGCACTCTTCTTCCTAGCCTAGGGCCCCCAGGCAGTTTCCTGCAGGCTGCTGTGAACCAGACTTTTCATAAACTCTTCTCCCTAAATAACAAAATCAAATATCACACTCAAACAAAAGACCAAAACTACAGACAGCTGTATCTTCAACTACAAATGAAGAGAAAAGGCATCTCTGTGCAGGAAGGTTCCTGAGGAAATAATCAGGCATCATGAAACTGAGAGGAAATGGTCTTCAATGACAGGGTGACTGTCCCCTGAGTTGCAGGTGGCCCAGAGTAGAGAGGTCAGTCTCAGATAAAGGAGATAGATGAGGCTCACCCCAGAACTGGAATCAAGAAGGAAAAAATGATGAATCAAAGGACATGAAGAAAACAAACAAACAAAAGATTAAGGGATTTAAAGACAAATATTAAAATACATATTTAAGAGATTGGAGAGATGGCTCAGTGGCTAAGAGCAATAGCCGTTCTTCCAAATGACTAGAGTTCAGTTTCTGGAACCCACATGGCTGCTAACAACCACCTATCATTCTAGTTCCAGAGTATCTGATGCCCTCTTCTGACTCCCTCAGGCAACAGACACAGGTATGGCACAGACATGCAATGCCAGCAAAACACCTACAAACATATACAAAGGTATACAATAAAACATAGTTTATAATTTTTATTTATTTTTTTCCAATTTGTTTATTAGATATTTTCTTAATTTACATTTCAAATGCTATTCTGAAAGTCCCCTCTCCCCTCCCCCGTCCCTGCTTCCCTGTCCACCCACTCCCACTTCTTGGCCCTGGTGTTCCCCTGTATTATAAAGATTGCAGTACCCAGGGGCCTGTCTTCCCAATGATGGCCTACTAGGCCATCTTCTGCTACATATGGAGCTAGAGACACGAGTTCTGGGGGTTCTGATTAGTTCATATTGTTGATCCTCTTCTAGGGTTGCAGACCCCTTCAGCTCCTGGGGTTCTATGTTATCTAAGATACATGAGTTTGGCCAGTGGATGGCTGAGTACTTAAGTCTTTGCCGTGCAAGCATGAGGAACAGAGTTTCCATCCCTAGAACCTGGAGTAAATACACATGGCGTGACAGTCACCTCGCAAGAGATGAGATATGCCCAAGGCAAGCAGACTTGTGAGACGAGAATCTCAGTAAGCTCCGGGCTTGAGTGAGTGACCCTGCCTCAGTGAATAAGGTGGTGGCCTGTAGAGAAGATTCCTAAACTCTGGCCTTCATGTGTACTTGTACCTATTTGCACATGCACCTACACTCACCTGTAAACATGCATGCATACATACTTGTACTCGGGGAGACTGAGGCAGGGGAGATCGCAAGGGCAGGCATCATTTTTAACTTTAGTAACAAAATTAAGGAACACACGGAAGTAACTCTTGACATGCTGAGGGACAGAGGACACCTGGCCTTTCACCCCTTCCACATTCTCCTGCCCTCCTTCCCTCATCCATTGACACAAACACATCCTCTCTCTTATTAATCTGATTTCTCCTTTCTCAAGTTAAGATCAAGCCTTACCCTTGAGTATTCCCCACAAAGGTGCCTCTTCTTCTCTATCCCCGTATCTTTCAGGTTCATTTACAGAATATCAGGTCATGCTCATTCACAGACTGTCTTCCCTGAGGTTATCAGTCTGCCCTCAAGCCTGTGAAGC
Source organism: Mus minutoides (assembly GCA_902729485.2). NCBI lineage: Eukaryota > Metazoa > Chordata > Mammalia > Rodentia > Muridae > Mus > Mus minutoides. Next base: position 332,809 of record LR749674.1, on the reverse strand, counting down.
CCCTCACAGGGTCCAAGTCCCAACCAGTGGCTGATATTTGCAGTGTTGAGTTGCTAACTGGAAAAAGCTGCTCCAGGTGTGGATGCTAAATCCATTTTCATGACTATCACATCAAGAAGACACATCTGTGGGGCTACCTATGAAGATCACACTGCACAAGGCACATTCTGCTCCTCCCTGCAGAAGTCAATCCATTCACGAGGAAGCACTTTATGAAGAAACTGGAAGTTGCATTGCAGGGGTTTATGAATACAGTAGCAAAGAGGATGCTGGGAATACCTATGGAAGCTAGGTAGGCAGCCCTAAGAGATGGGCCAAGAAAGAGACTATGAGAGGTGAACCAGAGCTTAAAAGTGAGAGAAAATATTCGTGAGAGATGGCACAGAAGGATTTCGCAGACAGGGATGGTTGTAAGAGCTCAGTTAGCACAGTGATATGGAGATATGACACAGACATAGTCCCAAGTCATTCATCATGGACAGAGTAGGCAAAACCTGGACTCTTGAACTTCAGAGCAAGAAACATTCAGTATGAGCAAATCCATACACAGAATGAAGGAAAACACATCAGATCTTACACCAAAGCCTCCCAAAGACTGAATCAGCCCATGGAGGCTGCTAACTGCTGATGATATCTCGGAGGACATTGCTCAAAAAAAAAAAAAAAAAATGAGCCTCAAGGACAAATACGATCCCTGCACTGAAGACGACAGCATCGGGTCTGGATTCCCAGTGATCTTGGCTCCGAATGGTTTCTTATTTTTCTGAACTTACGTGTCTTCATTTTCAGGTTTTGCTGGGGGTCCATCTCATCTCAGGTACTAAGTGAGAGTCACTGTGCATGGAGTGGAGTGCCTTCATGCTGAGAAGAAAGCAGTGGCCTTGGTACTTGCTGATGGCTTAGCCAAACACATCAAAAGAATGTGAGCCCTTCAGTGAGGAAGGGAAGGCTGTACAATGTTCTTACCTTTCACATGAGGATTCATGTTTTGAAACAGGACTCTGCATGTCAAACCAAAGCTTCCCTTAGCAAATCTAGACTACTCCAACTCAAGCAAAACCTTCAATTTCTTGAAGCTGAGCATCAGGCCACCCCAGCTCCACCCATCTATCAAATGTCACAGGGATAAAGTCACCACCAATGAGTGCATGGATGTCTTGCCAGGAGCACACAGCACAAAAGAACAGGAATGTGGGGACAGCTCAGTTGGTGAAGTGACAGGCAGCAAGCATAAGGGTTCCACCACTGTCTTCCAGAGCCCATGTACAAATACCAAGTATGATGGTATTGGCATGTGATCCCAGTGCTTGGGAAGTGAAAACAGAAGGATTTGAGGTTCACTGGCCAGCCAGACTAGCCAAACAGGTTGTAGGAAACAATGAGTGATCTTGTCTCAAAAATCAAAATGGCAAGTGAGTGACTCAAGACGACACTTGAAGTTCACTGCTGGCTTCTACATGGACACAAAATATATACAAAGAAGGAGGAGAAAACAGCAGCTTAGGTTAGGGGCAGAGTTTAAAGAGAGAAACTAAAAGGAATCATGCAATCTTTCACAAGGAGACAGTCCTGGCAGGTGCCCCCACCCCCTGCTCTCTGGTTTGTGTCATGCGTAACTATCCAAAGCAGGCAGCATCAGTTGTGTGCAGCCTTAAGAGAACCCTGTACCCCCTCAACACTCCCCAGATGGCTTCAACCACCTCAGCCCTTGCCTGTGACTTCCCACCCAGATGAAATCATCTTGTCTGTGACTGCCTTTGCCTGGGTTTTGTTACTGCTCACATTGCCTTGAAGAAGTGTGAAGCAGCTAAAAGCATTCCTTTGGAGATGCTATCTAACCAGCAGGGAACTCCGGAGACCTGGAGGAGTGCGGAGTATGTTTGCATCTCTCTCTCTCTCTCTCTCTCTCTCTCTCTCTCTCTCTCTCTCTCTCTGTGTGTGTGTGTGTGTGTGTGTGTGTGTGTGTGTGCACATATTGCCTCCTGAGTGACTAGGAGGCTGGCAGGCCAAATCCTCTCCATCTTAACATCAGGGTTGTCAAGTAGCTGTGCAATGCCTCAGTTCAGCAATGTGGCTTTTTATGGGCATTGGTCTAGAATGTGTGACTATGTTGCATTTTTAATTCTGATGATGTTAACTGGATTTAGTGGGTGACATTCTCCCGATTCACAGAGCATTTTTATAACATGTATTTAAAAAAAGGCCAAAGTTTATTTTACAATCAGCAATAAACAAGAACACAAAAATGCAGCCATTGGCACAATGGTCTTTGCACATTCCTTTTGTCCACAGACTGCATATTATTCTTGCCCGATAAGAGATGGGAAACACAAAATTGAAGTCCCATTCAACATTTGATCATCTTACTTAATAACAACAGATGCTCTGGGGGTGGCATTTTGCAGAAAGCTCTGTCTGCTGCTGGGTATGAAATGGCAGGACATTTGGCATCCTCCCCCATCCCACCATTCGAAAGCCACGGAGTCACATAAACGGCCAATGAGAGGTAGGACAATTTAGCTCCAGTCTGCGTAACACAATTCGTTTCATCCCACTGATGCAGAGCAGCAGAGGCACCTTTCAAAAGAAGAGTCTGTAAAACTAGGGCTGAGCTCTCTGCAGTAGAAGGATCTCTCTCTCTCTCTCTCTCTCTCTCTCTCTCTCTCTCTCTCTCTCTCACTTTGCTGGAAAAAAAACAGACTTAATAAAGCAGTTTTAATAAAGAAATGCCATTTCCTCTTTCTGGGTTGTGTCATGACTTGAACATTATTAAACGTGCAAGACACACGTCCCTAGGCAGAGCAACGAGGCTCCCATCCCTAATGAAAGACCTCCTTACCAAGCTAGGCCTCACTGGGGAAGCTGGATGTGTCAGCACAAGTAATAAGACCTACAGGGATTCATGAGTTTGAATCCAAAGCTTGTGGGTGACTGGCATCAGCAGAGCCCAAGGGGCTGGTCATTTCCTACCTATCCTTAAGAAGGGACCCAAGGTTTTCCTGGTTGACTCACCACACTTAGGAGTTTCCTTCCATCAGAGCCGGGACCTTTCTCTAGTGTCTTCTCATACTTCATCCACTGAGCCTGGCAGGAATTCTCCAGCCCTCAAATCCCACTATGTTTCTTTGTCGAGAACAGGGTCAGACGCTGAATGTGGCATTTGGCTAGTTGAGCTATTATCCCATAACCATAGTTAGAGCAAGAATCAGAGGTACTGTGGCCATCAGAACTAAACACAAACCAGGCCCAGCAAGGTCTAGTCACCTCGTGAACAGTTCTCCAAGGATCTAATAGAAGTCTCAACTTTTTACAGTATCCGTTTCTGAATGATTGAATGCTATAATGTCAGGCCCCTAATTGTGGTTTGCCTTCAGAGAAGTGTCATGAAGTTTGAACAAGACTCCCCAACTCGGTGACCATTCTTCCCGGGTAAAACGCAGAGTCCTCCTCCCTCAAGTAAGCTTTGATCATCAGAAACAGCTATCTTTCATCACTGTAGTTCTATTTGCCACTAGCTTGAAGCATTGGTACGTTTTCTGTTGTTAAAACTGGAATACCTGAGCTTGGATGACTTTGAAAAGGAAAAAGACTTGTGTGACTCACAGTTCTACAGGATGAAGGACATTACTTATACCAGTAGCAGCTCAGTTCGGGTGAAGCTATTCTTTCACGCTGGATGACATCCTAGTTGTGAGACTTCATGAAAGAGCGTGGGTTACATGGCCACACAGGAAACCACACTGGCTGGAAGCTCATGGTCTCTTTCCAGGACACACTCCAACCAACCATTTTGCTGGTTAGTTTAAAATGTCAACTTTCACAACCTAGAGTCATTTGAAAATAGAGTCTCATCTGAGGAATTATCTAGATCAGGATGGCCTATAAGCATGTCTTTGGGGTGGTGGTGGGGACGACTCGTGTTTTCTTCATTGTTAATTGACTCAGCTCTGTTTGTGCGGTACCATTCCCTTGACAGAGGGCCCTAAGCTTTATAAGAATGAAGAAAGCTGAGCATGAGCAAGCAGGTAGCATGGAGACATGTATCTCCCTCAACTCTCTTGGTGTTGAAAACAGTATGAACGACTGTTTGAGTGCCTGCCTTAATTTCCACTCTGTGGTAGACTGTAACTTGAATTATATGCCAAATAAACCCTTTCTTTTCTAAGTTGCTTGCTATTGGGGGAGGGAACATTTTATTACAGCAAGAGAAATGAGATTAGAACAGCCTCCCACTGGAGCCAGGATCTTGAAGATTCCAAATCTTACCTACTATCACTCAAGAGAGAGAAGAAGCCCCAGCACATGAGCCCTGGGGAGTACCCACGGTGTAAATGCAAAGTCTAAACCCTGGTGGCCCAACTCCTCAACACTAAAGGAGCCTCACCCTAAAAGATGACATCTTTTCTTTTTCTATTTTTCTATATTTATCTCTGTTATTCAACAATCAAAGTCAGTATTTGATTCACCGACTCCAACAGAGAGAGGATGTGCAACCAAAAGTTGGGAATTTGCCATTTTTTGTAAACTTTTTCGAGTGTCATTGAACATAAACCTTGTTGGCTAGGATCTGATTGGTTGGTTTTTATTTCAGCCCAGAGTGATTTTTTTTTAAATGACTAATTTATAAAGTCTTTGAAAATAAGAGTTTCTAATGGAAGTGCTGAGACAACCGCAACTCTGGTGTTGCAAATGGCAGCACTGCCATTAAGGGGTGTGTTGTTGTTTGTTTTATGCTAATCTGCCTTCAATGTGACAGACTGTCACCTGCATGGGGGGTACCGTTCTGCTCGATATTAGCCCATATGGCAGGAGCTAAATTGTATCGGAGCTATGGGCTAATTACCGATGAGTTAATAAAGCCAGGCAGAGCAAGCCTGGCCATCTCCACCCGTCCTTGGAGGGTCCCTCCCTCCCTAAAGTGAGCTAGTCTGGCTTGAGCTTCAGAGTTCTGCCCTGGTTGAGGATCTAAGGAAAAACCCACAGTTCCATTTCAAACACGCCTTATTATTTTCTCAAATTTCCATAATTTTGATGTTGGGTTACAGTGTAGACCTTGGGCACTGATTTTGTGTGTGTGTGTGTGTGTGTGTGTGTGTGTGTGTTGTTGGGATCTCAGACTACAGGGAGCTCACATGGCTGAGGACATGTATATAAGCAACCTAAGGTTCTCAGGTTTTGATTTTTGAGAAGGAAAATGACTGTATTTCACCTGTGAAAACTCTAGGGACATTCTCTCTGTATTGGAATTTGAGGCCATCTATTATTGTTTAGAAACTTGGAGAATATACTAGCTGTGTTATATGTCCTTCAGGATTCTGATCAAATAAACACTTATTTAATTTAGGTAAAATTCACCGTGTGGTTCAAAAACATCTCCATTGAAATATATTTAGATTTTTCTGTCAAGCTGTGCTGCCTATGCCATGACTTCCTACATGAGGCTGGTAGGACTTCACAGGGACTCTCCTGCATCCACAGCCCTTTCTTCAGCCCTGCCTCTACCACCAGCAAGAAGGGCAGGCAGCATTTGCTTGCAGCCAGGAGGGTAAGCCCTGCGGGCCTGTCCTCGGAGACCACATTGACGCCGCTCTGTTAATCAATTGGCACGAGGAACATGGGACACATTTGGCTCTTCGTTCCCACATCTCGCCCAGACTGCTCATGATATGCCAGCCTGGGGAGTCTGATTTCTTGGGTGACACCCTCAGCTTCTCCCTACGTGGTCTTTAGTTGTCTCAATTAACTGGGACAGTGGCTCACAAAACATGACAATCTGCCGCTTTCCTAATATTTGCAAATACACATTTTAGATGTCTGGCAAAGTTCAGAGGAAGAGATGTGAAGCTATTGGGCCTCTCTGGACACCTCTAGTGAAGTTTTTGAGTGCTAGCAAATCCTAATCTCTTGGGAGCTTTTGTTGTTGTTCATTTGTTAGTTTATTTGGGGTTTGGGGGTGTTTCGTTTTGTTCTGTTGTGATGGGGTCTCTCAACATAGTTCCTGCTGTCCTGGAACTTAGGATGTAGACCAGTTTGGGGTACTATGATTAGAGGTGTGTGCCACCACAGCCTGATCCTGGTATTTTTTTTTAAATAAAATACACAGTTATTTTCATTCTTTATGTTATCTGTTAGGCCACTACCATCTAAAATCTAAAATCTAAAGACCTGAGAAATATAATAAAATAATAGAGAAATTAGATTGAAATTTGAGGAAGTGATGGGTCTAGCCCTTGTCACTTCTGGGCAGATGATGTCATAGAGAAGTCAGCCTGAGTGACAACTCAAGAAAGCCGCTTTGCTGGTGCTTCCTGTTTAACTTGCAGTCAGATGGGCCAGTTGCTGTTTGTATAAGCCCTTGGGAGGGGCCTTATTAGTCTTGCAAATTTTAGAAGGTTCTAGAGCCTTGTTTTGTTTACTTCCTGAGTATTGGGAGTCCCACTTCAGGAAAGAACATTCCAATCTGATGGAAATAGCTACAGAACAGAAGGTGACCCCAGTAGAACCATCCTATGAGTTTCGTGAAGCTTAGGTTGGGGTATCATACTAAGCTAAGAACACAACAAGGAGCAAAAAACGAAGGAATATGTGTATATAATTACAAATCTGGGGTATCAGACAGCAGCCACTAGCTGAGACTCCCTGCTGTCTAAGTTAGGACTGGAGCTGAGAGAAAAGGGAAAGGACTTTCAGACTCTGGGCCAGTTCAGAGAATTGAGGTTTTCCTCCACTTAAAGTCTTTCTGCTCTAAAGGGGATGTCTATAGACATACAGTCTCCCTTCTGTCCAGCATGTGGGATCATTCTCTTTTGTTCATTCGGAATATTTGAGATTAGATTTTTTTTTTTTAAGAAAAGTTGTTCATTCAGCTCACAGTTCTGGAGCTCAATATGGGGTGGTACGTCTGCGTAGCTTCTGCAGCGAGCCTCCAACTACTCAGACCACAGCACAAAGGTAGAGAAGTAGGTGGGCATAGTTGTTTAAATAAGAGCTATCCTATTGGCTCTCCTAATTGAATGTTTAGTCATCAGGGAATGGCACTATTTGAGAAGGATTGAGAGATGTGGCCTTGTTGGAGGAAGGTATTTCACTGGGGTAGACTTTGAGGTTTCAAAAAAAACCCCACAGTAGGCCCAGGGTCTTCTTTCTCTCTACCTGCAGATCAGGATGTAATCCTCAGTAGCTGCCCTAGTGCCATGAGTGACATCTTGTTCCTGCCATGCCTTTGCCGTGGTGATAATGGATTAAACATCTGAGCCTGTAAGAAAGTTCCTAGTTAAATGCTTTCTTTACTTTGGTCACAGTGTCTCTCCACGTCAATAGTACAGTGGGCCTGTGTGAAAGACAAGGAGGCAGAGGAGCTCATCTTCTTTACAACAGTAAGCTCTTTGGAGGGTAAAGTCATTGCTGTAAGAATGGATCTGGGCTCTTGGATGACATTTTTCCTTCTTCAAGGCCTCACTGCACATTACAACTCCATGAAGGATGTCATTCTAAAATGTGTTTCAGACTACAGCCAAGTCACATCCTTATGAGACAGTAGGGATATGTGTAACCAAGGGTTGACAATGAGGCTTCAATTTTTGCAATGAGGCCATAGAGCTAGATACTCCATTTCAAAAGCTGTCCTGTTTCTGCATCTGGAGCTGGGGCTAAATCCCCGTGGGCTGAACAATTGGTAAGGGAAGATGGTCACAAAGAAAAGAAGGCCTGGCTTTCTCAAACTTCCAAAGCTGATCTAGAACTCTTAAGATGGAGTGAAGTCCAGTGCTTTTTAACCACATCATGTCTCCCAATTTTTACTTAGAGACTTCATCCTCGATGAGTACCTCCACTGAGTCTCTAGTGAGCACGAGATCCAAGGATCAGAGATGCTGAAGAAAACAATGGTTCAGAATTGACAGGAACCCTCATCCTCTCAGAAATGATGCTGAAAGTGATCCAGATGTCTTTCTTCCCAAGATCAGCACAGACTATGTGACCCACACACTTGAAGGATACATGGAGTTCAACTCTGTGAAGTAAAAAATATTCTCATCCCTTTCTTTACCTATGAAAAGAGAAGCTAAAGGATCCATCTTTAGTAGGATTCCACTATAAAGGTCTGCATTTGATAAGAGGCAGCTGGGCAGGTCTTCTTCCAGCTTCTAGGGAGTGTCATGGATGCGACTGTCCTTTCAGGTCAATCCTGCCAAGCCCAGTCCTCATCAAGAGAACACCCCCTCCTCTTGGCCCATACCTGACATCCATGGTCCTGACGTTACCTCCACTCAGCATGCTTGACTGTGGCTGCCCCATCATCAGATTGTCATTTGTTTTGGTCTTTTGAGACAAAATCTTATGTAGCTCAGTCTGACCTTGAACTTAGGAGCTATGAAGCCAAGGGTGACCTTGAAATCCTGATCATCCTATATTCACTTCTCAAGTGCTGGGATCACATGGGTATGCCTACCAGGCCCAGCTTCCATCTTGTCCCAAGTGAGAGGTATTCAAGTGATTATCTCCATAGGATGTCAGGCAGGCAGCCAGCATTCTGTACCCTCCTTCAGATGCTTGCTCAGAAAGAGGAGCCCCTTCCACTGGTTACTTTTAGTTTGTTGTTACGCCCCCCCCCCTTGTGCTGTTTAAAACCATCTGAAGCCTGGACCATTTAATAGCACACTGTGTCTGCTATAGAAAATATCGATTGCCTCTTTCGAGACCATTTTCTCACACAGCCTCCTGCAGTGGGTTGAAAATGGAGCTCTACTCTTAACATGCACCTTTTTTTTCTCAAGTTCAACCACCGCAACGCACCGGTGAGACAAGACTCACAGGATGTTCTTATTTCCATTTTATTTCTTGCTGGTGAGGCTGCTGAGCAGGAGCATACTCTTGTGCATGGCTTTGCTTAGACTTTTCCTGTGGTGTGCTTAGGGATCGGGCTACAGGTACATTCCTGCCTACTAGCCAACAGGCTAGGGCCTGGGTGAGCCATCTTAGCTTTTACCTAATACCAAGTCACTGTCTGCGGCCCATAGCCAGCCATGAACATGGGACTAATGTATGGTTCTATTTGGAAATCTCTCATGAAATATGCTGAGCTGAGACTGAGAATTTCCCAGAAGGCTCATCAGAGGCAGAATATTGATTTATATTTATAATTTTAAAAGTAGAAAGGAGGGTAAGCAATGATAGGGAGACACCAGGAGCATTATGGTGATAGTGTGTGTTGGGGGCAGGGAGGGTTAGGGCTAGGAAATGAATGCTGGATCTGGATTTTGCTGAATATTTGAAAGTTTACACATTCCTAGACACTTTGAATCAGAAAGTTGGATGAATGCCTCAAAGCCAGACTGAAATTAACCATTGTCTCTGGAAGCAAGGAATCCTGGAGCCACAGCCAGATAGATCTATGTGCCTACCATGAATGCGTCTAAATGGGATTTCTTGGTCATGTTGGCTAATTTAATTTTACCATGAATTGTTATCATACCAAAAACATTACAGCTGGTGTTTTGCAAAGGAAAATAATATTTTAAAACACATTGGCTTTTCCTAGGGTGGCATGTCCATCAAACCTCCTCAACTGTTTCACAACCTGCTAATTAGATTAAGCCAATTTAATGACTCAGACATATAAAATGCCTTACCTTACTTCTCCCTCCCCCCACTAATGCATACATAGACAGAGAATTGGGTAGGATAATTTTAAGGCCAGACCCATATAAGCTGGGAGATTCAAATTAAGGTTTAATTAACCTGCTTAGTACAAGAATCTCTGAACAGCAGGGGATTTTACACACAGTTACATGTGATCTGTAATAACCAAGCACAACAGGCTTCTCCATTACATGTTCCAGGATGTCCACCTTGCCCTCCACACTTGATTAACTGCCTGGAGCCTGCCAGTTCCAGAAGAGAGATATTGGAAGGCATTATCGCTCATCCCCCATGCAAGGTGAACACATACGGCAAGGTCTGAGGAAGATGGCTACGTTTGGGTAGGCTAGCTGTCTAAACAACCATGTGAATTCATCTTGCCATTGGCTGATAGATTGTATGGACTGCTTCTCATATAACATCCTAAGATGTGTTGAGAATGACGTGGCCTGAAACCTGCATCTCTCTTGCAGTTTAACGAGCTGGATATTCACCAGTTAAACCAGATCATTTGTCTTTGCCCTGGGGCAAGGAAATCCTGTGTTACGGAGGGTCTCTATGATGGCTCGGGTTCCCGTTCCTGGTGACTTAAACAATTTAAGAAGCATGCATAGTTGACTATGAAGGAGTTTACTCAAAAGAAAAAGAAACAATAGCGAGCAGATAACCCTGAAAGAAGCAGCAGACTCTAAGGAGAGATTGCTCACCAACACTGAGTGACTGCTGGGGCTTCCTCTTGTGGATCCTGGAGGAGGAGTGGACTGCTAAGGGCAGGACATGAGTGGCTCATTGTTTTGATTGACAGGTTTGGTTTATATAAACTTTTATCCACTGTGCATGTCCTTTTCTATGATGTATCCCAGCCATGCATACACATAGGATGGCTTAAGAAAGGGAGCAATTTGTTTGACTTGCAGTTTGAAGGTACAGCTCCATCCTGATACACAGGCAGATAGGAGCATGAGGTGGCAGATGACACCATGTCTGTGGTCAGGAAGCAGAAAGAGATGCCTACTGATGCTGATTGGTGCTTAGCTTGCTCTTAGCTTTCTCTTCAGTCCAGGACCTCTGCCCATTCACATTGGGTCCTCTCTCCTCAGCTAAACTTTCCTGAATGTGGGTGGGTTACACTTCAATATTTCATGTGCTCACTCACTCTGTTAGGGGTTTTTACTTCCACTTGTGTAATCAGGGCCACGGGGCTTTGCAGTTCCTTCTGCTTAAGACACTGCTTAGCCGCTGCATCCCTGGTGAGAATTCTCTCTCTCCCAGAGAGTTCAAACAGTGGAAGGTTCAAGCCAGGGTGTTGTTGGACTCAGCAAGGAATCATGTGCCCCAGCTGCCTTCAGGTTCTCAGTCTTGGTTAATCTGGAGAAGAAGAAAGGGTGTCAGAGGGTGCCCTTTAATTGGCTGTGATCTGATTTGGAAATATCCGTGGGAGCAAAATAACACATGAAGATGACTAATAATAAAAAAAAGTCTAGTTTAAAAATAGTCTCCTGACACCTTCCTTCACCCCACGCTTCTTAGTCTCAATTCTGAGCCCTCAGGAATGTTTGAAAAAAGGAACAGACTTAGCAAAATGATGAATGATATGATGGCCCTGGGACAAATGCCACTAGATTATGTGAACTACTGATACCTATAAGATTAACTCAGTTGGTCTTGGCCATGATTAGAATAAACAATAGGAAGGCATCAGAATCAAAACCCATTTCATGTCCACATTGTTTTCTCAGACATTTCAACTGTGTGAACACGAGGGCTCTGGATGTAAATGTGCTTCCTTGTTGGTTTCCTTAAAATGTTTGGCACACGTGTTTCCAACAATGAGCAGGATTCTGTGCATAATCTATTCTTTACTCTCAGAAGGGCACACTGTGCTTAGCTGGGATGAAATGTCACCTCCAAAGACTGCGTAAACTCTGAGTAAGATAAAAGGAAACACATCACACCAAACTGGATTTCCTTGAAATTAGGGTCACCTGTTTTGATTAGGACATCTGGAGGGAGTTATTGTTCCTGTCAGGTATAATTGAGAGGAACAAGAAAATTTAGAGTAACACAAAGCAGGGAAGTGGAATTTTTAAGTATTTTTGTGTTACTTCAGCCGACACTGGGTAACCCATTCCCACAATCACAAAACAAGAACGTGATTGTGAGCCTGGTACAGTCGTCGATCTTAGGAAGTGGGTCCAGGAGAGAAAGGAATGTGTTCTGAAGGTGTGTGAGCAATCAGGGATGTGGAGATGTGATGTTCCTATGAGCCTCCCTGACTGAGGAGCTTTCTGCCATACTGCCAGATATAATGTCTTTCTAGCTTGCTAACTCCAGCCATTGTCCCACCTAGCTGCCCTGGGAGTATCAGCTCGAAGAGCTGTTGGCATCTTAATGGCTCCAGAACAGGTCCACACTACAAATCTCTAGAGGCTTGGGAGATACTATAGCCTTTGAACCTCCAAGATAGACATCCCGAAAAAGCATGGGCTTCTGGGACCAGAGAAGGACCAGAGCCAGCTCTATGATTATCCCGACTCCCTCCAGGAACAAGAAAGAAGGTAGTGTGGGTGCAGCTCCATAGAGACCTCTGTCCTCTGAAAAGCTGATGGTCCTAAACTGGGCACTTCTCTGCTCTTATTTTTCATGCCAACCTGGCAGCCTGTGTGGTCTCTGATTTCAAATGGCTTCCCAGGATGTCTCTCTTTTTAAAGCTGATTTTCTGGTCTTATCCTGGGTTTTACGGTGTGTGCCAATCTGTAGCCACCTGGAATGTAGATATCACCTTCTCTGAAAAGGGAGTCTTTGCAGATGACACAAAGTTAAATGAGGCCACCCTGGAATGATAAGTAGGTGGGCCCTAATCTAATATGACTGGTGTCCTCACAGCTAAAGGAAGATTTGGCCATAGAGACACATACCGGGGCAAGGCTATTTAGAGATGGAGGCAGATATGAAGGATGATGAAGCCAAGCAAAACTAACATCAGATGCTGGGAGGAGATCTAGGAGGACCCTCTTCCATATCCTTTAGAGACGGTGTGGACATTGACGTGGTTTCAGACTCTGAACTCCAGGTCTTTGAAATAATAAATTCTGGGTTGTTTCCCCACCCACCCACTCACCCAGTTTGTGGTCTTTTCTTACAGCCTCCCTAAGAAAGTAACACTGCTTGCAGATGAATGGCATGTTTAGGAAGAGGACACAGTCAGAGCCCAGTGAGCGTGAGCCGAGTTCTACTCTGTAGAAGCTGCCTGGAATTGGGATCACAGGGAGGGAGGGAGGCACACCAGGCCTCTCTGTATTCCGTCAGGCAAACATGCCTGCTCCCCTTGCACAGTCGCCAAGCACAGAGAGGCCACCAACTGCTTTTCTCAACCCTCTGCAATTTTTATAGGCTATGGAATTTCTCCTGAGATAATGATCTTGCTGGCTGTCAGTCTTAAATCAGAGTATTTCATTGGTGTGTGTGCATGTGTGTGCATGTGTGTGCATGTGTGTGTGTGTGTGTGTGTGTGTGTGTGTGTGTAGGTATGTGAATACATGTTTGTGTTTTTTGTGAGTGTTTGCATGTATATGTGTGCTAATGTATGTATGCACTTAGATATATGCAGGGAAGACATACACCATGCTGGATGTTTGAAGGAGTACGGAGTATAAGAAGAATGAATAGAAGAGATTAACAGTGTTCATTATGCCATTAGAGTCCATCTACACATGGGCACAATCCTGTGTGCTTTGTTCTGGGTAAGTACAGATAGTAATCAGTCGTTATTTAGTTCTTCCACCTCAGTACTGCCCACTCTGGAGTATGTGTTTACTGGAGACCCCTGAGAAGCAAGAATACTCAGGACAAGATAGAAATCAGGATAATAGACAGTGAGCCTGGAAACTTACTTGGAGGAGCAGCACCACCTCAGTGCTCTGGCCAGGATGCTGGGTGCAGGGGGCTCCTTAGTGACTCAGATATTTGAAGGTTAGGGGAGAGCTCTGCCTATTTAAGCTAGTTCAGATGTAGAGAGTGTGCTGAAAGACCTTCCAGGAATGTCATGGACACAAAGAACAGGAAAACCTTCCCAGGGCTGGCATCCAGCATGGAATCTGGATCTCTAGGCATTTCAGGCTCGACTGCCAGGTATGGTTTCTTATTTTGATGTCCCTCAGCCATGTAATGCACCGCCAGTGACAGGAGCCCTCTGTGACTGCACGGTAGGAAGTTCTGTCCAGGCACACAGCACTCAGCCATGGCTTCAGACAGCCCCATTGTCTCATCCCTTTCTATGACCGATCACTGACTGGTATGGACACTGCACTGCTCTGCATCCAGCATCTCTTCTAAGGCAAGCAGTTCTGGCTGAATGACAGCTCCTGTAGTATTGCCATGGCTGCTTAGGGGAGCAAGGACAGGAGCAGTGTTTGTTCTAGAAGGACACATGAAGAGGCAGACAAGAAGGTTTGTGGTTAGTGCAGATAGTAAGTTGGCTGCTCCTACCCCAGTCCCCTGCTCACATGGTGACAAACCTGCAGTCTACATATGTGCACAGAAATGGGCACACCACACAGCCGTGTATATGCATTCGACTTGTACTTTGATGTTCATACACCCTGCTACACTCCACAACACTCAGACCAGCACTTGACACAGAGGCACTCCTCCACACTCCTGTAAGCCATAGTTGTATACAGATATATATACACACCTGTTAAGCTGTATAGATGCACATGAATTCACCCACACTAAAGATGACACACACGGCAGCAGCTCAGAATAATGCACCCACATTCATACAATAAACAGGCACATACAAAGATTCCAAAACTAACATGGAGGACACACTCAAAAGCAAGGATGTGCACACAGGCAGATTGACACTACAGGAGGTTTCATTAGTTCATGTATCTTTCACCGCTCCCCACAGGTGGCTCTGCCTGGAAGACAGTCAGCTGAGAAGGCAGCTTCTGGGCCTTGTGGGCACAGGGAGCCCCAAGTTCACTATTGATTTTTTTCCCTTTCAGTCAGCACCAAGATGGGCTCATCAGAGAGTATGCCGAGGCAGGGCTGGAGCACCCTGTTGGAGGTCCTGCACTCGGGAAGCCCCGAGCCAACAGTTTGCAGGGCAGAGGTTATTGGAGACAAGAGCTTGCAAAGAGGCCAGACCTCCCTCTAGCCAGACTCTTGCCCTGCCAGGATGAGGGGTGAAGACAAGGCAGACAGCCAGAGTGAAGAGCCTCTGAAAGTGAAGAGGAACCCAGTGCTTATGGCAGGCTCTTGCAGTGCACAGACTGATGGAGGATGTATCCTGCAGTGGCATTCTCTGGACTCCCGCTGCCTGGCCCAAATCCTGATCAACTTCTCTGCTCCATGTCTTTCTGCCTGGCTTTCTACCCTTCCAGTACCCCACCCCTCAGCTCATAAGCAGGCTGAGCCTAGGGTTGCATGGAAACGAGAAAGGGAAGCATAGCAGACAGCAGGCTGCAGAAGAGGCGGGGGCAGGGCTGGGGAGGCAGCTGAGATGGCCCTAGAGCTGCAGACCCTACTGGAGCTTTCCCCCTTGCCCCCTCTGCACCCCATTTGAAAGCTAAAGTGTTGTTTCCACTTCCAAATGGAATTTTTTAAAAGTGAAACTCAATGCTCTCCAACAGAAAGCACAAATGTTCAGTTACGAGATAAATGGGGCATTAAAGAACACATTACATAACATGATTGGCTAATTGTGCAGGCGTTAAATATCTAGAAATGCCAGCGGACCTTCGGCTATGCAATGAGGCATGGCTGCTTCAGACGGAAACAAACTCACAAGGCGACTCAGAAAATCCGGGAAAACAAATGCCTGCTACTTATCAGCCCTGTTGGCAAGGGAGGAAATGAATCCCCACACTCCCTTTGCAGGCGGTTCCCGGGGGCATCTGACTTCCATGGCAGCTTACCTTAGAATCCACCTTACTATCAGCAGGGCCCTGGCAGTGCAGCTTTACACTTAAAGGGAAAGCTCTTTGTGCCTTGCCACATGTGGAAAGCAGAGAGCTCAGGTCGGTTAGGCCCAGGGAAAAAACGTGACTGCTGGATAGACTAAGATATGGCCACCCACACATCATTCTGCACTGGCCCCAGCCTCCTGAATCCGCTGAGGGCACACGCCTCTTTTCTGTACAATATTGCCACGGAACTTGCAAACATTTACTAAGTGCCTGCTGTGGCAGTTATGACACAAAGGCCTGTGCCTGAGTCTTCCAGCTCACTAGCTTTGGGGCCTACCCAGCTAGAGGTATCAGGTGGTATCAGTCCAGAGCTCAAGTGGCCCACGTGGGAACAGGACCATGGCACTTTTCAGGCTCTCCCATCCTGAAGGAAGCTTTACTTTCCCAGTCTACAGTGTTGCTATCATGCTCACTGTGTCCTATGAACAATATGATCTGGGCCTCCATGGCTACCCAGAGTCAGTCCAGACATTATAATAGTAGATACTACCAGGAGCCTGGTGTGTGAGTACACATGGTACCTCCTCTATCCTGTGCATTGGAGCACCAGTAAGAGAGGGTACAGACTTACCCTGCCTCTCATGCACTGGCTGCCTCTCAGGACAGGGAGGGTACAGGACAGCTAGAAGCCAGAGAGTAAACAGACAGCTGCCCAGATTCTCAAAGGCCTTCCTCCAGTCTAGTTGCAGCCTGGAGACCTCTCTGGGCTCCCTCCCTCCATACAGTGTTCATCTAGCATCCAAATAAGATCTCCGCAGCCATGGGAACTGGACAGCTGCACCCCTGCTCAGTGTCTTTCTCTAAGGGCATCACATAATGGTGGCGAGGACCTTGAATGATAGATACAGCTGCACAAGGCCAGTCTTTGCTGAGCTGAAGCAGGGCTGTCCATGTATTCAGAAGACCCACTCTGCAGTCACCCCTGTTCTGAGACACTGCTGCCACCTGGAGATCTCTCCCCCAGGGAGTCTGGGGACATTGGACACAGAGGTCAGAACCCCACTTTCCAGAGCTCCTCCCCTTTCCTTCCTTCTAGGCCAGCCTGGTTGCTCTGGGCCATGTAAGGGTGGGCTAGAGAGGGGTATCTCACCAGCTCACAGCAGGCATACACGTGCCAGGACACACTTGCCTTGCCGGCTGGGGGTTTGAAGACTTCCTGGGAAGAAACAAATGGCTGGGTTTCATCAGCAAGTTAAGATCCTCATTTGAAAGAATGACTCCCACCTCACACCTTACTGTAATTTTCCAATTAATTGTGATTTAAATATGTTAATGTGGCTAACTAGGTTGAGCATCAGCCTAAAGACTTTCTGAATAATGAAGCAAGAACTCCCAGTACTACACAAAGGAGGAAATACCACTAAGAATGGAGATAGGCTTGCAGGCCCAAGATGGGCTGGCCTGACTGTTTGCACAAGGGTGACCAGCTGTCCCCCAGGGCCTAGGAGACAGACTTTGGAGTCACAGGGAACCCCCTCTTCTGTTCTCTCTGCTAGGTTCTTCCTGCAGTGGTTTCTGGCAGGGCACAGGAGGAGTCCTGACCCCAAATAACTGCTTTGCAGTCTGCTATGGCTAACTGTCCTGTAATAATTCTTCATCATTTTGTCTTTTGTGTTGTGACAATAGACCCAAAGTACCCAACTGGGTCTCAGGAGCTGGTGGACCTGACTACTACCCTCTCCTTCTCAATGAGACCAGTCTAATAGGCTTCCAGGCAGAGAGAATATACTCTTCCCTTCCAAAAAAATAAAGAAGAAGAAGAAGAAGAAGCCAAGGGGCCAAGGGTGGGGTCAGCTGGATAGAAGAAAACTTCACATATCAGTACTCTATTCAGGATGCATACTGCAACAGACTCTGGTCCATCAGGTCTTGTCTGACTCACCACCTCCAGTTCCAAGCCTACCAGAGCCTCTCTCCATATTACCACACTAGTGAACCACCCACAGCATAGCTCAACCTCCTGTTGGGATGATGATGGATATAATGGTGCCAATGGCTATTGTTCAGATTAAATAGGACCAAGCACATGTAAAGCAGACAAGCAGTAATTCTGGTATCTCTAGAGCTCATGGCCAATGGAATATGTATAGGAGATAGATGGAGGATGCATACTTCACCCTAACATCTCTTTTAATTGCCTATAGGAAGTATGTGCCTGGCCAGCAGGTAGGCACGCTATCAGGCCGGCAAAATATCAGCCCAGGCATCGGGTCATTTACATTCTGGGTCTTAAATGAGATGTCCACAGACTGGGCCACCGCTTCTATGCTTGTCAGCTTGTTCACCAGAGAAGACAACATGGGTGGGCCTAAGTGACTCAAGTTGATGATGTCCTTTCCATTCTGGAGATAGGAAGTTATAGAAGGAAGAATCGTGTGATGGATTCTCCTTAAGGGTATTCCCTTTGGCTTTCAGACTAGCTTCTGCTTCTAGCATCTCCACAGAAGAGTCTCTCCATCTGATTGTATGAGTAGGGGTCTGATTGTATGAGTAGGGTTCTGACTGTATGAGTAGGGGTCTGATTGTATGAGTAGGGGTCCAACATCTCTCTCTCTCTTGCTAAGGACACACAGGGATGAAGACTCATCATACTGACCTCATCTGAATGGCTTTTCAAAGGTCTTATCTGCTGGAAACTCAAGTTTCAACCTATGACTCTGGGCTCACAGAACTGTCAATCGGTCCAGACCTACTTTCTTACCCATTTGTTACATTATTCAGTATGTGTATATAGGGTGTACATATCTCCCTGGATGGTCTGAGTAAGGGGCGCTCAACAGTGGAAAAATCCCAAGAGCCTGTTTTTCGGAGGAAGAATAGGCTGTAAGTTAATTAAGTCAGGTGCCAGGGGTAATATAGAAATATTGAACCTCTGGTAAGGAGACAGGAGGCTCAGTCACTCCAGGAAACAGGTGGTCCAGTATTAACTCCAAGAAGCACTTCACAGTTGGACGTCCAGATGGCGCTGGACTGGTCCCACCTCTTAGAACCCCTACTCTGCCTAGTGCTGACAGCTCTGTAACGATGTTTTCTTGTCACCGGGCGTCAGTGGTTCATTTGTCTGAATTTTATCTCCCAGCTATAAACTGGAGAGTTACTTTAGACTTTGCCAGTCACTGTCGATTTAAGGAGGCAACTATGATAAATGTGCAGATTAACAGGGGAAATTTACTTACTCAGTCATTCCATTGAGTGTGCAGCAGCCTCTCAGAGCCCTAATTAAGTAAGGGAAGTGGCAAGAGTTCCCTGTGTCAATACAGCAGGAAGCACTGAGCTGCAGTCGACAGCAGACAAGGAGAGGCCATGTGGCTGGCCAAGGGGCCAGAAAAGCAACAAAGAGAAGCTCTAAGGACAGCCCTCCACACCGTCTGGCAGAGGGTTAGCGCCCCCTGAACCCTGGAAGCTGGGCCGGAGACCCTGAGGCAATGTGGCAAGCATCTAAGCATCTTGCTCCTTGGAAGTCCAGACTCAGGCTGGGCTTGGAAACTGGCTCATGATATGGCTTCACTTCATTTATTCACTTCCAAGGCCTCTAAAAAGCAGACTATGGGCAGGTGATGCTGCTGTCAATCAGATTAGGCAAGATCTTTAGGACATTAGCTTATACTGACAGGCTCTGGTACCCATTTCCAGCCAGGTCAGCTTACTCCTAAGCCACTCCCACCTCCACCCTCATAGGGATTTAGCCCTTCCCAGTTCAGTATCTGCTCTACCACGGCCAGTTAGGATGGGGAATCTCTGGAGTACATCCCCCAAAGAAGACAAAGCTGGGTGAGTGAGGCCCAGGGCAGTTGTGTTTGGAGGGTCATCTCTCATGTTTAAGACCCCTGCTCCCATGAATAGCTTATTCTGTGGTCCCCACTGGACGGTGGCAGGAACGCTCTCTGTGATGTGTGGTCCTCCCTCAGTACACCCCTTGGTCTTCATGACTTCTCAAGGGACAGATGCACAGGGAATACTGGAGAGGCCCATAGGTATGTCCATGGCTGCTGGCCTGGAACTTGACACACTATCGCTTTAGCATGCCTTGTGGTGTCTAAGGCAGGCTGTTGTTGTTGTTGTAGTTGTTTGTTCTTTCACCAGAGTCAGCTCAATGATACTTCACAAGAAAGTACCCTCTTCACAGGAGTAGACTTGAAGAGACGAGACCATGACAAGGACTGCTCTAGATCTTGTGGTCGCTCTCAACTTTCTAGATTGTTCTGGGGCTTGTATAGACCAACATACCATGAACACATAGAACAGTCCATTCAATTTCCATCATCTCTTACTGCTTTGGAGTGTTCTGTCCACCATTTTCCCCTATGTCTATCCCCAGAAGCTACCACATCCATTGCCTTCAGCCTTTGCTTGGATGACCCCTGTTCCCTCTGGGGACTATCATGGCTTCTTAGCCCCACCTCCCCAAGCCTCATATTTTCCTCTCTGAGCCTCTCAGAATGTCAGGACCTCTTACCACATGTCCACATCAGTGGGCTTTCTCAGTGTGAGGGTCCCTTTGTCTTGCCCACATTTCTAAGGAGTGTCCATATATTATCCCAGAAAAAGTATTAGGTCAGTATTCCTTCAGAGAACGAATAAATGTTCCAACTAAAGGCACAAAGCCAGCACGACAATGCCAGCAAACCACTGGGTAATCTGTGAAAGGCCTCTTTCCATGTTGTTCAGGAGGAATTCTTGAAGAGCACCAGGGACACACAGACACGCAAGACAAGCCTTGCTTAAGAGGTCTCAGCTCACAAAACATAGCCAATTCCAGCAACATCTTCCTCCACAGTACAAAGGCGAATGGTATGAAGCACTACCACCTCTGCCTGCCCCCTAAACATGGTGGGATGTTTCTCACTTAGGTCAACAGTGACAGTCATTGGAAGTGGCACATTTAAACGCAAAAAGCACAAGGCATTAGCAGATTTGGCCGCTCAGGGCCCTGCACCCTTTACACAGAAAGCCCTTAAATGAACACACTATACCTAAATTGTGTAAATGCCAGGGCTTGGAAAGCTACTTGCTCTAGTGCCCTTGATAGAGTCTGTCTCTGGCGTCCCGCCTCTGCATCCACAGAGGACTCAGTGGGGCAGATGGGAGATGGGCATCCTGGCACTTGTGTGGCCTCAGACCCAAGCAAGCCAGGAGGGAATGGCAAAATGAGCCCATGTCGCACTTATGTGAATTACACCTGCTAAAAGCCATGCTTACACACTTGTTGGCCTTGTAGCTGATAGACAGAGGTAGCTGTCTGGCTCCACTGTGCATCTCTGCTCTTTTTCCACAAGAAGGTCCTTTGTACCCTCTCAGGTCCCTCTGGTTGTATGTGCTTAACACCCTACATCTCACTCTCATCTGTCTTCCCCAAGACAAGCTTCATGTACATCTCACTGTAACCCACAAAGTTTATATACATGTGTGGGGAAATGCCTAAGTTGGTTCTATACCCCCACCCCCACCCCCCAGTCCCACTAGGGAACTTGAGGCACAATACTGCTCCCTGGTTAGCCAAGCCTCCTAGGCTAGTATCCCCTCAAGATACAGCCCCTGCCTAAGGGGCACTGCCCTTTAGGAAGAAAAGCACACTAGGCAGGGTATAGCTCTGCAGGACAGACAGGTGATAGATGCTTTCAAGACAAAGAGTGACTAGTTTTAACTTTGCAGCCATGATCCCAAAGTCAAAAATGACTTCTGCCCCAGAAGTCTGGGCCACTGCCATTGGTAAAAATATCAAAGAAGAGAAAATTGGAGGGAATTTTAAAGGAGCAGGTTAAACCACCTAAATAGAAAACAATATCAGTAGGGTTATCTGTAACTTGGGGATGTGTTCAATGGGTGTGACTGTTTCTAAGTAGCATCCTGGGAGCCAGAGGGACAAACGAGACATCAGGGCCACTAAGGGGACAGATGCTTTACTGTGCCAGGATGTGAGAAGCAGATGTCTCCAATCTGCTGTCCGTCTATCTGGTTGTACAGCACCTTCTCACCCAAATCCATATCTACCCAGAACCTGTAAATGGGACTTGATCTGGCAATGGATTTTTAAAAGTGCAATCAAGTTAAGGTGAGTCTAAACTAGATGAAGATACTATACTCAATAAGACGACTAGGGCCTGACACACTGAAATACTGGGAGGATTATAAAGGCTAGGGATAGAGGTGCTACATCTACAAGCCAAGGAACACCAAGGAAGTTGGGTCAGAGGCCAAGATTCTCTCCTAGATCTTTAAGAGCAGTGGTTCTCAACCTCCCTAATGCTGTCACTCTTGAATGCAGGACCTCAGGTTGTGTGACCCCCATCATAAAATTATTTAATTGCTACTTCTTAACTGTAATTTTGCTACTGTTATAAATTATAAATAGCTGTGCTTTTGGATGGTCTTAGGTGACCCCTGTGAAAAGGTATTTCTACCCCTAAGGGAATCATAACCCACAAGTTGAGAATCATTGGTCTAGAGGAAACCAAACTTACCAATGACTTTCAATCTGATTGTCAACTTTCAGAACTGCAAGGGAAGCAAGTACTGTTTTGAGCAGAATAGTTTTGGATGCATCGTTGTGCCATCTCTAAGAAGGTAACACAGGATCCTTGGCACTGTGTCCCTGCCTAGAAAAACACTGCAGAGATTGCTTGCAAGTGAGTACACATGTGGACCAGGGGGAAATAACACCAAGACTCTAGAGAATAAGAAAACGGATGCAACTCCTTGCCCCACTTAAAACCATCCCTGTCTTTTTCTTGCTCTGGTGGTGTAAGAGAACAAGGTCACAGAGACAGGGTACCCATTGTCTTTGGAGCCACGCCATCTCATACTCTAAGTCAAGCAACTGGCTCGAGACCGGCATTCCAGATGGATCTGTAGATGCTCGGGTCCTCCCAGCTGTCTGCGGCTGGCACACCAGTATCAGCTCAGATAATGGCAGAGAATTGACGCCAGCTTTCTGGGGCTGAACATCATTCACAGTTGTCCTGTAGAGGCCAATGTGGGCTGCCCTGGACCCATGGCCCTCATTAGCATAATAGTCTTGGTCCAGAAGGAAAGAGGCAAGGAGAG
This sequence comes from Mus minutoides, assembly GCA_902729485.2. Taxonomy (NCBI): domain Eukaryota; kingdom Metazoa; phylum Chordata; class Mammalia; order Rodentia; family Muridae; genus Mus; species Mus minutoides. Next base: position 310,151 of record LR749674.1, on the reverse strand, counting down.
CAGGTGAGCAGCTGCCATTTTGCTGGTGGTCCTGCAGCCTGGGCTGGGAGGGGGGCACCATCTGTTGTGGGGCTGGGCCACTTATCCAAGGGGCCAAGTGATCCCGAATTCTAGGGGATGCTCTGCCTTTAGGAAGTATATGCCCACATGCTGGGTAGGTTTCTGTGTCATTCTGCAATGTGTGTGGAAGTTGACAGGCCCTGAAATTGTCCTGAGCATTGAGTCTGCTGGAAGATCTCAAGTCTACCCATCAAATTCTTAGGAAGCTATTCTAGATAGCGACAATGAGACCGAGGCTAAAATTTTCATCCAGCCCACACCTGCCCCCAGGGCAATGGTTTGATAATGTTTCATTGCCAACATGGTCAACCTTTACTGAGGCAGGAGTTCCAGGCTATGGCTTGGAAGGGGTTCTGAGAAACTAGAAATGGAAGTGACTAGATGCAGAGGGGCCCCTGCCAGCAATGTAGGTGGGTCTCTTTGAAGACTTCTCAGTGCAGAAGAGCACCTGGGTTCTTGCACAAGTCCTGCCTTTTCAACCTTGCAGGGCACCTGTGACAGACAGGCTTCATATGCATATAAAAAAGCTGACCTTTCTAGAATAGGCAGAACAGAGCATTGCATTTGCAGCCAAGGTGTGAGCACAGGAGATCAGAGCTCTAACCTCTTTGTTGGAAGATGGGAAGTGCTTGATCTTCCTGAGCCATGGTGTCCCCACTTGGTGATGGTAGTAAGAGGGAAGATGAAGAGCTTCCTAGGAGGGAAGGCACTTTGTAAAGGCACCAGTGCACTGGTAGTGTGTTGCCCATTTGAGCTGTACTCTGAAGATGCTCTTCATCTGGGCAAATAGAAACCCCAGAGCTTAGTTTCTTTCCCAGGCCATATAGTCTGTGATTCTCTGTGTCCTGCTATGGTGGCTGATATGAAGCCCTCATGCATAAAATTCTCCCCTGAAAATTCCTCTGTCCTTTGCTTATCCCAAAGGCTACCAGTAGCATGTTTGCTTAAACAAAGGACCAATGAAAGTATTATGGAGAGATGTAAGGGTGACCTTCCATAAATGGCTATCTTCTACTCCTAAATGTGGGGACATCCTAGCCCACTGTAGTGTTATCACAGCTAAGCACACACCACAACTCTTTGCTGAATCTTTTCATGAGCCATTGGCTCATTTGGGAAGCCTGGTATGGACTGAATGCTGGTGTCCAACTGAAATGCCTATGCAGAATTCTCTGACTGACCGTGTAATGGTATTTAGAGATGAGGTCCTTGGAGGGAGGTGAAGGTCAGCTGGGTCCATAAGTGTGGGGTCTTGAGGCAAGAGAATTCGTGTTCTTATTTGAAACAATGACAGAGAGCTGACTTGTGCCCTTTTTCTTTCAGAGTGCACACACACACACACACACAAAGGTGTCCAGAAGTATACCATTACAAAGCAGTCACCTCACAGCCCCAGAGTGAACTGGCTTTGCTGGCATCTTCAGATTGGAATCTTCAGCTTCCAGAACCATGAGAAAGATGTCTGTTGCTTAAGCCCCTGAGTGTAGCCTTTTGTCATAGTGATACAAGAAGGTTAAGTCAGGACCCTTTCTCAATGCCAACAGGACCACCGTGCACATTGCTAAAATATCTACCTGCTTCTCAGACCAGGAAGAAATGTGGCCCAGTTCTTAATTCTTGGACAGTTCTGGATGCTTCTGCAGGCCTCTTCAGCTCTCCCACCACATGTGTACCAACACCTGTGGTCCCCAGAGTGTCCTGCCTATGTGACGAGCACTGCAGAGTGATGCTCTCTTTGCCACAAGCCCCTGGACCACAACCATTTCTGTTGTCTCTGAGTTGTAGCCACAGAAGAAGCCTTGAGGAGGGGAGGCCCACACCCCTCAGGAGGGCAGAGCACATTAAAGCATGCGGCAGGTGCACTAGGCCCTGGCACGGCTGATGTGCCAGCTGCAGCTCCAGCAACTGTCATCTGACATCCTGACACAGAAGAACACTGGGAGCCAGGAGGCTCTGGCGGTTAACTGCTCTCTCCCTCCATGCCTGGACCCCCTGGCCCAGCCTCCAGCCAAACAGGTGTATGACAGCCTGTTGCAGGTCCTCAGAGGAGGCGGCAGGCTCTGGAGACAGGCTCCAAGAGAACAGATGAAAAGAACAAAGGAGGTTAGGCCTTGGATGACAAGCCTATTGATAACAGTTTAGGAGGAGAAAGCCTGCAGGGTGACAACAAATGGTTCCTAATGGCTTTGTCGCCTGCAGGCCCCTGTCTCAGAGAACAAGCTGTCAGGCTAGTCCAAGGGAGGCCATATTGCTTTCTGCAGAGGGAGTCTTCTCACTCCGTCTGTCCCACCAGCCTACTGTTGGAAGGTTTTATGTTGTGGGTGCAGATAACGATATAGCCAGTCCTGGGAATAGTAACAGGAACATTAGCTGTCAGGGCCCAAGTTCCAAAAGTAAAGTCTGCTCAGTCCTGTTGAGTGGAAGCAGGTAAGTCCTGTACCTGGAGGACAAACATTACTTCCCATAACTGCATTGTGTAGATATGCAAGGCCTCTTATTCTAGGTCAATGCTACCAGTGCCACGCTGGGGGAGGGTGGCAGAGGGTGGCAAATTACCCTTTGTTACTCTGGGATTCCAGCCCCCAGGTCTTGAGGAGTGTCTCTCTCACCTTGCCAAATCCAGGTGATGGTGAGCTGTGCAGAAGAAGGGGAATCCCACACTGTATTTCCATAGGACATCAAACGTCCTCTTTAGGGGAAATGATAGGACAAAGCCAGACGGGGCCAAGGTGAGCTGGATGGAGGCTGGAGCCACTAACCACAGCCAACTCCTCCTGTTGCATCCATCTTACATGGCAGGAGAATATGGCCAGGCTCTGAGGAACACCTACCTAGATCGCCCTCTTTTTTCAAAGGAAATTTCAAAGCAAAGTCATGTCAACATCTAAGAAGCTTAGTCCGCCTGGCTGGAAGCTCAGGCCAGCAGCCACTGTTAAATGGCAAAAATTGGCTGTGATTGTGGTCTTCATCATGTCTGGTGTCTTGTGAGGGGCATCTCAGAGCTCCATCTTTCATTTAGCCAAGCTGAGCAAGGACAAATCTCATTATCCATGAGGTAGCTAGGGCTTCACTAGCATGGGGTAGACTGGTGTCCCTGGGAAGCATCTAAAAGGCCAGTGACTTTCTCCATCCACAAGGGTATGAGGACTTGGCAGGTGCAATGTTTACCTGGCTGGCCTGGTGAAAAAGCAACCAATCTACTCAATACCAACAGTATAATTGTCAAGTGAATTAAACAAGGATGGAGGCCACCTTTCTTTTAATGTAATCATCGCGCATTTATTCAGTCATGTGCCTATTTGCCAGGTAGCAGACCTCCTTTACAAAATGGTTTCTTTCCTCATCTGCTTTGGCTTCTCTGAGTCTGGGACAAATATCTATCCAAGATGGAACCCACTAACTAGGGATCCGCCCTGCAACATACAAGCCTTTGCGGGGGACATTTCTTGTCCAACCCATCACAAGCATGGGTGAACCGGTACCACTTCAATCATACTAGAATGTATGTTCTACGGCTGCTGGAATGAATGGTAACTTAAAACCCAGCTTCTTAAGCTGTTATTAGCAACTCCATAGGAAGCCATGTGACTGAATATAGGAGTCATTAAAAAAAAAAATTGGCTACACTCTACGACTTCTGTATGTGTATCACCCAAAACTTCACCCCAAATCAAATACCAAATCCATCCCAAACAGTTCTGTCAGCACTTGCCCAGCTTCATATTGCTGGGCAGGGTCCTACTGCAGCCTTCGTTCTGAACACGCAACCTGCCCATGTGCCTCCATGACATGCGACTGTATGTTTGCTAATTGCAATGTTTCCATCCACGCAGTGCTCCCCTTTGATAGAAACACAATGATTGAGGCAGAGAATGAAGAAGATTTCTCAGCACCGTTCCTCAGCATGCAAGCACCAAGTGAGTGCAGCTTTGGATAGCACTGTTTTTGGTGTTGAAAACTTTAGATTGTTATCTGGATTACCAACTTGAGTTTCATGGAAAACCATTCAATGAACTTCCAATAGTTTCTGAAACGGCCTTAAATGTCCCTCTGCCACTGCTGTGGTATGTGTGTAGGAGAAGTGGTGTTCTCTGTCTGAGTGATTATAGAATCGAAATATTGATGGACTGAAGACACCAAGGTTATTTCTGTCCGGCTGCATCAAATGTTTGGGGGAAAGCAAACTCTTCCCGTCAAAATAAACACAGCCATCCATCGTAAATGAGTTGATTAGCTGATTTGCTCTTACTCTTTAATAAATAGTAATGGTCTGTGTAGGCCAGAATTTTTCAAAGTAATTTTTTTATGATTGATTATCAGTAAATGCTACCAGGAGCTGCATAAAGATCTCTAGGGTAAAAGGAATTATAGGTGAAAAATTTTTTAAAACTTTGGCCTGGCAGGTAAGGTGGTACATGCCTTAAAAATCCCAGCACTTGGGAGGCAGAGGCAGGTGGGTCCCTGAGTTCAAGGCCAGCCTGGTCTACATAGTGAGTTTTAAGACAACCAGGGCTACCTAGAGGATCTTTCTCTCTCTCTCTCTCTCTCTCTCTCTCTCTCTCTCTCTCTCCATATTATATATATATATATATATATATATATATATATATATATATATATATATATACATATACATATATGAAATCTTGGCTTAAAACCACAGTACTTCCATTGTCACAGCCTTAATCTGCCATAAGTTTTGGCAAAACTGGAGTGTCAGCAAAATCACATTCCTACCAAAAGGGAGACTCAGTTCCCAGCTTTTTTCAGCTTCCCGTGGACATTTTTAGTGCTTGGCTTGCAGCTGCATTGCTCGCATCCCAGCCTAATCTGTCACATTCTCTCTCCCCCTTCTCTTTGTGTTCCGTATTTGTCTCCCCAAACGATCCTCAGGATGCACTTGGGGCTTACCAGGTACTCCCCATCCATGACCACACATACTGCATCTGTGCTTTGCTCTTGGAAAATACCTACTGGTCCTTTGGAAATGCTGTGTAGACAGGCAACTACCTCTGCTAATGCAGGACCAGTCTCCACTGCGGCCCTCATATAGTGGAAGAATGCACATCTTCCAGAGATGATGTTCTAGAA